>JBBBDQ010000787.1:1387500-1820000 GCA_037127315.1 Ascarosepion bandense | reverse complement strand
ACAAAATACAGTTGGTTTTACAAGGGTGCATGGTTTAATACAATAAATTTTCATTAATATTTTTTTTAGGAAAAATTAAGTTTTCTTCAATCTACAAAATACTCCCACTATTTTACAAACAATTTAATGATTAAAATAAGATACCTATTAAACAAAATGCAATATTGTTTTTTTTTATACGTACAATATATATCCAATTTCCAGTTTGTCCTGTGTTAACAGGAACTATAAGCAAATCACTCCGCCAAATGCTTCAAAAAGTTGGAATTTGGCCCCCAAAAAAAATATTTACGTATGAACAGTTGTATGTTGCATGCTCAAGATTAAGAAATCTTAAGAATTCATTTAAAGGAAAGAAAAAATATTGTTTACCATAAAGTCCTATTAAATTAAAGAAATTATTAAACTGTCAAGTAAGGTTTTTGGCTAAGTATTTTTCGAAACAAATCAGCTTATTTAAATTTCAACGACTGGGTTGTGAAATTGACCAAAACCTGGTTTGTCAATCTTGACAAAAAATGTTAGTGATAACTTCAACAACACTAAATATTGTTAGGATTTGTTAAAAAATTTGAGTACGATTAAACCTTTACTTTTATATTCTTTTTTAGGTTTGTCTTAAAATGTCCATTATGATTTTTGTGATTTGACTGTTTAAAGTAAAAATTTTTTTCTTTTTCAGATAATTCTCAAAAGCAGAAAGATTTGGAAAGAAAAGCAACTCCTGTAATTACTTGTCAAGCCTTACCAACTGTTATCGAGACCACTTCACCCCGAGTGACTTTTGCTTCTAATTCCTCTGTCGTGTCTACAACGACTTTGTTATCTGGGTCCATGAAACCTTTAAAGAATAATATCAACTTACCAACGACAGTAATTACCAACAACTCTGTATCTGCTACTAACATCACACAGAATATCAATAGTAGCTTAACTAGTAATCATAGTACAACGGCTCAAAGGCCAGTGATGGAAATTTTACACAAGACTTTGGCTCAGCGAAAAGCCATTAATAAACAGTTTATTGGAAATTCTACAAATAGCACTCGGGCAGAAATAACATCTTCTCAAGGTGATTATTTCAATTATCCAGATCTTTTGTTTGCTTTCGAGAATCTGAAATTAAATATTTCTTGCTTGTAGTATTGTGGACTTGCCTTTTGACAATATTAATTTTAAGATTCCTTACCCTCATGGTTGTGTGGGTGGTGTAAGGGATGGTGGCTCAGTATGAGAAATTAGAGCCATGTTTGAATTTTAATCAAGTTGGTTATATTTACTTGCAAATTCCACTGGGAAAGGTATGAATCCATCTCTTCTCTCTCCAGCTGTGGGTAAACAGGATAGACTGGGCCCTCTAGACTTGGTTGGCAACCAATCTATGAGAAGGAAAAAACAAAACAAATATAAATCAGGCTGGGGAGAGTAAGGTTATCTTACCCAAGACACAACACTGCTGCTGCAGTGCATGTGATGCCCCTTAAACCATAATAGGTTATGGGACTCTTAATCATGAATATTCATTTCTACCTTTTAAAAAAATTTTTTTTTCTTTAATTTGACAAATTTAAATAAAAAAATAAAATAATTTATCAAAGTAAAAAAAAGAAAAAAATGTAATTAAAATTGTTTTGAGATTTCCCTCCTCTCCAAACAGCCAGTTACTTTTAAGAAGAGAAACCATCTGCCTATCTCGTATGTGTTGACCTTGGGAAAGCTAGGAATGCATCTCTTCTTCTCCCAGCAATGGGTAAATAGCAGGGCAGACTGGGCTCTCTAGCCTTGGTTGGCAACCAGTCTAGGAGAAGGACAACTCTGAATTCAAAACCAACATAGGAATCAAATTCTACCCTGAGATGTAGGTAAAGAAATTAGGTGCTGAACCCGAGTGCACAAGGTGCAGGTGCAGGAGCACACTCAGCTGAGAGACGTTCACTGACAGAAAACAAAAAAACCCTTGCCAACCTGCAGGTCAATTGTGGTGAGTATGGCACTACCCTGAGTTAAAACCAAGATGTCACCTGCATCCATGTGATAAAAGCATGAGAAGCTTTCCACCTTGAAAGTGAAAAAAAAATCTCAGGGTGTATTGTTTTGTAAGATATTAAACATCTTACATGTTTTTATGTTTATATCTAAGAATGTCATGCGGAAAGACTTTTATATTTTGCATACATAAAATATACCACAGTAAAATAGTATAAAATTAAAAAGTTACTTTTGTTTACTGAAAGCAAAATTAAAACTGATCACTGCATTTTTTTTTTTTTTGTAAAATTTTAATTTTATTTTTTAAATTTGAAAAATTACAGTAATTTTAATATCTTTGAAGATTTAAATTTAGTTTAAATTGCTAAAAATTAGAAGTTTTAAAAATTATTTTTGTTTACTTCTAGCTGATTTTTAAATTGTCTTAATATTAATTTTTATTAAGTTAATTTCATGATCAGAACAAAATTACAGGAAAAAGTTGAAATAAAGGAATATAACAACATTGGAATATATGTGAATATTATAGAAATGTTAAAGTAGACTGTGCATTTCCCTCCTGTCACACTTATGGAGAGAGACAATAGTGAGGCAGTCTCAGCTTAGTTCATTCTCTTTACTACCAATTATTAAACTTTACTACCAATTATTAAACTTTACTACCAGTTATTAAACCTCTTGCCATGTGTTTGCTCTTTAACAGGGTCTTCCTTTTTTTTTTCTTTTTTTTTGTGTGTGTGTAGTAAAGAAAATATATATTTGAAATGATTTGTTTGAACATTATTTTTGATCGATACTCGTATTTAAGTAGATATTCTGTTTATAATCAAACAGTATTATATATTTATTTCTACCAGCCTGATTATTTATGATAAATTTTTGTTACGAAAATGTGTGTCATTTGGCAGGATTCGTCATTCGTGGTTGAGAGGTCTAATACACGCCAGATCACATGCTGGCTTCCCCTATGTGGACAGAGGTCGCAGGTTCGAATCCTGTTGAATGACACACACTTTCGTAATAAAAATTCATCGTAAATAATCAGGTTGGTAGAAATATATATATATATATATATATATATATATACACTCTTTTATTATAACAATATCTACTTAAATACGAGTATCGATCAAAAACAATGTTCAAACAAATCATTGCAAATTGTTGATTGTTTATAACCAGTTTTGTTAATCTTAGTAACATATATATATATATATATATATATAGTTTAGAACATGTACAAATTGTAATCTACTACAAAGTGTACATTTTGTTTCAACATCGAAACAAAATGTACACTTTTGTCGTAGATTGTAGTTTGTAAATGTTCATAGCTCTATTTCTATATTGAGCATTGTTTTAAATTAATATTTTGAACGTTAATATTTTCTTCATTTCTTATTCACTTGTGTGTGTGTGTGTATATGTAATATATATATATATATATATATTTGAAATGATTTGTTTGAACATTATTTTTTATCAATATTTGTATTTAATTAGCTTTTCTTTTTGTTTTTAATCAAACAGTATTTATATTTATTTCTGCCAGCCTGGTTATTTACGATAACTTTTTTGTTACGAAAATGTGTCCTTAGGCAGGATTTGAACCTGTGACCCCTATCCACATAGGGGAAGCCACCAATTGATCTGGCGTGCCTTCGTCTAGTCTGTTGGTCATTTGTGGTCGAGAGGTCTAAGACGTGCCAGATCAATTGGAATACAGGCTGTGGATGACTAATATATTATGCTCTCATTACGATTGAGCTTTCTAGAGAAGAAAATTTTAAAGTTTCCACTTCTTCGATATATGCGTGACTTTTCAGAAATGAATTGAGTTCTTTTGGTGACTGGCATGTGTATACAGTGCTTATATACAACATGTGTATACAGTGCTTATATACAACACGTTAAAAATTTCCCTTCACTGATTCCATATGCCTATGGCTTAGTGGGGAGTGACTTCGACCGACACCAAATCGGTTGTGTTTCAATCCCATCCAGAAGCAAGTGGATGTGTCTAGCCACACTGATGAGCTGTGAAACAGGTGGATGACTAATATATATAATGGAAGGATGTATTTCAAGCCCAGGTATTCACTAAAACTAATGTTTTAAGTAATAAAGATGTTGGATTAAAAATAAATCTATTAATTCTTGAGAAATTGCTTTGTTTACATTTCAGATGTGAAACTGAGCAGATATGATTTTCAAGAAAATCTGAATGATGTAGAAGGATGGATAACAAAATAATAGAACTTTGCTGGGATGTGATGCTATATATATATATATATATATAGTGTATTGAGGCAGCAAATAATTTTCTAAACATATACTGTTAAATATAAGAGACAATGAATGTCTATTATGTTTAATCATGAGCCATTCTAAACATTGTATTTTGGCTTTAATTTCAGTTGAAAATAAAAACAAAAATTCTCCAACCTTTGGATAATTTTTTATTAAGTTGGTTCTAAGCTTTCGGCTCACATGAGCCATCTTCAGAAAGGTTATTAAGACGGCAACACAATAACATCCACCATCAGCGACGATTTTATTTTGTGCTGATATAAAACTCTGCTAGGCAACGGCAATAGTTACCAAAAATAAGTTTGCAAATTTGCAATGCGGTTCTATGACATCACACCGTGTGATAGTGCAAAATGACAACAGAACCATGTATTCAAATGTAATGTATATATTGTACAATGAAATATATATATATATATATATATATATATATATATATATATATATATGGGGATGTGCGTAGTGGTCCAGTAGATATCGGCTTGGAACAAGAAATCGGAGAGCCGAGTTCGAATTAAAGTTGAATTCATTGCATTCACTTACGCGCAAATACCCTTGGGAAAGGTATTAATCCATCTCTTCCTTCCAGTTACGGGTTAAATAACAGGACCGATTGGGTTCTATAGCCTTGGCTGGCAACCAGTCTACCGCAGAAAGCAATAGCAACCTACAGCGGGATAATCTTCTGCCCAGTCAGTCATGTCTCGAAAGAGACATGATTGCCCAAGTGTGTTTCACGTATGGCACTTAACTGACTGATATATATATATATATATATATATATATGTATGTACTATAGTCATGTATCTGTGACCAAGTAATTTTAAAGCATGACATGTCTAATGGTAGTTTATCCTACAAAGAGGGACATGAGTTCAAACTCTGCCAGAGAACAAATTTTCTTTTCATTTTTTTTACAAGTGCACAAGCTGGAGCACAAACATGCTCTTTTTACAAAAAAACGAATGTCTGTTTCAAACACAGGTAGCCACCTTTAAACTCATAAAAATAAGGTATATTTAGGCAGCAAATATTCATCTGAACAAGTTTGATCAAGAACTGATAAAGTCTGTGTCAAATCCACTGTTCATATTTTGTGTCCTTAAATGCAAAATGGGCAGCTAGTTTAATGGAAATCAGCAAAGAAAATAGAACTGTAGAACCAAGTTCAAATTCCAGCCTAGTCTGTTGCATTTATTTTTGGATTGAGGAATACTCGAATCCTGCTCTTCTACTAGCTATGGGTAAAATATTAGGCTAGACTGGACTCTCTAGCCTTGATTGGCAATCCATCTAAGAGAAAGAAATCTTAATTTAAAAATTTGACTATCTTTCTAATGGAGTCATGACAATTTATAATAAAGAAAAAAGAAAAGCCACAATTGGCTATGTCCTGATGGGAGATGGCATTAAATATATAAATGTATGCATAAAATTATGTAATTGGAGTTTGTTTGTTTTTTAGGATCAAAAACATGAGAAACTCTTAAATTTATTGGGTTTTGCCAGATTAATTTTTTTTTTTTTTTTTTTCTATTAATGTTAATCCTATTATTTATAACTACATTTGACAACATTTTCCCTAAATCAGAAGATTGAAGGTCTTTTAGAGCATGGAACCATCTCTTAATTGAGGTTGTTTCTATGTCCACCCTGATCTGGGGTGGCAGCACCACTGCAACCCCCTCCTCCAAAACCACCACACGCACAATATGAAAGTATAAAAAGATTATTATAGTAAAATACCAACAACGCATTTTTAAATAAAGAACAAAAATGACCAATGATATCGCCCGGTTCACACTCCACCCATGTCTATTGAACAGGCTAAGAGGCTCATCCCTTGTTCCCTGTTTAGGATGTGGTTTCCGGCTTTCTCTTTTCCAAGCTTTTCACTATTACGTAGCCCCCTGCACATCAGTGGCGTTACCGCCTTGCTCGGGGTGATACGATTAAAAATAAAGCGAAATGACCAGCAATATATACAGGTTGCGATGAGTAAACTGACTGTCACCATTTTATATTTTATAATTAAATGTGTGTTGTTTTTTTAATTTGTCAGCTGCACAGTATAGTAGTGTCAGTTGGACACCGTCTGAGAGAAAAGAGCACCATAACACAATTCACTCTGCCAGAAATTTGGAAACCTTGCAGAGTGTTTGGGTGTCAGCTTGAGGACAGTGCAGAGGACTCGGAAAGAGATGAATTAGTCTAATGGTGATTACAGAGATATAGCAGCTTGGAAAATTAACTCTGATTGTTTTGATGAAAAAAGAACTCCAGAATTCATTGGTGAGGACCTCACTCAACATGGAGATCTACATCAAATGCCTTGAAGAGGTATTGTTGCCCTGGGTCAAGAGTGTGGTTGCTAGAAGATTGTTTGGAAACACCATGCCACACAAGCAAGGAAAGCCAATCATGGCTGTAACACAATTTCTGTGATCACATCATCCCTTACATTTAGTCAATTAACCCCACAAGCTGCAATCCCACTTGGGTGCAGTTGATTGAGAGACCAACAAAACTCTTGTAACACCAAAGATGAACTGAAGGCAAGGATTATGGCAGCATTCACTAGAAGAGTTGCAGGAGATTCAGAAGTTATTTGGAAGTCATGGTTGAAGGCAATGGTGATTTTTTTTTTTTTTTTTTTTTTTTTTTTTTTAATAAATTTACTCTTTACTATTTCAAGATATTTTTGTGCAATTTTGGTAAATATGTTTAAGATAGATGTCAGTGTCGTTTTCTTTTTTGTGTAATTTAGACGACAATTTATTCATCTCACTCTGTATTTATGAAATGACCAACAGTACATTTTATCTGCAGTTGAAGGCATACAATTGCGTTCAAAATATATATAGTTGAAGCTATATAAACATTCTGAAATATTTAGATTTTGGCATTAAATAACCCATAGAGGTGTTGATATACTGCTAAACAAAATTAACCAACCAGTTCTGTTATTCATCTACAATTTTAACAAATTAATAATATATAATGATAAATCTTGTAAAGGAAGAATTGATCCCCAAAAGACTATAAAACCTTGCATTAAAAATATTTTGCATATTAAATCAAATAACATTTGACAAGCCTATATTTAAATATCTTAAAAGTTTTCATTTAGAATTTAATTGCAAGAAAATAATGAAAAAGACCAAATGATTATTGAGTCAGTTTTGCTTACCAATATAAGTCCTCTTTAGTTTATGAATTTTTCTCATGAGTCTATTAAAAATGACAAATTCTGATATTACTCACGGTGGCAAAAAACACATTCTCTACATTAAAACTTCTTTGTAATTATTATTTTTATTATGGTACATAGTTTCTTTTTCAGCTGAACATTTGCTTAAAAACCAGCAGTGTGCTTAGTTCTATAGCCCTGACGTGTTCTCAGGGCTAAACAAGGCTAATATGAATTATCAGGTTTTGGAATCCCTATATATTAAGTCCTACCAGCTAACTCTGTAAAAAGAACTTGTTTGTGTGGGCTTAAAGCCTTTAATGTTATAGTTGTTGTTTGTATATAATATTAGTCTGGGGTTGTATATTTCTTTATTTGCTGTGCACATGTTTTTGTCCTTGATTTTTGCTTTGATAAGAGAGGACTGAAACTATTTGAGCTGTTTTTAATCCTATTTCGATATTACCAATTTACAGTAATAGATATTTTTTGTAACCCTTTATTTTTGTTATGAATGTCCTTTTAATACGTCTGTTTCTTTTTTTGCTCTAATAGTTTTGTTTTTTATAACTCTGAATTGATAACAGCTTTATTTTCTTAATTTGTTTTAATTTTTCAGTCACCACTATTCAAGCCTCGAAAACACTCCGGACTGCCACTCACTTGAAGCCACAGAATTCCATTTGTTCAGTGATTCCACTGCCTACGGCTTCTGTAAAACCAGGGCTTCAACCCACTGGCATCAAACTAGCCACATTAACCATTCCTGTAAACAAACCGACCAAAATGGCTATCACTCCTCACAAAAAAATAGTGGTTGAGGCGTCGCCTGCTTCTGTGCCTACAGTTGCATCAGTCACAGCTGCCTTGTCCTCCCCTGCCTCCTCATCTCCTTCTGCTTCTGTCAGTGTTTCTTCAGCAAATGTACCCTCAGCACTGACTGCTATTGTAAGGACACCAACTGCCCACCCGATTGTGTCCCAAACTGTGCCTGTGGTGTCGGCAGTCAAGCAGATTATAACCCCTGCCGAATCTCAAATAGTATCAGGGAGCCCAATTGCTGTCAATCCTTTATTGGGTCAGTCACTGACACGGACACAGATTTTGAACTCTTCCATGTTGTCGTCTCCTTCGGTAAGCACGTCGACGTCGTCATCTTCAAATCAGATATCATCAATGCACCCCGTCGTGTCCCTCACCCCCGTCTCTCAACTTGTCTCTCCAACTGTTCATGTGCCCTCTGGCCTCCCACAGACTGCCCAATTGAATATGTTCCCGATCATCCAGTCACAGCTCTTTCCAACCAATCAAGTCGTCGGACAGTCGGTGACAGCCAAACCTCTCGTCATGGTTACAGTTCCCACGACAACAACAGTACAAGTTTCAGTTGCTATGACTCCCACCACAACATGAGAGAGAGAACGTTTTCACGTGACCCACATATACATTTTTGGACAGTTCTTTCGGTGAAATTCACCCCCATGCGCTAACGTGTTAGCATGCCGCTTTCTAGACTTTTGCATATGTATCCTTTCATAAATGTACACATATGCAAATGTGTCAAGTGTATGTATACGAGTGTACAACTGTATGAATGTGTGTTTGATGCCATCTGGTACCGTTCTGATGAAACCGTGCGTGTTGTAGCTTGTGTGTGCTTCTACCTTGTGCGGACAGGCCATTCGGTATTCTTAATGCTTGATTCTGTCTTACACTTGCTTGTAGATGTGAAATAACAAACATTTTGTTTGTGTTATCTGCACATGAAGATATGTTCGTCACCACATGTGTACCTGTGTCTCTGACCCTATATAGATTGTATGCGAGTGTGCGTGAATTACTTTTTTTTTTTTATATATATATTAAAGAGTATTATACACTGATAATTTTCAGGCTAATGTATAATAGTAACAACACCCCCTCCCCCTCAGAAATTGTCATCTTTTTTGTTTTTGGTTATAAATTCTATTTTTATTTATTAAACATTTTTTTTTATTTTGATATTTTAGTGTTTCAACTGTACAAATGTTGTTACTAAATTACATAAAAAAAAAAATAACAAAACGAAAAAAGAAACTTGCTCAGCATCTCCCTTATGAGATCTCTGCATGTAATATCAATTTGTCATGCAATCGAAGTGCTTTCTATCTTTGGCCACCCTTGAATAATTTTTTTTTTTTTTTTAAATATTGCCACAGTGATAATTTGTTTGAATCTGGCATTTAAAATATACCAACAAAAATTAACGTGTCTGACTTCAATATTGTACTACAAAAAGCTGAGCCCAGAAGGATTTTCTGTTCTTACTAGTAATCACAAAAATTTCAAAAGTTACTTCTGATGGTCTTTTAGCAATTGGCATCGTGTTTTGCATTGAAATTTATTTTATTTGTTCAAAGAATGTAAAATCTCGCTGATTTGCCAATTGCTGCTTTGCACAAGTAAAATGTTAGTCATCCAATTGAAAACCACATTTCAGTGTTATAACTTTGTTCTATTATAAAATAACTTTTACTTTGTAAATAGAATCAAGGCTTATTTTTAAACATTTCAAGCATGTTAGCAGTGTTTTTATATCCAAATTTTAAATTAAAATTTATTTCTCTATAATTTTATAGTTGGAATCCTGTTACTTCATATCTTTTCATTATTGATGAGTGTTGTCTAATTTTGAGGGGAGCAATCCAAAAGATTTTTTTTTGACAATGTAACTCATTCTTTTTCTTTTTGTTGTTGTTGTTCTCACAACGTTTCTGCCGATCCATTTTACAGCCTTAGTTTGTGTAAATGACAATAACAATAACTCCCCAAAAATGAATGAGTTCTTGACTGAACCAAGTTGACTGTATTCACTGTCTGCACGTATTACGGAGTGAATGTGACTTTAATTTTAAGTTGCACTCCTGAATTCCAAAAATGGTCCTCTCAGAATTTAAGTTGCACTCCTGAATTCCAAAAATGGTCCTCTCAGAATTTAAGTTGCACTCCTGAATTCCAAAAATGGTCCTCTCAGAATTTAAGTTGCACTCCTGAATTCCAAAAATGGTCCTCTCAGAATTTAAGTTGCACTCCTGAATTCCAAAAATGGTCCTCTCAGAATTTAAGTTGCACTCCTGAATTCCAAAAATGGTCCTCTCAGAATTTAAGTTGCACTCCTGAATTCCAAAAATGGTCCTCTCAGAATTTAAGTTGCACTCCTGAATTCCAAAAATGGTCCTCTCAGAATTTAAGTTGCACTCCTGAATTCCAAAAATGGTCCTCTCAGAATTTAAGTTGCACTCCTGAATTCCAAAAATGGTCCTCTCAGAATTTCTCTTAATTCACTCCCACTCTCTTTTCTCTTTCGAGTTTATTTGTTGATTTAATGAGTTATGGTTCAAACCTGTCCCGGTGTAGGATATATAATACTCTAACCTTTTGTGAAGCCTTTCTGGAAGGTCTTTTGTGGCTACTTTGAATTGGTTCTGCTGTGAAGTGGTAAAGATCTGAACTTATTGCTGTTTAACTTTGGCAGAAGGCCAAGATTGTGTTTATTTGCTCTCATGACAATTTGTTTTCAGTTAATCAACCAAGATTATCATTGCTTCCTTGCTTGCAACATGAACAAATTTCAAATAACAATTTGTTGTAAGAGATCCATTTCTCGTCAGTTAAATATTTTATAGCTTACAATTTGAGTTTGGAAGTTGGGACTTTTATCTGAATTGAACCTATTCAAGACTTTTTTGAATTTATAAATGGTTTTTACGGTCTCATTCCTGTAAACTAATGCCAAACCATTATTTTTAAGTAAGTCTTTTACACAAATAGGCATAATTTGCAGAGAGAAGGAATTTTTATAAGGATTCAATTTACTGAATTTGTTTTGTTGAAATTAATGAAATTTGCCTTTGGCCAAGTGGTTAGAATGTTGATTTTCTGACCATGAGACGCTGGTTCAAATCTCGCTAGAATTGATTTGTCAGGGAGGTGACTTTCTGATATTATTGGTCTGGGGAGGCACACCCGGCATACAGCATTTTTAGAAAGTGTTTGGAAACCATACCACAGGTTTGACCCAAGCCTTGAAAGTGAAATTGGGTAGACAACAGTTTAAAATGGTTGTGCTAGCAGGAAGTCACAAGTCATTGTGAACGGGTGTTATAAAAAAATTGATTGCACCAGATTATGTGTTCTTTCTCAGAAACTGTAACTAAGATTTGCTCAGCATAGTTGCATATATAAACCACAGTTGGGCTTTATTGCTAGAGCAGACATCTGTAATAAGGTCTGGTCAGCTCCCACCCCATCAGACGGGTGGGCTTGGGAAACAAATAGTAGTTGGCCATTACATTACTGGCTTTAAAGCCCCCACCCCTGCCAGTGCCTAAGAGGGATTGGACAGATTCATTTGACTAATGAATTAGTATTTTACATGCTAAATTGTCTGATGTGTGTGTCTATGATATGTAAGTGCGATTAGAAAATGAACCTCTGATATTCTTTGTGTCCTGTTAAATACTTATTCTATATAAGCAAAAGTAAACGGTCAGTTTCAGACATCCATACCACTGGAATTTGTTATGCTAACTTTCTAAATTCTCTGAGCAATCTGCATTAGGTTATGCCTTAGTAAATCATGAGGGTTGCTAAACCAAAGAAAAATGTTGATTTTTTTTGGGGGGGCCAACCTTAAGTGATTTTGGTGTAGTGTTCTGATTGCCATATTGAAGAGAAAATATTTTTACATCTTGGTTAATTATCAAAACTTACTTTTGTTAATGTTTGACATAATGAATCCTTCTCTATTCTAGTTTCTTTTTCTTAGTTATATTTCCTGAGTCTTGCCTCAATATTAAGTGTCATTTTCTCTCTCTCACACTCACACACACACACACATATATATTGTCCTATGTCAATGGCAAGACTGGAAGTTTCATGCGTTATGCAATCATCAGGTGCATTTTTCAAACTGACAGTTTCATATATTTGAGTATAAGTTCACTCAATATTCACAGGATTTAAATCTTATGAGTTGCTTTTTTAGCTACAAGATTTAAAATTTAGATATTCTAAGATTAAATGTCGATAAAAATTAAAATAAAAAATATTAAAATGCAGGGAGAAGAAATCAAAGGGGCGTAAATCATAAGTCATTATTAACATCTGAATAAAAGTACCATACAAATGTACACTCATATGTATATTTAATTCCCATCAAAGTTTGAATTAGTCCAGAAGAATTTTTATCCATTCTTCAGCTAAAACGGGTCTCTAATTCTTTCAATGATGATGGTAGAGGATAGCAACTCCTCACTTGTTTTTCTAAAATGAACCATAAATGTTCCATGATGTTGAGATCTGAGGACTGTGGTCACTCGATAAAATGTTCTACTTCACTAGAATGTTCCTTGTGTCATTCAGCTACAACTTTAGCAGTATGAATAGCTGCATTATCATCCTGAAAGATGGCATTGCCCCTTGGAAACAGTTCCTGAACCATAGGATGAAGTTGATCACTTCAAATTCTTAAATAATCCTGACTGTTGATTTTAATAAACTTATTTAAATATGTTAAAAAACAATTTTAGCAAAAGAAAATAAAATACAACTAATATTAAATCATCAAACAAAAAAAGACAAGTTTTTGAGAGATTTGTCAAATTTTCCATATTATGGTACTAAGTGTTTCCATTATTTTGTCCACTTCCTGTATATATTGGCAGCAAATATTCATCCATATAAGTTTGATGAAATAGAACTGATAAGGTCTGTCTGTTTAATTTCTTCCTGTACTTTTCCAACTTCCAGATAAGATGTGGAGTTTTGTGTTTGAAGTTGTTGTTTGTTCATGTTTTATTATTTTTGTTCAAGTGTTCTTTTGATTTTTCAGTCATTATTATTCATTATTATATAGAAGCTCATTATTATATAGAAGCTATTGTTATACAAAGTAAACAGCACACATTAAATAAAATATCATTAACTACACAAGACGGTACCTTGACATGCATATAATATTACATGGAAAAATGCGCAGATGAAAAGTTATATTCTTAAGATGTTATTCAACCTGAGAAAGTAGAAAGAAGTTTTTTTTTTTTTTTTTACTTCACTAGAATATCTTGTCCTTTGCTTTTCCAGGTTTAATAAATTGTCCTTTGCTTTTCCAGGTTTAATAAATTGTCCTGTTCTTTTCCAGGTTTAATACAAGAATATTACTTTTCATGTGTGCATTTTTCCATGTAATCCATGATTTTTCCAGGCATCACTATTAATATAAATTTAATGTTGAAAATTGCTTTCAAAAATATTAAAAAGAAAAAAAATTATATGCAATTGATTTAAAAAAATAAAAAAAATAATTCTGATAAAATAAGTGATAAGCAAAGTTTGATTGACAAGAATGATAAAAGATCTCACCAGAATTTAAATGTTAAAAACTGCATACAAAAATATTAAAGAGAAAAAGTTATAAAGAATAAGATTTATTATTAGAAGCAATAGTCGGTCACTCACTTATGTCCTTATGTAGTTAATCTCCCTTTTTGGACTTCACTTATTTTGATGAAACTTTTTTCTACTGAACCAAAATTCAAAAAAATTTTCTAAAATGTAGCTAAGGAGTTCTTTTATCTAACTGTAAAATGTCTGAAATTTGGTTGAGAACTGAATTAGTGATGAAGTTTGAAAGCCGTCTAGATTCACTAAATGTCAGACTTAAGAATATATTCAACCATTGCCGTGGTTGAATGATACAAAGTAAACAGCTCCCATTAAATAAGATATCATTCACTGCACAAGATGATACCTTGACCTGCATATAATATTAGCATTAAAAATTAATAAAGTAATCGATAAATCTGTTTTTGTACTGCCTCATTCCCACTTGTAGTCACACATGACATCATGTTAGATCATTTCAAACGTCCAGTGCCTGATGATAAATTACATTCGGCAGCAAGGTCCCTGATTAGGAGATTGGAGGTTTTGAGAAGAGTAGAACCATCTGACTTGGGTTAGTAGCACTTGTTAGGGTCCCAGATGTGGGTAAATAGTGATCCCCCCCCTCTCAGCCAAACCCTATAAAAGTATAAAAATATTTTTATAGCAGAAATAGCAGCAATATATTTTTATATATTAAAATAACCAACAGTACCTATTTATAGTAAAATGAGGAGTGGCACATCTGGAACTTTTGCCCAAACAATAAACTATACAAAATTAAGCCAACTATAAGAGAATGGTATCAGAAACACCAAACTAAGAGAAGTGATTATGTCCAGGTTCCATTTTGGGCATATTGCCATAACCGATTCTTATCTCCTAAAAAAAAAAAATAATCTCCTTCGGTATGTATGGCATTCCAAGAGCTGGTCACCACAAAATATATCCTGACAAACTGAAGCAATTTTAATTCAATCTAATTAAAATACAATCAAATATCAAGCTTAAAAGAATTTTACTGATTCATTTTACATATTCCAGTTTTTAAAATAAATTAAGCTGATTTAAAAAATATAATTAAAAGAAAAAAAATTATAGCCATAACTAATAGCAGTCTTATGTAAAATAAAATGTTTTGACTGTTAAATAGATTTTATTCAGTGAAATACTAAATTTTTGCATTAAATGACCTAATGGGTTAGTATGCCATAAACCAAACCAAACCCAGCATCTGAATGAATACCAAGATGCAGACAGAACTAGCACACACACACACACACACACACACACCAGTTCTTGAAAATGACTGAAAAGTTAAAAGTATTTGAACAAAGTTTATCCACAATTCTGAACATAATATTCCGAATCTTATTCAGAACTTGGAAAAAAAGTAAAAAAAAAAAAAAAAAGAAACCTTATTAGTTCCATTTACTTAAACTGTTTCTATAATGAAAAAGGATCGAAAATACTATTGGGGTCATTAAGAACATTTATTTATTTAGAATAATTTTACTAATTTTAAACTTCTATGATTTTCAAAAGTTAAATTGAGTGATATGTGGCTATGCCATAATATCTCGAATCACAAGATTTATAGTTTGTACACATCATTTAAATTTCTTTTTTCTATATTTTTATCTATGAGGGATATAAAAAAAAAATAATTTTCCTATATATATATGGTATTAAAAAAAAAATGTACTTAATGTTTATATGGCAATAAATGGGCAGTGTTTATTGACCTACAAACAAGATTAACCCTCTAGGGCCATTCGTATCATATTTGATACCGTGTTTCCCTATAAGGAAACATTTGGTATTCATTGACTGAGCAGTCAGTACTGCTTTCATTTGAAATTTATAAAATATTTCTCTTAAAAAATTTTTCAGGAAAATATTTCTTTCAAGGCTTGTTTTCATACTGTATCAAATATGATACGAATGGCCCTAGAGGGTTAATGGTGACAATTTAGAAATATTAATGTTTGACTTCTTTTTTTTTTTTTATATATATAATCATTTCACCCCCAAGGAAGGCAATACTGCACTGGTGCACAAGGGTGTACAATAAGAGGGAATAGATGACAGAAAAGTAACAGTATAGGTGATGTTTGTAAAAAGAATAAGTGAAAGGTGGGAGTCACGAAAATAGAAAATGGCAATTTATGTTGCATTTAAATTTTTGACAATTGTCGCTATCAGGGAAGTAATCATGGGGAAGGGAGTTCCACAGGTAGGAAGTGCAAGGAAAGAAACTGAGTAGAATTGGTGGTTACATTTACCTATTTTGATGGTAAAAAGGTGGGACCTCGTTGCACAGGTAAATTGCAATAAAGATTAATGGATTAAATTAAATGCATGCTTACAAATATTTAGACAGTCAAAATGTGAGTGCGTTTTGGAGGAACACACACACACACACATATATATATGAAATGATTTGTTTGAACATTATTTTTGATAGATATCAAAATAGTAGATATTCTGTTTATAATCAAACAGTACTATATATTTATTTCTCCTGGCCTGATTATTTCCGATAAATTTCTGTCGAATAATACACATTTTAGTAACAATTTATTGCAAATAATCAGGCCGGTAGAAATAAATATATAATACTGTTTGATTATAAACAAAATATCTACTTAAATATGAGTATTGATCAAAAATAATGTTTAAACAAATCATTTCAAATTGTCGGTTGTTTAAAGACCATTTCGTTAATCTTCATAATATATATATATATATATATATATGTGTGTGTGTGTGTGTGCCATCAAATATACTTTAGGTTTTAAACATTGGGGAAAAGGTTGCATATCAAATGGATAAAAAGAAAAAGCAATTCATTTTTCAAATGGGCAGTTTTTGTGTTTCCCTTTAATTCTATGCAAAGACAATAAAAACAATATTTTAACTCTTTAAGATTATAAACTTAAAAAAGAAATGAAGAAAAATGTTGTGTTCATAAATTTAACATTTTTCTTACAGTATTACACTCTTAGAACTAATAGAATTGTACATTCTTTTCACTAATATGCTACCATTTTTATTTCACCTCTTTTTTTCTCTTTGAGAAATATACATGCAATCAGCCTTTTGTGTATTCTTCTTCTTATTTTTTTTTTTTTTTTTTTTTACTTGTAGACAAATAATCCAGGAAAGAGCATAACCTTATAAATAAGAGTAAATAGAATTACCAATATAATTACTTGTTTAAACTCAAACTATGAGTGAATGATCCTTGAATCATTGGAAAGAGTTTAAATCAACTGAAAATATCTGCTGACCTTCACTGAAACATTGAAGTTTTCAAATGAAGACTTTTGGAAGAAAGAATGTCTTCTATATTTTTATTTTTTTTTTTTTCTGTAAAATTCCACTTTTTTTTTTTTTTTTTTTTTGTCTGTATTCTGACCTGGCTTCAATCTTAAATTTTTTTTTTAAGAGACAGGTAGTTTAATTCTGAACTACAGTTACTTGTAGAATATCTAAAGATGCCATTTCTTTCTCTTCTCATGTAAGATGCTGGCAATAATTTGTTGCTAACTTCAGACTCATAAAATTTTAAAGAATTTTTTTTTTATACACCCTTTATTTGTTTTCAAGCAAACCTGTAATCTAATCAAATCTTGAGTTTTGAATTATCTTCTACTGGTCAAACATCGTAAAGGGTGAACTTTGTGCAAGGGTAGCATTGCACAATACAAAACAAAGAAACATTCAATTGATAAAATATTTTCTATATCAATATATTTTTACAAACCAAAAAGGCTTGATTCTGATAAAGAATTGTAATTAGACAATTGTGATATTTGCTATCACCAAATGATTAGATTTGATCAACAGCTTTTCTCTTAACGTTGTAGGAATGTTTTTTTTTTGTCTTTATTTTTTTTTTTCTTTTTTTACTAATATCCTGATTTTTTTTTTTTTTTTTTTTCATTTTGAAAATCAAGTTTTTGGCAAACCATCCTTTCGATACTGTTTTTTTTTTTTTTTTTTTTTTTTTTCAAGCATGAACCTGCAAAAAAACCAGTGTCAAAAGGGTGGTTTTTCCCTTGACGCCACTATTACTTAACTACCTTCACTCCTTGGCAATGTTTGTCTTAAAAAGTAATTATTAGAACTTTAATAAGATCTAGACCCATGAAAATGAATTCATTACAATTTTTTTTTTTTGTTCTTGAGAATTTACAACAAAAATAATGAATTTATTTATTAGATCGTTTATTTACTGGAATGCTTTTGGTAAAACATTGGTTAATTGCTCATTGGTTAGAACTTCACAAAATGATAAGAATTTCCTTATAATTGGTTCATACATTTTAATAATTTAGTAAATGTTTATAAATTGGTCAATGATAAAAATTTTTATAAGTTTTTATGTTATAAATATAAAATTATTCTTGTAAATACAGAAGATGTATAATTAACTTTCATGTTTGCTTTATTACAATTATAATTCATTGCTTTTTTAAAGCAATAAACATTGCCAAAGAGTTAAAATAATAGTGGTGTCAAGGGAAAATCATTTTGAAACTT
This sequence comes from Ascarosepion bandense, assembly GCA_037127315.1. NCBI lineage: Eukaryota > Metazoa > Mollusca > Cephalopoda > Sepiida > Sepiidae > Ascarosepion > Ascarosepion bandense. The sequence continues at coordinate 1,801,540 of JBBBDQ010000787.1, read as the reverse complement.
TTTTGTGTGTGTGTGTGGGCGCAAAGTTCCATAAGCACTCAATAGATAAAATAACTGATGGAAACACTAAATAAGTTTACCAATTTGTTGGTTGCTGAAATATTTGACTATGGTTCAGAAAATGCTTTTTAACCTATGCAGGCTATTGAATTGAGGATATTTGTGGAATCAGTGAGCTTCATAAAATAATTCTAAGTCAAATTACAAATGAAAACAGTTATATTTTATTTTACTTTATTGTAAAAACTGAAGAAGACTTGTATATATTCTAACCAAAACGTCTTTAATTTTAGACAGTGAAGTTCTTGAAAGGTCATGAACTTCAAATATTTTATGCTTAATGTTCATTTGGGGATATAGTCGTGACCCTCGCTATAAGTTCGAGGGTCTTGATATAGTCATGTTTGACGTCTGTCATTAGAAGAAACATTTCTGTTTTTTTGGCTTTCTGGAATGGTTTTAAAACAAGCTCATCAACTTACAATTGAATTGACTGCAAGTAATCGTCAGTTCTATGCTAACAGTCGTACTTTTTTTCTGTTGAACTCTCTTCTGGCGTCTTGCTTTCCACTCAACTTTGATCTTCTAAAATATAAATGCAATGTCAATTGTTATCTTCTGTCTTCATAATTCCTGTCACTTTATTGTTCTCTCTTCTTAATTATGTTTCCTCCTCCTCATTTTATTATAAGTCCTATGCTAACAGTTTCTTCTCTCGCTTGTGGAACTCTCTTCCGGCTTCTTGCTTTCCACTCAACTTTGATCCTCAAAACTTTAAATGCAATATCAATCGTTATCTTCTGTCTTCTTGATTCTGCCTCTTCTTTTCTTGCTCTTTAATGTTTCTCTTTTTTCTTGTTCTTTCTCACGCAGTAACTCCTTGTGTCATAGTGGCTTTACCACCTTGCATGGGGTGAAACGATTAAAAAAAGAACAGGTAAATGCTGCAATAATTGAATTCCATGTTAAATAACAAAGACACCGCTTCTCTGCCTTAAAATGAAATCTTTGCCCAGCTTTCTCTCATCTGTTCCCTAGTTTGTTACTTCTCTGACAACAAAACGATCAAATTTCGCATCTAAATTGTTCATGTGAAATATTTCACTTATTAGAAAACATATTCAGCTTAAATACAGGAGTCATAAAAAAAAGTTTCAAGGGTCTGCAGCATGCCTTGCCTTGTACTCTGCTTCCCAAGGGTTGTCACCAGAGTGCGAAATTAATCTGCTTGACATTTCAATTTCATTTAAATTGTGTCCAGTATGTTTTAAGTCAAAGACAAACCTAAAATATGGCTTATGGTCTCATCATTTTGAAACACCGGTTCCTGGACAATCACTAAAGTTTAAGCAATATTGACATTGGTTAGTACCTAGAAGGGTGACCATTTGAGAATACTTGCATGTGCAGGTGGTGTAATGGGACACAGCTTGAAATTATTAATTGGAGAACTGGGTTTCAATTCCTGTTGGGTTAGTTGTATTAACTCATACACAAATAGCCTTGAGAAAGGTATGAATCCACCTCTTCTTCTCACAGCTATGGGTTAATTAGTAAGACTTGTATCACTAAACCACTATTATCCCAAAAAAATTTTTACAATGTAAGAATATTTTCTGGCTTTAAATAACCTGCAAAGGGCTGATGAGCTGTAGAGAACAAAACAAATCAGTTGGGCAACCTAAAATATATTTCTACAGATTTAAAAAAAAAAAAAAAAAAAAAAAATTTTCATCTATTACTAAATAATTTCTAATAAGTATTATAAAATTTTATAGTTATCTGATGTTTTTAAGATCTTAAAATTTTTTTTTTTTTTTTTTGGTCTCCAATTTTATTTTAGTGCTCATCCCAGGGTAAAAGTTGTCCAGACTGAGTGGTTGGGTAATGTACTATTGCAATGTCTTGTTTCATGCTCAGTCAAATTATTTGTGTGTCCTTGTGTGTAAATAAATGGTACAAGTGCATGTAACTCCTGCATGACGTGCATCTGCATTACATATGTGAATGTAAAGATGCACAATTATGACAGAATTTTTTTTTTTTTTTTTACAAAGATTTTTTGAGAATTTTTAGTCAAAACTGGGGTAAGGGCTGTTAATGAATCTTTTGAATCTATAGTTATTCGGTTAAGTTTGGCACAAGGATTAATATAGAGTGCCCATTTAGAATGACACTCTACTAAGTATTAATGATTTAAGAGATAAGATTATTAACCATTATTCCATGAGACGGTCATTAAATCTATCTAACCTTATTTTCTTGATTCTTTTATTGAATCAGTGCTAAGTTGTCTGCTTTGCTTTCTAGCTTGTGAATAGTTGTCAACATAATCGATTTTTTTAATCCTACATACATGTGAAAGCATCAGCCACCAATCAGGGGCGGTAACAGTTTCAGTGGCTAAGGTGGTACTACCACCTCTGGCGGCCACCAGGCAGGGTAAATTTTTTTGTGTAGAAGTGTCTATCTCTTGTGATTTTTACAGCTGTAAGTAAGATTTTCAACACTGTGTTAAGTTTGCTTTTGATCCTTAATCAATACACAACTTTCTTGTAGGAGCCATTATCGATGACATAGAATGGAAGCTAAGAGGCGTGTTTCACATCGGAAATAGCATTGTGCTGTGAGCATGGCTTCAGTTAAATTTGTTTATTTTGGATCTTGACCAGATCTAACCTGATGTCTGTTGAGACATGGTCCGGAGGTTTATGAAGCACGTTCCAAGCTCTGGGCAGTGATATCCATCCTCAAAAGGAAGAAAACAATTGACTAACTAAGGAATCTTCAGCACTTGGCCTCAATATTTAGCACATAATGTCCACCCCTTTTCCATGCAGTCAGATCTCGATGATTTTTTTTTTCTTTGCTCATGTGCCTCCTCCTGTGGAACCATTAATTCTACAAGGACACACCTCTTTTAATTGGACTATGCTACAATGTCAGGGTGTGCATTTGTCAATTATGTGTACTGGAAATTGCAGGTGTGTTCTAAGATCAACTAACACCCTCCTATCATGTGCTTCACTCAATAGGGTGATGTTGGGAAATATTTGGGTTTTCCGAATGGGATATTTACCTTCCTTGTGAAAATGGCTCTTAGGCTCTCTGGCCATGACAGGCTGTTTGTTGGTGGCTTCACACTGTGTCCATGACCTCTTTCAGCACGTTATGATCCCCCCCCCCCCCCGTGTCCATTTTAGTGATTGTGGTCATGCAGAGTGCACATGACGTAAAGTGATTCAATCACTTTGACACAAAACACATACATTTGAGATTTAATAAAATGTTTATGCTCTAATTCCAGGTTTGGTGGTGGCACCCCTTCATCGTAAGATTTGCAGAACTTTCCAAAGCATGAATAGAATAAAACTTGTGTATGAAAGACTTGTTTAAAGTTTCGACAACCTGCAATATTGTGATAAGATCTAATTTAGTGCATGAATGTAAATAAACGTTATTGAAAAACTTGTTCAAGTTTCAGATGTTGATATCGTCAAGAAATATCTTATATTTTATAAGCTCTTTGCAAATCTTATACTTATAATATGTAGATGGTGCTCAAAATGAATTAATAACCAAAGACATTGAGTAACTGGAAGAAATTTAAAAAGATGTTTGAAGCTAATTAGCAAAGAAAAAAAATGAAAACAATTCTTATAAAAATCCATTATTAATCAAAATTTTTTTCTTCTTCAGAATATGATATCCTAAAATTATATTATTTATAAAAGCAATTAAAAGATTATCTACATTAAAAACAGTGTAGTTTTAATGCATTTCTGATTTTAATATTCGGAGCAGATTTTCAGAAAAATTGTCTGGTAATTTAAAAAAAAAAAAAAATTACATGATTTACATTCCCCAATGACTCCTGCATTTAACTAATAAATAACAATTGGTATGGATAATGTATTTCTAGAAGTTTTGTGCAATTAATTGGAGTGGGGGTAACAGATGTGTAAAATATATATATATATATATATATATATATATATATATTTTTTTTTTTTTTTTAACCAAGTTTTTCTAAAAATAATCAAATAATTTCATTCATTAGTGAATAAGTCCTGAAAGTTTTATTAAAATTAGACAGTTGATTTCTGCAAGAATTTTCAAATTAATCTCTTTCAATGGCAAAAAATGACTTGCATAATATTACATTTTGCTTAATAGTCACATTATGTAAACATAGTGTGAATTGTTGACGGAAAACAAAAAAGAAATTTTAACTGAAATTTCGAACGTGTTAGGATTTTAAAAAATTTTTTAAAAATAACAAAATTTGATCTTTCCTCTTAATAATACCATAAACATTTTGATGATAAAACTTTGTTTTTATTAAGTTTGAGCCCTTTTAATTTCATGCTATACTGTTTTTTTGGCAATTGAGTCAGGGTACCTAGATAATATTCTTAAAAGATTTTTGTTATTGTGAAATATTGTTTCAACTGAAGCGAGTATTAGTTTGGAGTCAATTTTAATTTGTTCAGATTTTATAAATGCATGACTTTTCTGTTTGCTAATTTTTCCTTTATTTTGTCTGTTAAAATGTTAGGGTGTGGCTCGGTTGTTTGGTTTATTGCTTAAAATTTGCTATATTTATGGGGGAAGGGTGCTCAATATTGGAGAATATTTATATACAATGTGACTGTCAGTTTCACACCTAATTGTGAACATTGAGGCATGAAATTTGATACTCACCATGCAAATTTAATTCTCTCTCTCTCTCTATATATATATATATATATATATATATATATATATATATATATATTAATGCAGGTTTCATTGAATAATATAGACAAGTTTTGTCTATTAATTTTGTGTAGGATCCGTTCATACCGTCTGATATACTTGATGGTGATGTCGTTAAAAGACAACAAAAAATCACAGTATTTGTTGAATTTTTTATCGGGTCTAAGCTTTCGGCTCACATAAGCCATTATCAAAGAGTAAATAATAACACACAGTAAACATAGAACATTTAAGCTATTAACAATAAAGATAATTGAATTGAAAATATAAGTCCATCCCTACCGTGGCGGATGGCTGAAGACCATATATATATATATATATATATATATATATATATATATATATATAAAAATAAAATAAAATAATTTTAAGGTATGTTATATTATGGGTTAAAGTGCTCAATATCAACAATAGAAAGTATGTAAATATATAAGTGGACACTGAAGTCAACACCCAGAGGTGACAGTCAGTTTCATGGCCTGATGATTACATTTAGCATGGAACACTGTTGCCTATTGGTATTGACTTCTGTGTTCACTTTTATATATAAAATATGAGTATCCACTCTGGGTCTGAGCAAGTAGATGACAGCAGGGTTAGGGTAGGGTAACAGGAGAAAGCATGCTAAGAGCCACCAGGGATAGGGAGATTTGGAGGGCCATGATCGCATATGTCCTGAAGAGACATGGCACATAAAGTCATTAAATCTTTAGAAATTGCTTTTTCTATATTTCGGATAAGAAACTGAGCTGAAGTTATTTTTTCCCCCAAAAAATATCTTCCTTAAAAGGGGAAAAATAGAGTTTGTGACACATTGCATAGCCAAATGGTAAAGAACATAGAATCAAATGTAGGTTTTCCCTATAAAGTGGGGACACAGGTTTGATTCCTGCAAGAAAGCATTTTCTTAAGATTTATCATGTGCACAGGCTGACAGATGTGCTATAATCAAAAATAAAAATGGGGTGTCTATTTCAAATGCAAGTATCCACTATATAATAATGTTTGAAGTTATATATATATATATATATATATATATATATATATATATATATATATAAAATATACTAAGTTATGATCTGAGATTAAGGAGAGGATGGTTAAATAAAAAGAAAACAAGGAAAACTGTATTTAACTCGCCTACGCGTTTCATCTTGTGATGGACTTTATCAAGGCAAAAAGATGAAATGAGCTTTATTCCAAATTATGTATCTATAAACAAGCAATGTTGGCAACTATAAAAATGCTCACAAATCATTCGAATTGTTCATTTGTTTATAGATACGTAATTTGGAATAAAGCTCATTTAGTCTTTTTGCCTTGATAAAGTCCATCACAGGACGAAATGTGTAGGCGAGGTTAAATAGATTTCCTCTTGTCTTATTTTTATTTAACCATATATATTACTAACTTATATATGCATCTATTTTGGCACCAATCCCTCTTTTATACAAGTTTCATTAAAGATGACTGACAAGTTGATGCAGTTAAGCTTTTTATTTAATTTTTCTTGTGTTTGTACAAGTGTTTTCTTATCTGGATACAAAGTGTGTAAAAAAAAAAAAAAAATGTTCAAAAGTTCTTCATATGTGAGCACTTTCATCTATTCTTTTAGACATTATCAAGGATGATTCTGTTAAAAAGTAAAAAATGCCCTTGATAATGGCTTAATGCATATGTGAAAGTGCTCACATATAAAGAACTTTTGAACAGTTTTTACACACTTTGAAAAGAAAACACTTGAAAAACACAAAAATTAAATAAATTTAATTACAGTACTTTGTCATTTGTTTTTAATGAAACGTGTGTGTGTGTGTGTGTGTGTGTGTGTGTGTGTATATATATATATATATTATTCCGTTTACTTGCTTTCCTGACAGATACAGTCTTCAAGAATTCAAATGTAAAGTCAAGTCATCTCCTTTCTCACTAACTTGCTTCCTCTCTCTCATGCTTCTTTCTTCGTCCACTCCACTCTCATCAGAATTCTTATCCATCTCCTACCCTCTTCCTGAAACCCCCTGTAACCTGTCACTCTTTCTCATAACTTACCTCCTATGTAACCCCCTGCTCAACAGTGGCAGTAAAATGCCTTGCTTGCGGCGACACAATTATAATATACACACACACACACACACACACACACACACACACATTCCCATTCCATCTGTCTTGAAATTCTTTAAGTTTCCATAATTTTTAATGATTTCTTATTTTGGTTCTAGCAATCTTTTTTGATGTTGTAGATATCAAATTTTGGGATATTAAAAAAAAAAATTGATGTGGGTCAGAAATACTTTTATGCTGGACAACTAACCCCATCTGTTGACCTTTGTCTTTAACTGATTAACATTATTTGATCATTCATTCTCAAATCTCTTTTATTGTATAGTTGTTGTTATTAGCACAATGTTTCAGCTGATCTGGTCTTCTCATCAGGTGTGATTTTAAAAAAAAAAAAAAAAAAAATTGTTCAATGACTGGAGAAAGCAAAAGGTTAGATTATTCACCCACCAGACCGGTCAATTATAGTAGTATCATATATACACCAAGTGTCCTCCAAGTGATTTCAGTCTACCCCAAAGTATGAAAATTCCCATGTACAAAAACACACACTAAGAATTCAACAGGACTAAAACCTGGACTCAAATGGTTGGAACTGAGCGTCATCCACTGAATTCTTACCTAGGTGACATTTTTTTTTTTTTTTTTTTTTTTTTTTTTAAATGTCAGTCAAGCTACTTTTGGGCAGATCATCTTGTGTAATGAATTTGGCCCACTTTGTATAAATGATGAATTCTGATGTTGTTAGCCTCTTTAATTAAAAAAAAAGGATTCAATATCGTCCATGAAAAGAGATGGAAAAATGATTTTGAGGACTGATACTATCATCAGATGTTCATGTTATTTTATAAGTACAACATATTTCTCTATTATCAAGATGGTTTCTTAGCTGTGGTCTTTTTAATTGTTCCCGGTGATTTCCAATATTTACTTATATTATTTTAAAAAAATATCTAGCCTTATGGAGCATTTCATTGAAGCCACTTGTCTGTCTTAGATGTATGGATTTCATTGCATGACCTTGTCAAATAGACATGCAGGTCATGTTGGACGATACAAATGCTTTTCTATTTTTTTATAAAGTTCCTTTTTTATATATATATATATATATATATATATATCCTAGTACTAACTTGGACATCAAAAAAAAGGAAGATTTTGTATTCATATGCAATTTTCCATGTAAATAGCAGTTGATACAGTTGGAGGCTAAACTGATTCTAACCTTAAAGACAAAACTACTAAAGAAATAGTAGTGAATACTTTTACTTAATTACAGTTTTTACGTTCTATTCACTACTAATTCTCTAGTAGTTTAGTCTTCAAGGTTAGGATTAGTTTAGCCTCCAGGTCTATCAGCTGCTATTTATGGTCAAAACGTGCGTGTGTGTTTGGTTTTATATCTGAATTTTGAGTTAAACTCTTCTTCTTTCTGTTTGAAGAATTCCTTGGTTTCTTGCTTTTTAGCAGTAACTCCAAGAAGCTGAAAGGAGGACAATATTGGAATACACAGAACCATTCTATGTCCTCAGCTATGTATCTGAGGTCATATATGATGAATTATGACCTTCCATATTAGATTATCACTTGGGTTCTTTGATTTTAAAAGGATGACTTTTTTTACCCTGTTTTTAAGCAGAAAAGGCCAAAATAATTATTGTTTCGGGCAATACAAACCAGCCAAAAAGTGGCTAAGACTAAAGCATAAAGTGGCCTCAGGGGTTCCAATGGAAGTATGTACGGAGACACCTATTCGTGTGTAATATGGCACTGCAAATGCCTCAACATTATGTAACTGTTGACCAGTGCCACCTCTCTAAGTGCTACCAAAGTGTTCGGGCTCCTTTCTACCATGTATGTATTTTCACATATGCATGGTACTTGTTTTATTGTTTTTTTTTTGTTTTTTTTTTGTTTACAACAAAGAACAAGAGACCAACACTGTGTGCATTTATATAGAGAAGAAATTTGAGCCGATTTGAGGTTTACAAATCATTACACCAGATTAATAATTATTAAATTGAATAACAACTTGGTTAATTATCAATTTCTTAACAAGTTCCTCTCATTCATCTTAATTTCTTAATGACAGTTTCAGTTGCAATAAAAAGCAGTTGGAATTAAGATGACGAAAAAGTTAAAGTAACACACAAACTTTTATGAATTGAATATTTGTCCATTTTTCTAAAAGTGCTGAGTGGATTGGGTTATCGGAAAGTGGAAAGTTGCTTTGAACTCAAATCAAACAACCTTTAAGACTATGTTATAAATAATAGGATGCACGTTGTGCTGCAGTGGGTGATCAACTAGGAATGATAGATCAAAGAGCCGAGTTTGAATTCCGGTTGAATTCGTTGCATTCACTTAGGTGCAAATGCCTTTGGGAAAGGTATAAATTTGTTTCATCTCTCTTCATATATGGGTTAAATAGCAGGATAAATTGGGTTTTATAGCCTTGGTTGGTAACCAGTCTACTGCAGAAAGTAATGGCAACCTACTGTGGGAAAAGTTTCTGCCCAGTCAGTCATGTCTCTTTCGAGACATGATCGCCCAGGCATGTATTACGTATGGCACTTAACTGTCATTAAGTAATAAATACATTGATATTAAGAATGTGTTGAATGCAAGAAATACATATTTAAGTACTTAACAGAGGAGGAGAAAATGTCATGAGCTTGTGGAATATAGTTTCCTAATATCTTAAACTATATTCCTATTTACATTCAATATCTGCTTTCTTTTTTCTTTTCTAATAGCCTGACAAAAATGAAGTCATTTTTGTTAAATTCTTTCATTGTCTTGGAAATCATATTCATACATTAATGTTGATTCTCATTTACAATTGCAAAAGAAACTACATTTGTTTTTTTTTAATAGCATTTTACAGTCATTTAATTTTTTTTATTTCTCCTGTAAATTGTAATTTTCTTTTCTCTTATATTTTTCTCTTATATTTTTCAATGATCTTGTCAAAATTTAAGTAGTGACTTTACTTTTTACACACACACATATCTATATATATATATATATATATATCTCTATCTATATATATATATATATATATATATATTTCCAAGTGAATAAAGAACTAAGAAAATATTAACAATGTTTAAAACAGTGCTCAATATAGAAATAGAGCTATGAATATTTATTATAAATTATTGTTTAGAACATTTACAAATTACAATCTACTACACAAAATGATGATTCCAAAAATTCATGAAACTTCAAGTCAGGCCTAAAACGTCAGATTATATATATATATATATATAATTTATTAATATATATTTTTGCACTGTTATACAGCATTGAGTACTGTTCTATTTACACCTGATTAATATTAATGTGTATCTATGTACACACACACACACACATATTTATATTAATTACTTAGTTTTTGGTCATAATTAAATTAAACTAGTACACAGTTGTATTAAAAAAAATGTTCAATACAATTATATTGTAGAACTTCCGAATAGTTTTCATTTGTAAGCGAGTTATATTACACAACCCAGGTTTCTACCATCTGCTGGTGTCTTCAGTTGATTTACAATAACTAATTTTACTGGATTTTTTAAGAATGCTCGCATAATGTTTTTTTTTTTCTTTTTTTTTATGAACACGCAATTTTTCAAATTAGAAGTTCTGTTTTATCCATACCTGTTTGTATCAGACAACAATGAATGAAAACATCACTTCTAATTTTGAAAATTGCGTGTTCATAAAAATCCCTGTTATGTGAGCATTCTTAAAAGAGCAGTAAAATTAGTTATTGTAAATCGCATGAAGACACCAGCAGAAACCTGGGTTGTGTAATATAATTCGTTTATGAATGAAAAAGATATATACTTATTTACCTCCTTACCTATATATAGGTAGGAAATCTTTAACCTTTTTTGCTTGCAAAAGCACCATTTTTCTCTTGACACTACTATTGTTTTAACTACCTTCATTCTTTGGCAACACTTATTCTTTGGCAACACTTATTCTTTGGCAACACTTACTCTTTTAAAAAGCAATGATTAGGAATGTAATAAAACCTAAACACATGGTAAAAGTGAATTTATAAATTTTTCTGTTTTTGAGAATTTACAACAAAATTATTAAACACTATTAGATTGTTTATTTACAAGATTAATTTTATATTTAAAACATTCTAAAAACTAACACAATTGTATTCAAACTAATGTAATGCTTATTGTTTACTAATTTATCAAGAAATAAATATGAAAAGTTTATTTATAAAATTTTACTAAATTATTAAAATATGTGAACCAATTCTAAGAATATCCTTGTTATTTGCTATTTTATAAAATTCCAACCGATTGGCAATTAGCCAATGTTTTGCCAACCATTCCAATAAATAATTTAATATTTTAAATAATGTTTCTTATTTTTGTTGTAAATTGTCAAGAACAAAGAATGTATAAATTCTTTCATATATTTGAGTTTTATTAAAATTCTAATCGTTGCTTTTTAAAACAACATTGCTGAGGAGTGAAGGTAGTTAAAATAATAGTGGTGGTGTCAAGGGAAAAACTGTCTTTTTGACACGCAGTTGTTTGTGGGCAGAAAGGTTAAAAATTGCCCATTTGTAATTATGTTCAAAAAAAGTTTTTTTTAGTAAGAAAATATAAGTAAATATTATTTAGATCTTAAAAATAAAATTATTAAAATTGCATTTTACATGCCATTTTAATAATTTTTAGGAACCTCTAAAAATTTAATAATGTTTAGCAATCTCTTTACAGTTTATAAAATTTTTGTAGCAATTTTTAGACTTTGTACCCGTAAAAAAGCTTGTCTGTCAAAAGGATGGTCATTCCCTTGACGTCACCACTCTTACCGTATACGTGAATCCTACGGCAACATTTATTTACAAGATTATAAAAATATGTGAAGTATGTGATATTTATTATTTACCATTTGATAAAGGAATAAATTCATTTCTATAAATTTATGAATAAAAAAAAATTTCTTTTCATATTTATTTCTTTATGAAATGACAAATAATAAATAATTCATTATAGTTGAAGCACATTTTTATAAATTTCTAAAAATATTATTATTCGATAAATTTTCCTTGTCAGTCCTGACACTTTTCCCCTTCAAATTTATCCAAAATAGCATTATCTCTGTGCAAATGTATATGCTGAACTCAAATCAACTGTTAGTTATTGAAGAAACTTACTCTAAATGTCCATAAAAAAAACGAACTATATCTTGCATTTTTTCTCTCCCGTAACTCTCACGAAATCATGTAGTTAACTACAGAATGACGTACTGTGTATGGGAACGATTTTTGGGCGATTTTCATTTACTGATACTACTAGCAATGTACTTCCGGTAATGAAAGTAATGCGCTATTGTATTTCTACGTTTATTACTTTTATAACAGGAAGTACATTGCCGGAAGTTTCAGTAAAGGACGAAAATCAACCAAAATTCGACAGAAAATTGCTGCCTACGTAGAACGTCATTCTGCAGTTAATTACATGACTTTGTGAGAGTTATGGGAGAGAAAAAGTGCGAGGTATAGTTTGTTGTTTTTTATGGACTTTCAAAGCAAAAAAGGTAAGTTTCTTCAATAACTAATTGTTGATTTGAGTTCAGCATATACATTTGCACAGAAATAATGCTATTTTGGATAAATTTGAAAGGGGGAAAAGCCGTTGGCACCTAAAACGAACATTTACCTATTATTCTTGTAAATAAGCCATCTAATAAAGTCTTTAATATCTTTGTTGGTAATTTTCAAGAATAAAGAAAATGTATAAATCCATTTTCATATGTTTGGGTTTTATTACAATTCTAATCATTGCTTTTTAAAAATAACTATTGCCAAGGGAGGTAAATGTGTATGAAGCACTGTCAAAGGAATAACCTTTCTTTTGACACAACAGTTTTTTTTTTTTTTTTTTTTGTCACAAAGGAGGTTAAACTTTGCCAAATTTTTTAGTTCTGTCTAAATTGACACTTCCTGCATTTTTGATTTCAGTTTGCTTTTTTGTTTTATTTTGCTTATTAGCAAATATAAAAATTCCCATCTGTTGATTGGAAATATATTTTTTAAAAAGATGGATGATGATAACAGGGGCATAGATTCTCTACCGTTATCTTTTGTAGCAAGTTTTATTTTCTAATTTCTGTGAAATTACTTTTTATGTCATATTTTCAATTTTTAAGTTTTATTTAATCAATGCAATGATAAAGATTTAATTGGATTAAAACATATTGATGATTTAGTAATCCAAAATTCTAACCTCCAGTCTCAAAGGTTTTAACTTTTATATCACAATTTTTTTTTATTTTTCCATTCCAAAATTTTTCCTTTTCATTGTTTCAAAGCAATGAAAACTGCCTGCCATATTTATGGCGCCCAAAACTGAGTAAATTTCGCCTCTTCTAATGGTTTAAGAGAGCATTCTTGGCCAAAATTGCGAAGAAGCTTTGGTTCATGAAAACAAAATGTGTAGTAAGCAAACATTTGTTCTGGTTTTATTCTGAAAGATTAGTGAGGTTTTTTTTTTTTTTTTTTTTTTTTTTTTAGCACTTAAAAAATGTAATTGAATATGTAATATATGTAATTACAAAACCTGAAATAAGTAAATGGTATATTTTTTATTAATTTATTGATATAATAAAAAAAAAAATGTATGTCTATAATATACACACACGCAAATATGAATATGTATATAAACACCATTTTTATGTATACACATGCATCCACTTTTGTTTTTATTTTTGAATGTCTATATTCACTGAACTACTATCACCACCATTTATTATTATTATTTTTTTTTTTTTTTTTTCAATGGCCAATTCTCCCTCCTGTCTCACATCATACCTCCTCTTTTTTTTTTTTTGTGGGAGAAAAAGAAAGTATAAACCTGCTGAGATCACGAAAATCTGAAATAAAATCATTTTGTTTTTAGGTTCGATTCTTTTTTCCTCATTTTATTTTTCCCCACTCGCATTTTCATCTGTCAAATTTACAGCCTTTCTGAAAAGTTGCACACAAACAAAAAAAACAAGCAAATCTGACAGATTTTGTTAAAGGCAAACAAATACTGGCAAAGTTTTTTTAAATCTCTGTATATTTGTGTGGGACGTGTGTTTGTGGTGCAGTGGAACCAGAAATCGGGGAGCTGAGTTTGAATTTCAGTTGAACATCTTGCATTCACTTAACACAAATACTCTTGGGAAAGGTATTAATTCATCTCTTCCCTCCAGTTATGGGTTAAATAATAGGACAGATTGGGTTCTATAGCCTTGGTCGCCAATGAGTCTACCACAGAAAGCAATGGCAACCTACTGTGGGATAATCTTCTGCTCAGTCAGTCATGTCTCTTTCGAAACATGATCGCCCAAAGGGTGTATCACGTATGGCACTTAACTGATATTTGTGTGAAATTAATTCATATTTAAAATGTGAGAAACACTTTGTGTATTTGTGACATTGTGAAAAAATAAACATTTCCATAAGAAATTCAAATAATCTCTCATATATATATATATGTCATTAGTTAGTTTTTGGTCATACTTAAATTAGGCCAGTACACAATTGTATTAAGTGTTCAATACAATTATATTGTAGAACTTTTAAATATTTTTCATTTGTTAACAAGTTATATTATGCAACCCAGGTTTCTGCTTTCTGGTGTCTTCAGGCAATTTAAGATTAATTATTATAAGTTGCCTGAAGTCACCAGATGGTAGAAACCTGGTTTGCATAAAATAACTTTTTTACAAATGACAAATATTCAGATGTCCTATTACATAATTGTATTGAACACTTAATACAATTGTGTACTGTTCTAATTTGATTATGACCAAAAACTAGCTAGCTAACTCGCAAATATATTTATCCCTTAGTTGAGATATCTATATATATATATATATGAGACTCTCTTTCTTGCTATAAAAGAGATGTATACAAAGGTGTCACCCCCTCCCCCTTGAGTTTCCTGAAGGCATTTGCAGACGGCATAGTCTGATGTGAACAGATTATGGTATTGTGTTTGTTGATTGGCTGGACTAAAGGGTCACTTGAGAGTGCACCAACACACGGTGGCAATTGACTCTGGAATCATAGATGTTCACCAGTTGATATTTGTGGTAAGATATGTAGGTCCAGAATTGGTCTCACTCAACATCCCAAATCGCATGACAGTGTGGCTCTGGCTCCGTGTGCTGTTAAACTTCCTGAATGTCCTGTTTCTACCAGAATATGTAGTGGATTCTCCAAAACGTTGAGAAGTAATGGTCATACTTGAACACGAGTTGGCAACCACCATGCGTATAATTAATATAAAAGTTTATCGCTTCAGCATTCGGACCACACACACTCATTTGTATCAAATACTCATCTCCTTAACTTTATTTTTGGCAATCTTGCAAGTTTTGGGAAGTGTTTTAACAGGGGATAAAAAATGTGACACTGAAATTCAAAAGTCTAATGGGATAACAAAAATTGTCTTCCAGAAGCTAAGCAAAGTATTAAGAAACAGGAAAATTTCATTACAAAGAAAAAGAGCACTGAACTGAGTCCTTATAGGGCAGTGAATGGTGAACAGTATCCTCACAATGTGGTTCTACAGAAGGATGCTGGGAATGCAGTGAGCTTAGCACTGGCAAAGTTTTAGAGAAAATGGAAACAAAAAAGAACATTTAACATCAGAAAGAGTTGAAATTTCTATGACAATGAAAAAAGAGGGCTTGGAAAATTTGGTACACACGATTAAAGGCAAGAAGGATAGGAAAGTAGTGCATAACTTGCCTATAGATCATGAATAAATAGTTATTAGAACAAGGTTTAGGAGAGATAACGAAAAGAATTAAGAGCTATAAATTATAGGAAATTTTGGAGAGCCATGATCGTCAGCGTCCCGAATAGACATGGTCATAGAAAAAGAAAAATGAGCTTGTGTAGATGAATGGGGGACAACAAATCATTTTCTATCGACCGGCGGATCTCAACGTGTTTTTACCTATGGACCTTTTTTCTTAATAATTTTTAGTTAGAGCCCCCATAAACATTAGACCTGTGGTTCTCAACCAGGGGGCCTTCTGTTTATTCTTGTCACTGACTAATGGGTGAATATCCAGGTCAGAAGGAAATAAAGCAGGTAGTGAATGATAGTCAAAAAAATAAGGTAAAAAGCAATCCTAATTATTAAAAAAAAAAAAATCTTCTAACTAGATCTGTGGCTTTGTTGTGTTGATAATGTCCACCATAATTCATGAATATAGAGTATCGTTGCAGCACGTAATCTGTCCGATGCAACACTGTCAAAGATTAACACTTCCGAATCAGACACTGTCTTGAATCGGATTTGATCTCGAATAATTGGAAAAATATAGCCGCCCTTTTATACATGTCGCATTGAATATTTTGAGCTTCCTGATTGGTTAAGCCTTCTATAAAATGGGTTGGTTCATGGGTGTCTCACCAGTATATATGTGTATCCAAAAAAAAGTTCAACATATTGTAGGGATGGCATTGTTAGTAATCTTAAATTTACAACAATGTAAATTACCAAGTTTTTCTTCTACTTGATTCTGCCAATAAAAAATCGATATGAATATTTCTACTTTTTTAAAATTTGGCATAAAAATTATAGAAATTCCATTCTCATTAATGCCAATCATTCAAAAGTAAAATTGCTTTATAGATCACAAAAATATCACCGTCATCCCCGCCAACCCCCATTCATTATTTTTTTGTGTGTGGGAACTCCCAGTAATGATATATGAACTCCCAGAATTCATGTGGACTCCAGTTGAGAACCACTGCTTTTCATTTGAATGAGACTATTTTAAAAATATCTTAAAAATACAAAAAAACCCTTGGTTTCTATTATGAGAGAAATAATAATAATAATAGCCTAAAAACATCAAAATGTTTTGCTGCTCCCATTTCAATCTTGACGACATTTGAAATTCTCATCTCACATATCGCTTAAGTATTTTGGGTTCCAGAAGAACACATGAAGTACTTAGTTGATCTCAAGGTGTTGTTATTAAGAGACAAGTTTTAAACTCCTGTGAGATGATTGCAACAGACTACGAGATATGGAATCCCTTGTATTACATTTGCTGCTAATACAGTTGCTCCCTTCTATGTATTAGTTACCATTTTTTATCTTTTGGGAAGCAATAATTTGATTCTTTTTCTTTATATCAGAATTTGGATAATATAGCTCATTAAGGTAGCTGAAGAAAGTAACAAGAAAGGACTAGAAATAAACTGCACAAAAACCGAATACATGGTCATCAGTAAAAAGGGCAGCCCAAAATGCCAAATACAGGTCGGGGATACCAGAATCAAGCAGGTACAAAAATTTAAATACCTGGGAAGCGTTATAACAGAAGACGGAAAGTGTGATACAGAGATTTGAAGGCGAATTGGCATGGCAAAGGAAGCATTCCAGAAGTTGAGTAAAGTCTTAAGAAACAGGACAATTTCGCTAGAAACAAAGAAGACAGTACTGGATTGCTATGTGATGTCCGTCCTTCAATATGGCAGTGAATGCTGGACAATACCATCAAAGATGAAGGAAAAACTTGAAGCAACTGAAATGTTCTACAGAAGGATGCTGTAAATATCATGGATTGAGCATGAGAGCAATGATGAGGTCTTGGAAATGATGGAAACAAAAAGGAAATTAATACCGAGCATCAGGAAGAGACAGCTGAAGTTCCTGGGATGCGCAATGAAGAAGGAGTGCTTGGAGAATCTGATACTAACAGGCCAGATAAAGGGAAAAAGAGACAGGGGAAAGTAGCGGATAACATATTTAATCAGGTGGATGACGGAACGAGGATTGCATGGTGTAACAGGAGAAGGCATGCTCAGAGCTACCAGGGATAGGGAAACATGGAAGGCCATGAGTGTCTACGTCATGAGGGGACAGGGCACATAGAAGAAGAAGGCTGACTGTACAATGGAGTTGTAGTAAGTACAAAATAAATAATAACCCCCTTTACACACTCCCTTCAAATTCAGAGGACTGAAGAAGTCAACGTGTAATTTTCTTGAACCAATGAAAACCTTGCCTTCACAAATACTAATAGGCAAGCAGAGAGGAATTAGGAAAAGAATTCGCAAGCCTATGTGTTGTTCTTGGGCCAATGAAAACCTTGCCATCACAAAAATTAGCCAGTCGGACAAGAACAGAAAAAGAACGTAGCTAACAAATGCAAAATACTTTTTTTTAATATAAAATGAAGAGAAAAATTAAATTAACAAGGAAAGTGTGTCTGAAGTAATGAGAAAGGTTTTGTTTCAGTTCCTTACGACCAGCAATGAAGTTCTTACCTGTGTAAAATTACTCTCCATTTACATTATCGACCTCTAATCAGAATGTGGAACTTCAAATAATTTTTTAATCCAAGAAAGGTAAGTATTTCAAACTATCTGTTTAGTTTTGAATGTATGCCAGCTATATATCCTTTCAGTAAACAACAAACTCTCTTACCTTTTGATTTAAACATTTTTGAATCATATTTTGTGTCTGATCATTTAATCTGTTGTAGGAACCTTTCCTCTTCATGACAATATGTTAAAAACTTGGACTTCAAGAATTTGGATTTATTTTCTCAAAGCAATCTACTGGCACTATTTTAAGTGTGTCATTTTGTGAATGTATTTCTTATTTTGTTTTGTTAAAATTATCTGTGAGTTTCTTTATCTTTATTGTTCTTCTTGGCGGATAAATTAACTGTTCATTTTAAATCCTAAGGCCTACGCCGCTATAGATTTCACATGAATATAGATTTGCCATCTTGTTTCTGTTCAATTCGGCCAGTGCAGATACCACTTCAGATTTGAATATTTCCCATCTAATGGTCATCCTTAAGAATATCAACCCAGAATTATCTCTGGTTCTAGAAAAATTATTTAACTTCTGCTTGAAGAAATATTTCCCAAACATGTAGAAGGTGGCAAGCATATGTCCGATCTTCAAGAAGGCGGGTGGCAAGCATATGTCCGATCTTCAAGAAGGCGGGTGACAAGCATATGTCCGATCTTCAAGAAGGCGGGTGGCAAGCATATGTCCGATCTTCAAGAAGGCGGGTGGCAAGCATATGTCCGATCTTCAAGAAGGCGGGTGGCAAGCATATGTCCGATCTTCAAGAAGGCGGGTGGCAAGCATATGTCCGATCTTCAAGAAGGCGGGTGGCAAGCATATGTCCGATCTTCAAGAAGGCGGGTGGCAAGCATATGTCCGATCTTCAAGAAGGCGGGTGGCAAGCATATGTCCGATCTTCAAGAAGGCGGGTGGCAAGCATATGTCCGATCTTCAAGAAGGCGGGTGGCAAGCATATGTCCGATCTTCAAGAAGGCGGGTGGCAAGCATATGTCCGATCTTCAAGAAGGCGGGTGGCAAGCATATGTCCGATCTTCAAGAAGGCGGGTGGCAAGCATATGTCCGATCTTCAAGAAGGCGGGTGGCAAGCATATGTCCGATCTTCAAGAAGGCGGGTGGCAAGCATATGTCCGATCTTCAAGAAGGCGGGTGGCAAGCATATGTCCGATCTTCAAGAAGGCGGGTAACTGACACCTCTCCCATTAGTCTCCTCAGTATCATCAAGAAAAACTTTTTGAAGTTGTTATCAACAAGCAGGTTGTTGAGCACCTGTATAGGAACAACCTTGGTTTTTGATTAGCCGAATCCATTACTGATATCCTAACCACCTTTACCCACAGAATTAGTGAGAGCCTTGACGATGCACATACTACAAGGACAATAGCATTAGATATCTCAAAGGATTTTGACAAGGTGTGGCACAAAAGTTTACTAATGAAACTCTAGTTATAAAAGGGTTTTCTCTATTGTAAAATGCTCTCTCCTAAGTATAACTCTAGAGGCAGTTATTAACAGCCAATCCTCTGAGGCTCTGGTGGTCAACGCAGGCATCGTCTAGGGACCAACTCTTTTTCCGATTTACAAAAATGATCTACCTAGAAAAGACTCTGATCCTTTGTAAAAATCTATTGTTACGTGTTAAGTTTAACAAAAAGAGAAAAAAATGATTGACCAAAACTCAGAGATAAATCACAGACAAATATTTAATTTACAAAACACACCAAATAAAATATTTACAAATATACAATTTTTGTTGCATTCAAAACAAGAAACATAAGAATTTACTACTGGCGAGTGTTACGAGGAGAGAAAGGGAAGGTAAGGTGTCAAGTATCTTTACCCAGTTAAGTTGGCGAGAAAGTTAAGTGCTATACTTTTGAGAAATCCTCAAATGAGTATATAAAGAATAATTTTAAGTATGGTCAATGAAAGAGTCAAAAATATGTATTTACCCTTTTTTGTTCCCTGAGGTTCTCTTTCGGGTTTTAGTTGGTCGCCAACTTTTCTTACAGATTCTTTCGGCTGGATATAACAATCACAACCAGAGTTGATAACAACAGCAAACCCTGGTAACAACTGACTACTCACTGCCCAAAACCTATTTTTTATAGGGGCTAACACCTAATTTGCATATTTCTAGAACTTTTAGAACTCTCTAGATTTTACTGGAACATTCTGGCATCTTCCAAACGTTCTATTTCTAATTTTCTTATTTTTACGACTACTTCATGAATTAAAACTTTCTTGCAATAACACTTCGGCCTCAATAGAATCCATATATATATATATATATATATATATACTATAACTTTTTATACATTATTAATATTACTTTTATATATAAATGCATCCTCGTAACACTATGCTGATGATATGACGGTATAGCGGTGTATCTCCAAAAGTCTTGACAACCAGAGATTGACAGCTGATCTCTTTTTCAAGCGAACACTAACTTCCCAGTGGAGAAAAATTGGCTGGTTACATTCAATGCCTCCAAAAACAAACTGGTTACATTACTGCCGATCAGACACAAAAAATAATGAATCAGGGATCCATGGCGATATTAGGTTGTCCCAAAAGTTCGTAAACACTTGCAAAAAATTGAAATTTTACTCGCCAAGTAATCTAAGGTTACCAGAAAACACTTGCAGAAAATCGAAAGTTTACTCGCAAAAACAACAAAAATTATTACTCAAAATAAAGACCATCATTTTCCAAGACTTTCTGCCATCGATCTGCAAGCTTTCGGATCTGGTCAAAGTACCATTCAGCTGGTTTTGAATCAAAGATTTCTTGACACGCTTCCTCGACTTCATCAAACGAGTCGAATCGGCAGCTCTTCAAAAATCGCTGCATTGAGCGTAAAAGGCCGTAATCTGATGGAGCACAGTCAGGACTGTAGGCTGGATATGGCAGAACCTCAACATCGTTCAGCTCTTCAAACTTGTCTTTGGTCTTCCTGGTGGTGTGTGGCTTGGCATTGTCCTGCTGCATCATTTTGCTTCAACTTTTCGTAGACCCGCTCAAGTTGCTGACAGTAAAGTTCGGCACTGATGGCACGACCATTCGGAACCAACTCAAAATGCACAATTCCTTCAAAGTTCCACCAAACGCACAACATGACTTTCTTGCCGAATCGATCTTGTTTTGGAACCGATGGTGTCTCTTGCCCTCTCTGAACCCATCGCTTGTCTCGATTGTGCTGGATCAGATAGACCCATTTCGCAAATGTTTACGAACTTTTGGGACAACCTAATATTTTAGTGATCCATGAAGCAATTTTACTTTTGAATGATTGGCATTAACGAGAATGGAATTTCTATAATAATTTTTATGCCATATTAAAAAAAAGTAGAAATATTCATAAAGATTTTTTATTGGAACTACCACCAGTCACGATAAATGAATGTCCCCATGAGAAGGCCTTAAGGGGATAGTGAGTCTGAGGCTCACACCCGACCTAAAGTGGAACTCCTATATTCGATTCATTGCTAAAAGCGCAGGTAAAATAATCGTTTCCCTTTTCCGCTCCAGTATGTACCTGACTCCACGTGCTATCTTTATAAGAGCCAGCTCCGTCCGAAAAAGGAGTACTGTTGCAGGGTACAGTTGCAAGCCTCACTTTTCAGCCTTGAAAGAGTTCAAAAGTGTCTCCAAGTCCTTGTTGGAGAAGAGTTATTTTCAACTCCAATGTGGGATGTAGCGAGTCTCTCACTGATCTATGACTACTACCATTGAAAGTGCTTGAACAAAATGCATCACCCGGTTCTGCCAGTGAGGACCTGCCATGCCACTTACATAGTAGCAAACCACACATACACACACACACACACACACACATATCCACTCTGTATTTTATCAGTGAGAAGTAAATTCTTTTCAAACAGCTTTTTTCCCTCGGTCATGATGACTTGCAACTTTGTGCTAGCTCAAGCACTGATGGCTTCCAAATGAGTTCCATTTACCAAATTTCATTCACAAGGCTTACAAGCAATCTGTGATACGGCTTTCCAAAGGTGCCGCATGCTGGATTGTCACTACAAACCAATAATGTCAAGAAGACAAATCGACCATGATGGATTTATGGTCGGAAATGTTCTGACTACACAATGTTTGGGATGATGGCTAATTTGTTTGCAAGTTGAAAGGATGGAAGGGTTATGAAATTTGTAATTTTTACTGGAAGCATCGATTATTTTGGCTTTTCTGCGGATTCTGTAAGCTTGTTTTTTAGCGGTATTTACATTATTCGGACTATTTTCCTCATCTTTGTTGCCATTTGTACGACATTTAATAATAGATCATTCTATTTGTCTATATTTCTGAGATGAGGTAATATTTACAGTATTTACATTATTCAGACTATTGTCCTCATCTTTGTTGCCATTTGTACGACGTTTAATAATAGATCATTCTATTTGTCTATATTTCTGAGATGAGGTAGTATTTACAGTATTTACATTATTCGGACTATTGTCCTCATCTTTGTTGACATTTGTACGACATTTAATAATAGATCATTCTATTTGTCTATATTTCTGAGATGAGGTAATATTTACAGTATTTACATTATTCGGACTATTGTCCTCATCGTTGTTGCCATTTGTATGACGTTTTGACTGTTGAACGCTTTGGCCTTCTTCAGTTGCTAGGAATTTCAAACCGGACCCTTTATTCCAATCACTGGGGTATAACGTTTTCATTCCTTGTGTAAAGCCTCGATTGGAAGTTATGTCAGGAGTTATCTCCCTCTAAGCCTACAAGTTACTTGTTCACCACTGCTGTAGCCTGGTATTGAACTCACAAATCTAAGAGTCAAGTCAAGAACTAACCAACATCTATATCCACTATAAATGACAACAAAGGCAAGGACAATAGTCCGAATAATGTAAATACTATAAATACTACCTCATCTCAGAAATATAGAGAAATAGAATGATCTATTTTTAAATGTCGTACAAATGGCAACCAAGATGAGGACAATAGTCCGAATATTGTAAATACTGTAAATACTACCTCATCTCAGAAATATAGACAAATAGACTGATCTATTATTAAACGTCGTACAAATGGCAACAAAGACGAGGACAATAATTCGAATAATGTAAATACTGTAAATAGTAGCTGATCTCAGAAATATAGACAAAAAAATGATCTATTATTAAACGTAACAAAGATGAGGACAATAGTCCGAATAATGTAAATACTACCTCATCTCAGAAATATAGACAAAAATTGTTTTTTAGCTTTGAGGATGAAATGGTTTGGGTAGTGGAGAATTTTGAACGTTTCCTCAATATATTTCTCTTCATTATTTCGATATTCAGGGCGGACGTATTATAAGGTGACATCCTATAATTAATCTAGATTTTATTCTTTGGTTTTGGTAGAGATACAAATTGATTCGGTCATTTTTGCTTGTGGATTTTTGACAAACTTTAAAATCTAATTTATCATTTTTGCATATTAAGAAGATGTTGAGGAAAGGTAGATAGTTGTTTGTTTCAAATTCATGTGTGAATTTGAGGTTGGGTTCAACCTTATTGAGTTTCATTGTGTTTAATAGGTTAGTGTTATGGAGGTAAAATAAAATGATATCATCTATGTATCTTAAAGTATAGATGTTAAGTATGATGTGTTTGAATGGGCTGGATTCTAAGAATTCTAGAAAGAGGCAAACAAGAACACTACTGATGAGTGACCCCATGAGTAATTTGAAGCTTTATTTGAAGAAAGTTTACTGAAAGAGAAGAAACAGAAATACATTTTCTATTTGTTCTTTCTTTATTTTATCATCTTGTCAGATTCTGATCCATATATTCATATATATATATATATATATATATATATATAAACTTATTTATAAATGGACTTTGTCTGTCTGTGTGTGTGTGTGTGTGTGTGTGTGCCTGTTACCTATAGACTCCGAAACGGCTGAACTGATTTTCTTGAAAATTTACACAGTTGTACTATAAGCATCTGCG
The DNA here is from genome assembly GCA_037127315.1 of Ascarosepion bandense. Classification (NCBI taxonomy): domain Eukaryota; kingdom Metazoa; phylum Mollusca; class Cephalopoda; order Sepiida; family Sepiidae; genus Ascarosepion; species Ascarosepion bandense. The sequence goes on along the minus strand of JBBBDQ010000787.1, from coordinate 1,777,362 downwards.
AGTGTTCTTAGCTAGGTTTTGTGTCAAGGTACCCCCGATAAATATTGATAATTGAAAAAAATTGGGTTATAGAAAGAGTGGTCCGATTTTAATCAAATATGATACACTCATAGACAAAGACATAAGAAACGATATTCAGAATTTTCAAGGTTGCAGTTCTTACACTAGTGCAGAAAATTTGATCTCGATACCAGGAAATAAAAATTTGACTTACATCCATTCATTTTTCTTTCAGTCTACGGTTTTGCTTTAACTGGAAATGACTATTGCTTTTTAGTCTTTCGTGCCAACGTTCAAAGAGTCTGAGCTCCAGGACCATGGATTAGTTTTAAAGCTTTCATTACACCCGAGCAATGCTGGGCTATACTGCTAGTATATATATATTAGTCATCCACATACAAGCCTGTTTTGCTGTATCACAGTTCATCAGTGTGGTTAGACACATCTACTTGACCAATTTGGAGTCAGTCACTTCCGCTCTAAGCCATAGGCACAGAGAAGGGAAATTTTAACATGTTGTATATAAGCAGTATATATATATATATATATATATATATATATATATATATAAAATGTCATCTGCAGAAAGTCCTATTTCGCTGTATCACAGCTCATCAGTACGGTTAGACATCCGATTGCTTTTAGCCAGGATTGAAAGCCGACCAAACTGACATCAGTTGGCGATTCTCTCTTTGAGCTATAGGTGCTCAGTGGAGGAAGGCAGACTTTAGTGTGTTATATACACAATGTAAACAAAGGCCAGTAGCGTTCAAATTTATTACTGAATGAACGATGTGTAAATATGTGAGTAGTTATTGTTTTTAAAGTCTACAATTTATATTGCTCAATTGCCGGGCGGAGCATAAATATCCATCTGCAGACAGTCCTGTTTCACTGTATCACAGCTCATCAGTATAGTTAGACATCAGATTGCTTCTAGCCAGAATTGAAACCTGACGGAATTGACATCAGTTGCTGATTCTACTTCTATGGGCGATATATATCCGAGTGAATACAGAACGAAGAAAGAATTTTTACAATGTCCAAAACATTAATTTAAAACAGTGCTCGATATATAATATATAGAGCTGTGAATATTTGTTATAAATTATATTTTAGAACATGTACATTGGATATATATAAAAAAATTATATATTTAAAAAAAGTTATGTACATGTTCTAAAATATAATTTATATAAAATCTGTCATTTAGCTGATGGATGTTAAAATGAACTTTGAACAATTTTCAACAGAATTTACTCCTCATCTGAGAAGAATTATTAAGTTGGAAAATTTGATCAAAAAAATTGATAAAATGTCTGCTGTTTTCAATTCTAGGCAAATGTTATTAAAAACAGCAGAAGTTTTGTGTCAATTTTATTGAACGACTTTTCCAAATAATCTTTCTCAGGAGGAAAATTCATTTTGATAGAAATTTGGTCTGAGCTTTTGACTTACTTATCCTGATAATGACTTAAGAAAGACAAATGGTAAGTTTTATAGATCTGGCGAGTGTAGTAATGTACACTGATGATGGTCCAAGCCTTTGACTTTCTTGAATGCTCGGACCATTTTTCTTTCAGAAGGAACTCTGGACTGTTTCTGATGGAATTTCCACCGTATCTAAGAAGGATCATTTGTAATTTTGAAAAATCGATCAATAAAATTGACATGAAATGTCTGTTGTCTTTAATAGAATTTATGTTAAGAATATTTCAGAAACACGCACATACATATTTTGTGCAAAAAATTTGTCGCTTTAACTGAGCAGGTTCATGTTGACCTCAAATTTTTGTGAAAACACCGTTATGATGTTGTCACTCAGAAGTTCTGTTCTCTGAAGCTGCCATTTGATGGTTTCCTGTAGTGAAGCGATGTTGATGTTGAGCCTTGTGAGTTCACATGACGGATGATAGCTATTTTTCTGGAGTCATTAACCTGATGTAGATCATCAAAGAGACGTTCGCACGTTGCCTGACATTCCAGTTTGCTAATCGCAAGATTTGGGGTGGTCTTTATCTTCCATCTTTGCCTGGTACAGGGTTCGCAGTCTGCTTGTCGGTCTTTTCCCTAGGCCCAAGGCACCCATTGAAGCAGGCAGACTGTGGTGGGTTAGCACCTTAATGGCTGGAGAATGCCCAGCTTAAGGTGAGCAGTAGCTAACTAGCGGGACTGTGATGGCTCTTCCCGCCATTGAAGACAACCCGTAGCGCTTGGGCCTACAATAATCAGTCCTGGCTTATACCTCATAACTGCTGTCTCCCATGTTGCTTCTGATGCTGTGAACAGTGGCACTAAAGTGACCTCTCCGGGGCGCAGGCCTGGGCAATAGAGATCCTGGGATGCCTAGATGTTAGGATCCCCCTCTTGGCCTCGTCATTGTGACATCCATCCGCTTTAGGGACGCCATTCCTGATTTAGTTTCTGGGCTTTGTCCTGTGGCCTTTTCTCATTCCGGAGATACCCACAAGGCAGTGGGGCTATAATTAAATGGCTGGGTTTCATGTTGCCGTTGAAGTTCTTCATGGAACTCTTCTGCCATGGCTGGTGACCTGCATCGAGGAGGTTCACACGCCCAGTGATGTTGTATGAACACCCCGCCCCACCCCATGGATTAGCTGAAATGGTTTCCTGGTGCATGGCATGTGAGAGATTTAAGAAATTAGTGAGGACCAGTGATGCCCTCCACCCTATCCAGGCAGGATGCAGCTTGTCAAACATGAAAAGTACGACTTTTACCGAGAGTTCCCATACCCAAAGGAAATAATAATAATATTAAGAGACATGATTGGAATTCAAAGAGAAAGAGACTGGAAAAACAAAATTGTTGTTGCTACCATCATTAATTCTTGTAATGAAAGTAAATATCAAAAGAAAAAATTAATGGAAAAGAAGCAGTTAACATTTGTTTAATAAAGTTTATCACTGCTGTGAAATTTCAAAATAATAATAATGTTTTTACTACTTTTATATATGTAGCTATATATAAATGTGATATATATATATATATATATATATATATATATATATATATATATATATGTGTGTGTGTGTGTGTGCATGTAGACACTGTGTATGTATACACTATATATATATATATATATATATGTGTGTGTGTGTATATACACTATATGTGTGTGTATCCACTGTGTGTGTGTGTGCATGTAGACACTGTGTATGTATACACTATATATATATATATATATGTGTGTGTGTGTATATACACTATATGTGTGTGTATCCACTGTGTGTGTGTGCATGTAGACACTGTGTATGTATACACTATATATATATATATATGTGTGTGTATATACACTATATGTGTGTGTATCGACTGTGTGTGTGTGTGTGCATGTAGACACTGTGTATGTATACACTATATATATATATATGTGTGTGTGTGTGTGTGTGTATACACACATATATGTGCGTATACACTATATATATGTATGTATGTATGTGTGTGTGTGCTATTGTTGTGTGTGTGTGCGCACGCTATATATATATATATATATATGTATAAGATTTGTGTATTTAGGCAGCAATTTTTTTAAAAAATATGTCAGATTAAATAAATTGCAAACATTGTGTCGGCTTATTTTATAATAAAATTCGCTCATACTCACGAATAATCTTTCGTGTATTATAATTGAATGGTTTCAAGCATTTGAGTTGGTGTCTAGAAGTGGGTATTTCTGATATAATAGGGTAAAGTTGAATGTTAGGCTAGTATGTTTTGATAGAACCATAAATGTTAGATTACAAATACCAACTCCTAGATACCAACTTTACATTTTTCAATTATAATACGCGAAGGATTATCCATGAATATGAATGGATTTTATTAAAAATAAGCAGACACAATGTTTGCAATTTATTGAATCTGACAATTTACAAAATGAAGACAAAAACACAAAGTATTTTTTTTTAAATTTTATTTATTTTTAAAATAAATTCGCAACAAACCAAAGCTGAAAAATTTTTCAACATATATATATATATATATATATATATATATATATATATATATATATATATGAATCACTTATCACTGATGATCCTAGCCTGTCTTTTATTTATTTTCAAAATACTCAACTCTTGGGTGTTGTGCACTTGAAAATTGATTAACCGAAAATTAACATTAAAACCTTGAAGCTGCCAGATGAAAGGTTCATTTTTCAATAGAATTAAAAGTGAAGGAGGGAGTTTTAACTTAATGCACGCGAATTATTTTCAAAGTATACTTTGCATGAAACATGGGTATCATGTTGAAATGATGAGATAAATTATGAACCTGGTTCATCAACATACCGAATTGGTCAAATCACTATTTCAAAAAATTGTTTTTATATCATTGGCCATCATAAGATGAAAGACTTAGTCAAAATTTTAAATGATTGAAATTATGTTTAATACTTTTACTTGGTTATATTGCCAGTCTTATTTTTAAAAAAATTCTTTTTTTTAGAATTTAGTTTTTGCTTTGAGAAATTCCGAGTTATCTAAGTACTGAACAAAAGGGCCTTTTTGGGGCATTAAGCAAAGAAGGTCCAAGTAAGAAAATGAAGCCTATTTTGAAATGTTGGTGATGTCATAGAAACATGGGAATTATGCAAATATTAATTCTACCAAATTCTCCTTCCGTTATAGATTTCAAAACCGTATTGAATGCTTTTAATTTCTTTCTTTCTTTTTTAATTCATGTTCACACAATACAAGGCTGAAGAGCCACTTAAGATAGAGGGTTACTGAATGAGATTGTCGTATGAGCATAAACAAAAGAGGTAAGTACAGTTTGTGACGACTTTTTTTTTTTTAACTATTGTTCATACAAGGCTCAAGAGCCAGTCAAGATAGTTACTTAATGTATGAGCATAGATAGAAGAGGTAAGTAATTTCTGAGGATGTGTAGGAAAAATGATTGTTAGCCCCAGAATTGTAGTGATTGAAAAAGCATCCTCTCAGGAGTCTGTCCCACAAAGTAGCAGTTTGTCGGAAGAAGCTGTCAGGGTAGATCTTCCTCCTTATTAATGGAATACAAAGAGAATGATTCATCCTAGCGTACACAGCATGGCATGTCCTAGCTGTGAAGATCTGAACTGGTGGATCTAAGAAATGCAGCTCGATTGAACATTTAATATGGAAATAATGAAAGACTTGTGCCATTTCATCTGTGGGGAAAGGAGTTGTAGAGTGGAAAATGACTAATCACCCACATGGCTTTTGAAATCTGACGAAATGGTTTGATTTGTTTCTGGGTGTGTTGAAAGAGGAAAACATACTAGCTGAGCTATCAGGCTTATTTATAAGCATCCTACTGGTTTGGACTAGTTCACGTGAACCGATTCTTAAAATTATAAAAGGTGAACTGGTTGTTGGATTATCCTAAAATAATCTTTTATATTAATAGCCGATATGTGATAGCTAAAAATATAGCTAATACCATTGCTGTAATTCTGCAGAACTGAAAGAGTGTTTTTTGCGATGACAAAAGAAATTGCCTTGAAGTTAAAAATGCAGCAAATCTTCTAGTCATAAATTTGATAAATCTTCCACTGAATCTTCGGGGCTACAGTGATTCATTTTGAATATATCTAAAAAGCCATAACACAGCTGATGACCCGAGAATAAAAAAAGCATCCTAATTTTCAACAGAAATATGATGAGAACATACTTCAATCTAAATAAATGTTTTCTATTAAATTATCAAAATGGTTTAATTACTTTTGATACAATAAAGTGATTTGTTTTTATTCTCAGATTGAAAAAAAAAAGAAGCAAAATAGTTTCCTAGAACCAGGTCCTGGGAAATTTGGGATGCCGTTATTGGTTGTAAAGGGAGAGAAAAAAAACAAAACAAAAAAACTTTATTACTGTTGTGCCTAGTTTTCCAAGTTTCTGTGACATTGACCACATGGCACTATGGGCCTCAAATTTTAAAATTTCTCAAAGCCAGAATATAGTTTCTGGCAATCCTCCACCTTAAGGAAGGAAAAAAAAAGTATTTGTAAAATTTCAATTGATAAATCAAATTTTGAAGTAGTTAGTGTCTAAAGTGTGTTCTCCCTCCTATGATGTAAAAAAAAAATTAAAATAATTTTGGAACTTCAAAAATTTGTCATTTCCATGTTAGAAGAAAATACTAAAAAACAAACAAAAGAACTCATGTTTTCATGCAAAATTCAAATTTTAGACAACCTGAATCCTAACAATCAAACATTTCCAATATATTTTTAAAGTACAAGACATTGGAAACTGCATAACATTTCTTTCTGGGCTTCTATGAATATCTTTGTTTTATTTTGACTATAAATAAATAAAATTATTTTGTGCCCAGATCTAAAACAATCTAAACAACGAGCTGACATATTTTTTCTTTTTTTTTAAATTAGAGAGCCAGTTTTTTTCTGTCACAAACAATGATTAAAACCAATTTTAATATTGACTGCTCAACTCCAACACAACAATGACTGAATATCAGTTGCATATCATCAGATCTACACAAAGCCGACAGCCTTTAGCATTGGCTTGACAATGAATCAGCATTTTTTTAAAGACAAATTCATCAAAATTGTTTTTAACTTCAACAAATGTTGATATTTTTAGTTTTAATCAAAATGCATTGCACTTAAAAGAAAAAAAATAATTGTCACAATAGATACAACGATAACAGCTTATATTAATTTAACCATTTTTTTTATCTTTTAGCACAAAACAGATAAAAAAAGCAATTATAAACATATATCTACTATTTATTTTATATCAATTTAGTTTGAAAGGAAAACAACAGATCTAGGCTATTAGCTGCCAGTTGGAAAATACGTTGATTTGTTTTGTGCATTTTTAGCTGCCACGTTGAAGGCGATCTGTTTTTAACCTCACCTCATCGTCTGCCCATTAATCACATTTTCATTTCAGCTTCGTTCATTGTTCAAGAACCTCTCTTGTTATGGTAAAGGCCAAGTTTGCAATATTCCAATATTTTTTCTTTCTTTCAGAGTTGTTTTTATTTCTTAATTTATTTTTTATTCAAATATTCATTTCACACAGTAAAATATCAGAGATTGAGAAATAGTCTGGTTATTAAATATACTGGTTTACTCTTGGTTATTTGATATGGTATTGGGGGTCAAGTGGAATCTAAATGTAGTTGGGTATTAGAATTGTGTGTATGTTGGTGGGTGGGTGGGGGAAGCAAATTAATAAATGTAGTAACTTTAAGCTATCATTTTCTGGGGAGATAAAAAAAAACTTCCCAATTCACATCCATTAAGCACCTAATATTATAAAAATGGAAGTCATGCTTAAAATACAATCAAGTATTTCTCCTCACAGACGAAGTTGTCTTTTTAATGAAGACTTTCATCAAATAAATTCCAGATACATAAATAAAACGGATGCTACCAATTTCACATATTTTCAAGGTAACTGGTTAAAAAGGATAAAATATTAATTAAAAAAAAAAACAACAAAAAAAACCAAAAAAAACCCCTCAATTCTGAGAAAATTAAATTAAGTAAAAAAAATAAAAAATAAAAAATTTCATCACTTATTGAATTTTTACCTAAATTTTTCAATATAAAAAGGGAGGTAACTTTGCAGAGCGTGTTCCTGAATAATTCCCACAGAGTTATTTCCCTTGAGGAGAGGCGAGAAGCTGTGATAAACGAATTGTGAAAAGTGTTTTTCATTTTAAAGTTTTTTGTTGTTAAATCGGGCAGATTTGTATTGTTAAAAAGTGAAACATCACAAAAATGTTTCTTTCTGTCGAAACCAAATTTTCAAATTTTATGCAAGATTTTTGATAGCTGATATTTTCAGCAAGTGCCTGAGTTTTTTTGGTTTTTTGTTTATCACAAATATGAGAATTCAAACAGGATTTAAGAAACATTCACAGTTGAAGGTTTCGTTATTTGTTGGAATCTTTTATTAAAGGTGCAAAGAGCAGACAGGAAAGACAACAGAGTTGAACTTGGAAAATAAAGAATTAACTAATTTTAAAGTTAAGGTTTTTTTTATACCGACATTGTCAACTCAAAATGCAAATATTGACAAAATGAACAGAGGAAAAAATTTGTTAGACTTTATTTTGGAATCCTTATGATCAGGCGATATTGAGAAAATCTATTGAAAGTATTAATAGATTTTAGGTTGGGCTGCAAAGAAACAACATATTTCTGGTGTTTTGTGCCTTATTATATATTTCAAGATGGTGGAGGAAGCTTTGAAATTTTCTTTTGACTAATGTTCACTCTATACAAGGCTCAAGAGCCACTCACAGTACAGGGTTATTTATCTTCTATATAAAAAAAAAAAAAAAAAAAAAAAAACTCTGGCCAACATTAAAATAACATGCATACCCGGGTAGGTACATGATTGATATGTTTTTTATTGTTTATTAACCTTCATGAAGCTGGTTATTTAAATCCAGAAATGTTTTCTTTTATATTGGAAGAATTCTTTTCGAGATAACAATCTTGGCTCTCTGACTTTCGTTTCCAAGCTGCATTCAAACACTACCTGGTATTCCCAAGCAGTCACCCATCTAGATACTGACCAGATGTGATATTGCGTAAGTTTAGTGACCATGCAAGAACCACAGCTGAATAAATACTTTTTTTCTTTTCAAACACAAATACTTCATTTGATTATTTATGTTGTTGTTGTGAGTATAACAGGATAGAGAGAAAAAGCAAATCTGAGGGAATTTCCAAAATTTAAATAAGTTTAAAAAAATTTTTTTTAAAGAAAGGTCTTTTCTTTTTCAGTCAGTTGAGTTTCATACGTGATACATGCTTTGGGCGATCATGTCTCGAAAGAGAAGACTGACTGGGCAGAAAATTCTCCTGCAGTAGGTTGCCAACCAAGGCTATAGAACCCAATCTGTCCTGTTATTTAAACCATAACAGAGACAGATTAATACCTTTCCCAAGGATATTTGCAACGAATTTGACTGGAATCTGAACACAGCTCTCTGATTTCTCATTCCGAGTCGATATCCACTGCGCCCCAAATGCACATTTATTACCCTTGGATTTGTAGAATATCCCAAAATTTTTTTCAAGAGTATTTAATTGTTAAATTTAATAAAAGTTTTTTTTTGAGTTTGTCTATTGAAATTTACCTGACAAAAATACCAAATATTCTACGTTTTTATATTGTATATATATATATATAGTCATCTGCAGACAGATCTGTTTCACAGTTCATCAGTACGGTTAGACATCCGATTTCTTTTTACCTAGGATTAAAGATATCACACATTACGTACTGGTGTTAATTGCCGTATAATACATGGGCTGCACCAACATTGCACTAACTAAATATTTTTATTAAAATTTAAATTAAGTAACGGTCAGTCTATACTCAGCACCTGACAATTGGGTTGTGCATGAGACTCGGTCATGTTACCAGTGAAATGAGTGTGTGTGTGTGTGTGTGTATATATATATATATATATATATATATATATATATATATTTATTAAAATACTTTAATCCAAACGGAAAGTAGTAAGGTAAATACCAAAAATCTGACCCTAATTAATATTAAAATTTTAATATTAAAAAATGATGCAGGAGGAGAGCTGAATGTAATTAAAATTACAAAGCTAATATAAAATAAAATAAATTTTCAATAATCAAAAATTGTTGAATGAACATTTCAACATGAAATCCCTAAGAGAGATTTCATGTCTCTTCAGCAACAGGCCTATTTCAAAATGAGAATAAAATAAAAATAAAAATAAAAATAAAAAAGAAAGAGATAAAAAGAAATAAAAAATGACGGTTAAGATTTGAGAAATTTCCGTCACAAAAAATTTCGGAAGCAAATCATGTCTATTTTTAGATTTTACTTTTATCTATCTAAAAGTAAAATCTAAAAATAAATACGATTTGCTTCTGAATTTTTTGTGACGGAAATTTCTCAAATCTTAACCGTCATTTTTTATTTCTTTTTATTTCTCTTATTTTTTTTTTCATTTTGAAATATGTACCGTTGCTGATGAGATGTGAAATCTCTCTTAGGGATTTCATGTTGAAATGTTCATTCAACATTTTTGAATATTGAAAATTTATTTTATTTTTTAGATAGACTAAACTATCGCCCGGTTCACACTCCACCCACGCCTATTGAACGGGTGAAGAGGCTCGTCCCTTGTTTCCTGTTTAGGATGTGGTTACCGGCTTTCTCTTTTCCAATCTTTTCACTCTTACGTAGCCCCCTGCACGTCAGTGGCATTACCGCCTTGCTCGGGGTGATATGATTTAAAAAAAATAATATGTATATATAGATAGATAGATGAGAGAGAGTGACATATTCTTAAGAAGCAATGTACGTATTACTTACCTTATAAAACTTATTCTGTACAAAATTTGAAATATATTTCTTAAGTTTAACGTATGATTGATTTGACTTATCAGGAAGCATGTTTAAGAGAGAGACTCTTTCAATTCATAAGTTTTGTAGTAAACACTGACTTTTTAACATTTCATGAAGAATGGATTTTTAGAAAGATGGTGAAGTAGTGTTAATATTTAACTATAAACACCCACTTAAAACATTACATCACCATCTTTCTACAGATGCATTCTTCATGATTAACTTATGTCTACCAATAAATAATACTAATTCTAAAAAGTACATTAAAATAGTATTCTAAATAACATTAGAATAATATAAAAATGTTCGAAATAATACGTATTTTAAATCGCCCATAAAAATGTTCTAAATGAAAATCTGTACCTCTGAGAAACCAAATTAAAATTGCAGAAATCACTTCCCAAAATAAAATGATACACCACTTCCATACAAAATAAAGAGAAAATTTATGGAATGACTGAAGTCAGGCAGTACATATGGCATTTTACAGTTAATAAAAACCAGAATTTAACAGTAAAGTTAATGATCATTTTGTAAAAGAGACAGAAAGAATTCAAGTGAATTATATTTAAAATGATATGATAAATGTATTTATTACTGCCTTTTAGTTTTTTTATGTTTAATAAAAATTATTAATTTCTATCTAAGATTGTCACAGTGTTATTTGCTTAGCCCAACATGCTTTTTCAGAACACGTCACTGATTATATGTACGCATGTAGGAAAAACTGTATGACAAGTAAATAGATATACTCCGATCCCGAGAGGCAACAAGGAGTCTCATCCATCCATCCAAAAGAGAATGTAGAATCCATGTTTGGAGAAAGCCCCAAAGTCACACACTTATAGGCTGATGGTGATGAGAAAGTCTAGAGTTGAATAAAAAGAAATGTTCTTCATAATAAATTTAAGTGTGCGATTTCACTTGTCGGTTGCATGATCAGATTACGTTTCTAATGCTGGTTTTGTTCTTTTTGAACTTTCTGGATTAAAGACGATTATTTTTACACCATACCATCTTGTCATTTACTAAAACCCTCCACAAGCAGGAAAATCACCTCGCAAGTGAAGAAGAGACTTGAAGCAACAAATGTCCTACAGAAGGATGCTGAGAATACTATGGGCTGAACGAGTGAGCAATGACAAAGTTCTAGAGACAATGCCAAGGACAAAGACACATGTTTAACATCATAAAGAAGCTGAAATTTCTGGGTACATGAGAAAAGAGGACTTGGAAAATTTGACACTCAGAGGGAAGCAAGGCACACTACCTAGAGAGTGATTGGATGGTGGAGTAGTTTGTGTTTAATTTATTAAGAGCTACAAGGGGCAGGAAATTGTGGAGAGCCATGATCATCAACATCCTGAATAGACACTTCACATAGAAATAGAAGAATGAGCTTGTTTAAATGGATGGTTGACCAAAGTTTAGGAGAGATAACAAAAAGATACAATTTATTAATAGCTATGAAACTCAGGAAATTGTGGAGAGCCATGATTGCTAATATGTTGAAGAGAGACAGCAGATAGAAGTTCACAAGGAAATTGAAACCAGTTTAGATTTGAGATGAAGTTAACACACACCCACACCCATTCTCAATTTTGCCTGTATTTCCAGAGTTTAGGGACGCAGGGAAAAGACGGTTTCAATTGGTATGTCTTGAGGTAAGTAAATGGCATGAAACAAAAATGAACACGTTTATAAAATAAAATAAAAATCTAAGGTTTTCGCAAAAAAAAAAAAAAAGTTTTTAGCAAGGAAACTAGAATTTAATTAGTAGATAACGAAAATGAAAAATGGTTATTGAAAAGTGGAGTTTGCAAATTTGAAAAAAATTCCAGAAACTTTTTGATATAAGAAAATTTTTAATTTTATTTTGATTGCTTGTTTATTTATAAAATACTAAAAATTTCACTGCTACCCAGGAACAAAATTACAAGATTTTATTTCAGATTTTCTGTTGACTTATTTTGCTAAAAACTTTTTTCTAGTTCAACAAATTGAGACTCACTTCTCCAAGTATTAAAAACTATTTAACAAAATGACAAAAAAAACCCAGGTAAGTATGAATTTTCAGACAATTACACGAGATTAAAATTGCCAACATTGGAACAAGTGTATTGCGTAGAATCTGTTTTGGCTCTTGTAGATTTTACATGTAAACAAATGTAGATAGTGTAGGTTTTTCTAGAAATTTTAACAACATATTACTATAAAGATCTCAGTCAAACAAATATCTTGAAATCCACTCTTGAGCTTCTTAACTTCGATATGTTTCAATATCACAGCTTGACAATTCAATTCTTCAAAGATGAGATCGCAGCTTGTAGATTCTATAATAAATTCTACTTTATAGAAAAGATTTTTATAACTGCTGCATCATTTTCACTTGAATTTAAACCAGTGATTCTCAAACTGGGGGAAATTTCCGCCTGGGGGGAAATTTGAAGCTACCAAGGCGGAAATAATTACACTATCTACTAAATAAAAATATCTCGGATGAATGGACAAGAGAGATAGCAAACAAAAGTCCTTTTATTTATTACTAACCACTCTCTATGGCTATGCTTAGTTGTTACTAACTGCTCTCTATCCACTTTACTCTGTAACTATTAAGTTTATCAGTATATTTGTACATTTGAAAAATAAATTAGTAAATAGTCTCAGTGTGTTTTAACTGCTTTTTCTTTCAAACACTTGAAGGAGGAAATCTGGTTGGTTGAACTTGGTGTAGGGAAAAATGACAGAAAAAGGTTTGGGAACCACAGGTTTAAACTAACAGATCATTTAGATGTGGACACTATTTAGGTAAGGATGATTTTATAAGAACATAAGGTATTAACAATATTTATCTTGTAGCAAAGTACGTAACTCATTAATGCCCACCGTTAAATCAGGTATTACTTGTAAAAGTTAAAATTAAAAAATACTTTAATAACTATAGGTTTCTGCTAATCATCCTGTGATATTAATTACTGGTTCTGCCTGTAACTTATTGCCTACTATTCATTTTTGGGATGATGGACATTAAGGGACTGAAGAAAATTGCTGAACGTCGTTAAAATGAGCATACTTTTGAATTTATCCAAAATGATTTGCAATGTTCATATATGTAGGTTCACAGGTGGATGAACTGAAATTTGGCATTATCTTAGGAAGTTTTATTTCATTGCACAATTCAGACGTGAGACGTGTTACCAATGTGACAAAAAAAAAAATATTGCCACTAAAAGTGACAAAGGATTCATACTTAGCAGACAATTTTATAAAACTTGTTTAAATGAACAATAAAAAAAAAAGTTTAAGCAGTGAGGGACAAAAATAAAATAAAAAGAAATAACAAAAAATGAGTTATAAAAACAAAGTTATAAAAAAAAACATCAGAACAATCGTCATGGATCTGGTCAGAAATGACACAGAACAAAAAATATGAAAATTTGTTTGAAAACAAATATAAAAATGTAAGCGATACAATTACAAAATAAACAATGCAAAATTATATATATGCACACTTTTTGGTAAAAATTAAAGTTTCACTTTTTAAAAATATACAATACAATTTTTGTTTACATTTTTTAAAATATACAAATAATAGTTATTTTTTTTAATATTTTTCCTTTTCTACCCAAAGAAACAAAAAATTCAGTTGACTGATTTGTAAAACAAAACAAAAAATGTATCATAGTTATTTTTTTTAAATGCAATCAATGTTTATGTTCTTTTATTTGCACCTGATTATGCATTCTTTTTCCCAAATGAAAAAAAAAACATACATACATATATATATATATCATATAATAAATTTATCACTTAGCTGATTGTTTACCATCAGCCTCTCAATTCTAGAGTTTCATAGACAAAGCCCCCAGCAATCACTCAGCCCACTCATCAAAAGATATTCAATCAGCTAAGTGACAAACTTTATATTTACATTAATTATGTCAATGTTCTATCTCTGATATCAAGCACTTTATTGCAAAGACTACTTGCCTTAAATGCCTTTTCACTCAAAATCCCACTAACAGTATTTTTTGGCCTTACACTATATTTGTTATTAATATTAGATACATACGCAAGTGTGTGTGTATATATATATATATATATATATATATATATATATATATATATATACACACACACACATATATATATATATATATACTTAATTTAGATTTTATTATAATGTAGAACTGACCACTTATCTTAAAGTGATTTTGAAATGAACAGTTTTGGATTAAAAGTTTTGATTTTTAATATTTTTTATTAATGACACCAACCATTTTGAAAAAATAATATTTGTATTTTTTAGATGTTTTTAAAATGAATTCAAAATAAATGGTTTAACCTGAAGAGGCTTGAGATATCATTTAAGATATCAATTTATAAACAAAATTCCTAAACTGAAAAAAAAAAAAACAACTTTTGTAGGCTATGATAATACAATCAGCTCTGCCATCTAGTGAACAGTTGTGAAACTACAGTGGTAAAGATGCCCAATTCGTATAATTATAGAAATCAGTTTTTGTGTTCAGGGTTAGATAAGATTTTTCATTCTTATCTAAGGTTAAAGATTGTAAAAAGAAAATTGTCTTTAAAGAATTCTTTATCCAAAACATATTTCTTTTGCAGGAATTTCATCCTCAACTACTTTTGTTTTGTCCCAAAGTTGATGCCATTTGGAACCAAATGTGGACGACAGTAGAAGAGAAAATTGATCAGCAAGAAGAAAAAAGGGGTGAGAAATTATTTTTTACTGTGTGTTGAGAGCAAAGTGTGTGTGTGAGGGTGAAGAAGATAGATTCAGTGGGATTCCAGTGGTGCATATGACTAACATCCCTATCAAAATTTCAGTCTGGAGTCCACGTCCTAGTAAAAACAATTTGGCTTTTTGTTCCCTTGTTATCAACAGGCTCGTTGAATTAAGATGTTTTTTCAAAGTGAGACCAGACGTAAGGTAAGAGATGTGTATACATGGTAAATAAATAAATCACAAGGGCTCATGTTGCTGTCGGCATCACAGGCGCTCAGGATAAAGACAATTTATTTCAGACCAAAAACAAAAATGTTCCACACTTGTTTAAAGACTTGAAATGTGCAACTTTAATTTAAACATAGTTTTAAACTAAAACTGGGACATTTTTTGCAGAAAAGGAATCCAGCAGAACACTTTTTTCGATATTTGGGTAAATAAGGTCATCATGCTGTGTATGGTTACCCTATCCTCCCAAGGCGGCTTAACAAAAAAAAAAAAAAAAAAAAAAAACAATCCAGACATTTCAAAATGCATTTAGAAAACAATTCACCAAACTGGCAACTTGAGATAAACAATCCTGGAACAGACAACGGAATATTTATCGAGTTGACAGGACACTTTCCAAAACAAAAACATTCTAACACTCCAAATGCACATGAAAACCACTCCTGTTCTTCCAAGACTATGTTTGGGAAACTAGATCGAGTTCAAACACTTAAGAACAGATTTCCAAGTTTTCAGTTCTGATTCAAGTTCTAAGAAAAAGCAAAAAAGAACACAACATTGGAAAGATGTAAAGAAAATAATCACCCCAAGAAGATATGAGCTTCATCTCAGAACATTCAGAGTTTTGATTGGATGACAATTGAGCCAATCATATTAAGCCAATTATGATGCAATAGGAAGACAATCCTGAAGATACAATATTGGTTTTAACATCTTTGTCAAATCTCTAAATATTTTACTGTGTAAATACACAGCAAAGAGAAGAAAGCAAACAGAATAAGTCTCGGGGAAAAATAAGGTGTCACTCAATCTAGATACATGCCACACTAAAACAGCACTAAATCAACACTTCGACACTTGTAGAACGACTAAAAAATATGGCCATCATTTAAAAAAAAAAAAAAAAGAAAAGAATAAATTTGTGTTTTACAAAACAAGTTATTTGTAAAAATGTGTGTTGAATTTGACAGTGAAAAGAAAAATCGATAAAAATTGAAGACTAAAATTAGGACAAAAATTTAAAAGTGTGTATTTAAAGACTTTTTAGGAGAAGAGACAAAAAAATATAGAAAATTGAATTAAAAAAATTTGGATCAGAGCTGATAAAAGTAAGGATTTTAAAAGAAAGTAAATGTTTAACATTTCTTTTTTGAGAGCAGGTTGAAAGCAAAAACAAAAGAAATATTAAAAAAATATTTGAAAGATGGATTCCATAGAAAACATGGAAAAGAAGGGAAGTGTCCTATAATGATTGGTACATTTAGTGTATGAAATGTGTAGGTAAATGGAACAATTATTATGGGACAGAAGTAGTGTTATATAAATAATAATAGACTACCTCTGTCCCATAATGATTGGTACATTTAGTGTATGAAATGTGTAGGTAAATGGAACAATTATTATGGGACAGAAGTAGTGTTATATAAATAATAATAGACTACCTCTGTCCCATAATGATTGGTACATTTAGTGTATGAAACGTGTAGGCAAATGGAATAATTATTATAGAACAGAAGTAGTATTATATAAATAATAATAGACGAGCAAAGATTTTTTAAAATAAAATTATACATCGATAGATAACAAATATCTTTTGATGAATAAAATAGTTCAGTTGCCATTTATTTTAAGGGTTGTTGAAATAATCTTGAAATTATTTCAAACTTTTGTTCTCATCTTGATTGACATAGGTGTTATAATAAACAACATTTCAACCAAGTACCTTCTGGTCATCATCAGGTGTCCATAGATTGGCTGATGTGGATTATCTTGTTGATTATTGCGAAATATCCTGTGAAATCAATTATTGTTCTTTCATGTTTGGAATTTGGTTCTCTCACTACCAAGTCCAAGGATCGAACCCATGACCACTAGATACTAACACATGTATAACCAACTACCATATCCACCGTCCCGAAGGACTTTAGTGGTGTATTTTTGGAGCCTTTTATATTCAGTGTCAGATGGATTTTTGACAACTGGATTATGTTAGTGGGTTCGTGCCAATCAACTCAGAAATAAATACAAAAAAAAAGTTGTTGAAATATTTGAGATTCTATTTTCATTTATTTTGATCAGCAAACAAAAATAATCAAGATTTGATCACTCCTCAAAATTTTCTTTTCTTTTTTTAAAGCAAAACACATTGAATATTTGAAGGATGAACTATTTCTAGCTATGCAACCAAAACATTTTGAGATCAAAAGAATAGAAAGGAGCCTTGTTGGGAGGGGGAAAAAAAAACAAAAAAAAAAACAGCAAATGATATATTGTCAGCAAATTGTGAAAGAATATGATGGTCAGTAAAATTCAACCCAAGCAAGGCAATACAGCCACTAAGATGCAAGAGAAGGGGTACTGAGTTGAGTGAATGAGAAAAAAAAAATAATTTTTTTTTTTAACAAGATTTATATTAAATATTATTATTATTTGTCTATATTTTTGAGATGTGGTTTTGTAATTATTTCTATTGTTCAGATTGAACTTTTTATTTCAATCAGGAAACTTAAGTCGGCAACTTCTTGAACTACTTTTCTGTCATAATAATGCAAATGTAATTTCTTATTTCAAAATCACTATTAAAGCATGTTTTGATAAAAAAAAGCTATTTATATCATTTGTCTAATTGTAAAGACTATGTAAACGATAAATTAAGAGAAAATATTAGAAGATAATTCAATAAAGAAACAGGTTAAAGCTGCTATTTTTTGTAGTTTTTGCATTCGACTTGATGTTTCAGTGCAGAAAATACAAATGATTTGCAGATGTTATAAAAATCAAGAATAATGTCTTAGTTATTTCCCTTTATTTCAACACTTAAGTTTTTGTTCATATCTGCCTTAGCCAGGTATTGAACTCACAACTCTTTGGATCAAGTCAATGCTTTTATCCATTGGGCCATATGTCCTTGAGGACAACAGTCCAAACAACAAAAATAAAGTTGTTATTCATTCATTATTCTTTTTTGTTACACTTCTAATAGATGTACGGGTAGGTCTTGAAGGTTATCACAATGCATTTAGTAAAATAAAGGAAGGTAAAGAAGGTGTTGGGTATTTATTATTCATTAATATTTCGAGATCAAAATCTCATCTTCAGAATGGTAGGAGAGCTTGTTTTCACGTCCGTTTACTCGTGGACTGTGCCTTTCAACAAATGGTTATCCTTTGCTGCTACTGCTGTGGTTAATTGTAGTGAGTATGTGTGTGTTTATCTGTAAGTGTGTTTGCGCATGTATGTGTGTGTATGTTTATGGTTAATATATGTGTGAATGATACTGGGTGATGTTTTACCATCTGATGATATCTGTCTGCCTTAATTTATGGTTTATATATGTACGCGACACTTACAGGTACACACACGCACACACACACGCACACACACACTTACTACAATTATCGACAGCAGTAGCAGCAAAGGATGGCCATTCGTTGAAAGGCACGGTCCATGAGTGGATGGACGTGAAAACAAGCTCTCCTACCATTTCTGAAGATGAGATTTTGATCTCGAAATATTAATGAATAATAAATAGGTAATACCAGACACATACTTTACCTTCCTTTATTTTACTAGATGCATTGTGATAGCTTTCTAATATCTACTCATACACCTAATATACACAATGCTTCAAGCAAATTACAAAACTCGCTTATACTTCTAATAATTTTATTTTCTTTAAAGTTTTTCTTTCTTTTCTTACTCTGGTTATTTGGTTTTGTTTCTCAAACTATAATAAGATTATTCAGAGATATTTCTGCCCAGCACGTGAACCATGAGGATAATGCGGAATAACAGACATTGCCTTTCTCATTGGATATCGTCAATAAAAAACTCGGATCATAGCTGCCAACATTTCTGACACCTCCCACATTTTCTCCCCCAACAAATTAAAAAAAAAAAAAAAAAAAAAAAAAAAATTAAATCATGTAATCTAAAGAGAAGGGCATTTGTTAAAACTTGGCAAAAGCCTCATGGATTTAAGGGGGGGGGGCAGATGGAAAAGTAAAACAAAATAACATTCAGGATACATTTTAGCTTTGTGGGTATTGTAAATGGGTAGAAAAGGATGAGGGTAGGATATGAGAGTTATTAAGGGTGTTGGCTATAAAAGGAGCCTGGGACAAAACGGAAGCGTCTCTATTGTAGTCGCTACAGAAATTAGAGAAAATATTGGCAAATTCTTGCATGAAATGTAGAAATTCCATTATTTAACAGAAAAAAAAACAACAAACAAACCGGAATAACAAAAATGTGGAGAAAGTAACAGGAAACATTTCAAAAAATAAAAATTGTTTCAAGTGGACGTAAGGGATAAATTTTAAAAATATACCCAGAGTTAATTCTAAAATTTGACTCACTCTTTTGGGTACAGAAAATAAGAATAAACCAAGTCTAAACAAATGTTGAAGACTGAGAAGTAAATTGGTCTTTTGAGAGAGGTTAATTAATTCCTCAGTTAAATTTCAAAGTAGAAGCAGTCTCAAAATTAACAAGAGTGACGGTTGAAATTTACCGAAAATGGCCGTCGTGTTTAACGATTGTAGCAAGTGAAAAAAATCAAAGCAAAGGGAAAAAAAAATGTTATCACACACAAAAACATTTTTTTAGCTTAATAAAACAATGTAAGCTAATAAAAAAGATTTTCATGAAAAGGAAACGCACCACACACTTCCAAAATTCAATATATACGAATCAAACTACATACAGAAAAAAACTTCACCTTTTGTAAAGACATAGACAAACTCACTTTTGAGCAGAATTCAATTCAGATGTAATTTATTGAAGATAAAACTCGCATATTTTGTCATTGTGTAATATTTAGCAATCTTGGCTTGTTAGATTAAATTACGATTGAATTGTGAATCGGAGGCATGGCTGAGTAAATGATAGCAGCTCGGATTGAGAAATCGGATAGGCGAGTTTGAATTTTAGTTGAATCCATTACATTGAATTATGTACCGTGAATCCGTCTCTTTTCTCTCTCGCTATGGATTAAATTGCAGGACAGACTAGGTTCTATAGCCTTAGTTGGCAACCAATCTACTGCAATAGGAACTGTCAACCTACTGCAGGAAAATCTTCACGCCACATACAGTTGGGAGGGGGCTGCTTGTGGAATTAAAACAAATTCACATTAAACTTCTAGAGAAGAAGCCAGCTCAACCCACCTGAGGTAAATGTTGCCACAAGTACAATTAAGAATAGTGAGTTTGAATCTCACTAAGTGCTCCATGCTTTCAACATTATGCCACATCTAAGCCACGCTAAGTAAATTACTACTGAAGATTTAATATAATTTTTAGGAGATTTCTATATTTTGATGAAACTTCTGAGAGATGACAATCACGTCATTCTTGTAAAGAATCAAAAAATACTTTTAAATGAACAATTTTTTAAAAAAATTGTGGGTACAATGTGGATTATTTAAAAAACAAAGGATCAAAATACCAACAGAAGTGTAGAAAGATAAATTAAGTCTTTAGATATATCGGGTGAAAGAAACTTTGAATTTAAAGTTAAGTGCTCCTACAGGAATAACTTTGAAAATATTTAATAACTTATCTTTCATGTTAGTATTGTTAAGTTATTTTAGGGATATTATCCGGGCTACAAAGTCTGTTCACTCCTGAATTCACCAGGTAACTGAAAGCCCCCCCCCTTAACTAGGGAAAAACAATTAGCTTAAATTGTGCTACTTGGGCAGAACTATCTGAGCCAGTAGGTTAGACAGGTTAATCCAACAAAACATTATTTTATTTTTTTTTTTTTTATAACCAAGAGAATGTAAGTTCAATTCTTAGGCTGGGTAACAAATACTATCTATAGAACAGAATTTAACAAATGGAATATAAACAATTATTACAGTAAATGATGGATCCATACTTCCCAAGGGTATATGCATGTAAGCGAATATAATGAACCCAACTGGAATTTGAACTTGGCTCTCCGATTTCTTATTTCGAGGCTCTATACATTACACCATCCACAATAGATGAAGACAACAGACCAGATAATATATGGTGTTCAGTTCTCTTCAGGATATTATTCAGGCAACAGAAAGTTTGTTTACCCCTAAATTACTCCGGGTATTTACTAGAAACCACCCCACTTAGGCCGGGTGTGACACAAGGTCAGTTTTTAATGTGGGAATTCCAAACCATTTTTTGCTCGGGCAAAAATTTCCCATAGACTTTGCAGGGTTAGGGTTAGACTCTTATCTATTTTTTTTCAGACAAGACACAGCTCCTTGGCAAGCCCCCCCCCCCCCCCCCCCCCGCGCCGCTTTAGAGCAGAGAGTCTGACAAATCTGAATTTGAGTAGAACTCTAACAGAATTACTCTGACAAGAAATATTCAGGTAACTGAAAGTCTTCCTTTACGAGAGAGAGAAAAACTAGTTGAAATTGAGCTACTTGGGCAGAACCCATCTGAACCAGCAGCTTTAATTTTTTATAACAAAAAGAATGTAAGTTCAATCCCTATAAGGGCAAACAAATATTGTCTATAGAACAGAACTGTTATGGTGAAACACACCTATTCCTCAGATAATGGACTCTACCTCCTATATTAATAAGAGTTAACAGGAAGTTTTTTTTTTTTAGGTCCCTGGTATGTTTACGATATTTTGGTGTATGAAGGATTGAATGCTGATGGACATGTTATTGTGGAGGTTGAGAAAAGTGTAAAATATATTTGGGTCGTGAGTCGGATTAGCTAGGTAAGGGATAGGTACTGAATACCAACCCGAGTTTTTTGCCCCCTCACAAAGTGGCCTCATGCCACAATTGTATTCATTACAATAAATAAAAAGAAGTTCTAGAGAGTTCAGTAGAACTACTCGGCAGTGGATGTTAGTCAGCAGTTAGCCGAATACTAAGGAGTCAGCTTTCAGTGAAAGATTACCAAGTTCCTAACATTTTGGGTGCGTTAAGTCGATTAGCAACCGACATAGCACGATTATAACTTTCAGTGTGAAAACTAATCCACAACAAGAACTTAACAAGCAGAATGCAGAATTCAAACCAAAATAGAAAAATGAGACAAAAAGCTTTTTTAATAATGTTTTATAATTCTAAATTTTGTTCTTTTTACATGTTTATTTTATTTTTTAGCCTCCCATTTTCTAAAATATCAATTTACAAAAAAAAAAAAAACAAAAAAAAAAAAACATCATACAAAGATGGTAAAATACCTTTCAGAATTTTGTCATAGTATCATAAACTGAAACTTTTATTTAAGAGTTGACTATAGCGTTTCTTATTAAATCTATTTAATACTTTGGAATTGAATGATACTGAAATAAGCTGTAACATGGATCTAGAACGGAATTCTGTGACATTGCAATTAAACAATGAACGTACTCAAACAAGTAGATTTGATTTCCTCGGTATCTGCTTTTAACGGAGTCAATCAATTTTAGGTGCTATCTATATGTAACAGACAAGTAACACATTCTCACCACTAATGAGATATTCCATTGTTATAGTAACAGAAGTCGTTATTTGACACCAATAACTGAAAATACCAATATTACCATAACAACGGAGTATTTCATTAGTAAATAGTGAGACCATGTTGTTAATACATTGCAGTTTATTGCTTTTGTTTCATGCTAGCTTTTAATATTTTGACGTTTAATAATTAAAAAAAAATACAATTATTTCTTGCATACAATAATAGAGTTAATTTTATAGACAAAAATCCTAGATTGCAAATTTGAAGAATATTACCAAAGCAATTGAAAATGAAATATGGTCACCATTTTTTGATGATATGGGCAGTGTTATTTTTAGATATTGTTGCATTTAATGATTTAAAAAGCAGATTCCTTTCTTATATACAACAATAGAATTAATTTTACAGACAAAAATCCTAGATTAACAATTTAGAAAATATTACCAATATTAATTGAAAGGTTAATTAAATATAGCCACCATTTTTCTACGTTAGAGTTTGTGTTGTCTTTGACTTTTAATGATTTAAAAAGCAGATTCCTTTCTTACCTGCAACAATAAAGTTAATTATATAAATAAAAATCCTAGATTATTCATCCAGAAAATATAATCAATGTAACTTTAAAATTACTTAAATACATTTTTAATATTAGAGATAATGTTAGCTGTCTTAAGAAATTTTTACTTTTAATATTTTTAAAAGCAGAATTCCTCTTTTTCATGCAACACTAAATTTAATAGTTGACATAAAAAATTCTAGATTATTTGTGCAGAAAATATAACCAATAAAATTATAAATTTTCTGGTTAGTTTAAGATGCCCCGTCTATATATTAAGATGCCCCGTCTATATATTAAGATGCCCCGTCTATATATTAAGATGCCCCATCTATATATTAAGATGCCCCGTCTATATATTAAAATGCCCCATCTATATATTAAGATGCCCCATCTATATATTAAAATGCCCCATCTATATATTAAGATGCCCCATCTATACTGGAAACAGAGATAACAGTTACTAGATTTGAGATTTTATAAAGTATATATTCATAAAAGATTTTTATAAATTTCAATCAACAATGACACAGTCTGCTCAGTCAATGAATGCCTAATGTTTCTTTATAAGGAAACAGCTAATATTATCATTACCCCATAGAACACGTTAGCCAGAGGATAAAAGTTTTGATTGGATCAAGTTATCTGAAAGTTTTGTAGTCAATAGTTGGGTGCTGCTAAATGCTTTTAGGCAGTTTTGCCAAAGGTAAATAATATCACAAAGAAAAATTAATTCAGAAGAATTAATTGATAAGAGATTTCCTGTTGCATGGAGATTGGAATGAGTTCAATCTCAGGGTTGGGTAGTATAACAAAAGTCCTATTCTCTAATTCAATGATAGAGACAAGTGACCTGACAAGGACAAAATTAAACAAGAAGAATGGACAGACACAAGATTTCCTGAAACTTGGACAGTGGAATGTATTCAACTTCTGGATTGTTTAAAAAAAGTCCTATGCTCTGGTTCAAGTGACATTACGAGCACAAATCAACTGGAAAGAATTAGCCGATCTGAGATATACACCAGTGAGGACAGTTGAATGAATTTAGTACCCGTGTTGGTTAGTTTAAAAAAGTCATATTACTTGGTTCACATGAAGAGACACGTGACATTACGAGCACAAATCAACTGGAAAGAATTAACTGATATGAGATTTTCTCTAGCATGGAGAGTGGAATGAGTTCAATCCCTGGGTTGGGTAGTGTAATAAAAGTCCTATATCCTGGTTCATTGTAAGAGACAATGACATCACAAAGACAAATTAACTGGGAAGAATCATCAGATATGAGATTATCCCTAGCATTTCCCCCCCAAGAGTAGAATAAGAACAATTTACTGACACGGATTGAATAGAGATTCCCGGGTTACCAACTATGATAGACTTCTGAAGAAGTCTGGAAAGTATACTGGATGAAACATTCTGACTAAGGTGAGGACACGAATTGCATGATAAAGGTAATTCCTCATCTAAAAAACTTAAAACCAAATTTTCTGCAATTATAAAAGAATTGGATTAAATGGCTGAAAGTTTTCGGAAGAATTCAATTTTGTCCCCCCCACCATAATACCAGGGAATTTGCTTAAGTGATTACAAAAGGTAACAAAAAAAAAAAAAAAAAAAAAAAAAAAAAAAAAAGTGTGTGTGTGTGTGTCTCCTCTTCTGCGAAAGATTTGTGTTGTCCAATCTTTAGTTGCCTTCCTTGTATCTGCCTGTAGCCACCATTTGTCCTGTTAGAATTCTTTTTTTGTCGTTTTTTCCCTGTTTTTTAATTAGGTCTTGGTCTGTAAATCAATTTGCCACGTCCAAGTCTGTTTCTTAGTTCTCGCCAAAGAAGTTGTTTCTCCTTCTTAACTTTGGTCAAAATTCCTTTGTTTTCCATGGCTCGTCTTGACAAATAAGGAATTACATCCTCCACTGGTCCATAGGGGACATATTTGTAGACAGAGTAGCCAGCTTGACCTGCAAATAATGAAAGATATGTATCCACTTAGAATAAGTATAATATTTGAAATAAGTCAAATACTTGCTCAAGGAAAATTTTTTAGCTTGAAAGCAAACTTTAATGAAATTGTTTTTAGTTATATTTGGAATCCATGCTAGGTCTGCTATCAAGAGGTATTGGGCTCGACCAATAATTTCTCTCCAGAATTTATTATCTATAAGTCTACCATTTGTCTATGTTTAGAATATTGTTACCACATATGGTCTGGTGATCCTGCAATATATTTAGAAAATCTTGATAAAGAAGAACCAGAATTTTTTTTTTTTTAATAATCGTAATAATTCTTACAATCTAAAAATATTATCTGGCTTTAAATAACCTGCAAATGGTTGATAAACCATGAAAAATGAATCAATCAACCAAAGATTAGCCAAACATATTTCATTTTTAAAGGTATTTATGAAAAATCTATTCTTTCTTTTTAGAGAGACCAATAATGACTGATTTAATCCCTTGAGGAAAGCAAAAGGAAAAGGATTATCCACTCTTTCCTAAAGATTAAGAAATTTAGCATCCAGTTTCAAATATCAAATGACAAAATCTTGTTGACCTACACTTGAAAGCTATGGTGTCTGTAGCCTTTTTTTTTATAATCATATTGCCCCAAGCAAGGCATTTTACACAAGGAATTTAAATGCAAAGTCAATTCCCATCTCTTATCCACTTAACTCCAGTTCTTTTCTACATCACCCAGTGTATCTTGTTCTTTTCCTTTCTCTCTACCTTCGCAACTGTCTTCACTCCTGTGTTCACATTCTTCTCTTGCCTTTTCTCTTTCATCCCCCCCTCCCCCGACCCGTAGCTGGTCCATCTTTGTCTTCACTCTTCCCCTGCCTAATACTTCAACTCTCTTATGTAACCCTGGCACATCAGTGGTGTTAACACCTTGCTTGGGGTGAAAAAAAAAAAGTAACACCCTGTGTCTTATTTTTACAACATTTTTCTTTTCAAGTATCAAGATTCATTGGGATTTGTTTTTAAGAGCAGGGTCCCCAAGTCCTACCCTTGTTATTTAACCCATAACTGGAGGGAAGGGACGGATTAATACCTTTGCCAAGGGTACCAGTGCTTAAGTGAATGCAGGGTATTCAACTGGAATTTGAACTCGGCTTACTGATTTCTCTTTCCGAGCCGATATCCACTGTACTTCAACACACATCCGTCACTAAATGCTTCCAGCATCTGGTATTCCAAAGCGGTCACCCATCTAAGTACTCAACGTTGTTTAACTTCGGTGATCGAGTGAGAACTGGTGTATTCAATGTGATAGGCTGTAAGCCCAACCATTTGGGTAAAATAGCATAGTAAACTAGATTCTTTAGTCATGTGTGGCAAGAAGCCAAGGAGGAGAACAAAGCTTAATTCAAACTAGGTTGCAAGCTTGAGTAAAAGAGGAGGGTTGAGTGTATAGGCCATAACTCCATCTTAAATAAGACCTACTTAGAAATAGCACACCTGCATCACCCACATTTGGGGTGATTACAAAAGTTAAACCAACTGTGCAATGAAAAGGCCTCATTCTGGGAGAATGGCTTAGCTGATCACTGTGAATTCCTGTATCAGGTAAGTTTAAAAACCTTTTTGGTATTGAAATTTCAAAAGCATCATCAATGGTGAGGTTGGTTGCAGCTTCAGCTTACACAAAAGAGTTCTAAACAATCATTTTGTAGATAAACATATATATTTTTAAAAGGAGTACTTTTTTTTCCACAAACTAATATGAATGTTACAACCTTTTAATTTCTAGTCCTGGCTATGACGATAAACTACATTCAGCAGCAAGGGCTCTGATCGGGATATTGGCGGCTTTGAGGAGCGAGGAACCACCTCTTAATTTCTAGTCCTAGTTATGATGATGAACTACATCCGGCAGTAAGGGCTCTGATTGGAAAATTGGCGGCTTTGAGGAGCGTGGAACCACCTCTTAATTGTTGTTGTTCTCAGATCCACACTGACCCTGGTTGGTAGCACCTGTTAAAGGTCACGACTATAGGAAAATAGTGAACCCCGTAGAAAAATTATGAAAGTATAAAAATATATTATCATAGCAAAATGACCAACGACACATTCTTATAGCAAAATAACTAACAATACATTTTTTTTTGTAGTTGTAACTATGAAACTGTATTCAAAATATTTAAATTTCGGCATTAAGTTGTCAATGGAGATTGATATCAATGGAGATTGATATCCAGCTAAAGAAAATCAAAGAAAGAAAAAAAGATAAGGTATCAAAAGAAATAAAAACATACCAAGAGGGAAGCTGACTTGATCGCACATCCCCAACAATTGTCCAAAGCAAATAAGCTTGTCAGCTGGTTTGATTCCATGGGCTTTCATTCTGGGAGAAGAGAAACAAAATGGAAACTATGAGCTGTACGCATAAATATTTTCATCGCTGATGAAAAATAGATCTGCCTGTCACCATGCAGTGTTGATTCCTATGTCCAGACTATCTAATAGAGTCAGTTAAGTGCCATATGTGATACATGCTTGGGTGATCATGTCTCCGAAGATACATTACTGACTGAGCAGAAGATTTTTCCTACAGTATGATGCCATTACTTTCTGTGGTAGACTGGTTGCCAACCAAAGCTATAGAACCCACTCTGTCCTGTTATTTAACCCATAGCTGGAGGGAGAAGAGACAGATTAATAGCTTTCTGAAGGGTATTTGCGCATAAGTGAATGTAATGAATTCAACTAGAATTTGAACTCAGATCCCCGATTTCTCATTCCGAATTGATATCCACTGAACCACAATGCACATCCTAATACAGATAGTTTGAATATTTAAATTTATTTAAAAGTTTATTTAGATTGTTTAAAACTGGGCATACTTATGAAGAAAGAGCGTTAAAACAGTGTGGACATAGAAATCAACATTGCATGGTGACTAGCAGTTTCATGCTTTATATGGTCAGCAGACCATGAAATGAACGAAAAACAAAAAAAAAAGAAACAGAAATCTTTCTCTTATATATATACAGGAAAGTTGAGGATATTAGACGGGCTTTAAATAATGTAAATATTTTACAACTAGCAGTATAGCCCGGCGTTGCTCAGGTGTAATGAAAGCTTTAAAACTAATCCATAGTCCTGGAACTCAGACTCTTTGGACGTTGGCATGAAAGACTAAAAAGCAATAGTTGTTTCCAGTTAAAGCGAAATTGTAGACTGAAAGAAAAATGAATGGATGTAAGTCAAATTTTGATTTCCTGGTATCGATTTATATATGTATATATATTATCGATTTTCTGTAGTATTGTAAGAACTGCAACCTTGAAACTTCTGAATATCGTTTCTTATGTCTTTGTCTATGAGTGTATCAAATTTGATTAAAATCGGACCACTCCTTCTATAACCCGATTTTTTTGATAATTGATTTTCGATATTTATCGGAGGTACCTTGACACAAAACCTAGCTAAGAACACTTGCAGACGCTTATAGTACAACTGTGTAAATTTTCAAGAAAATCGGTTCAGCCGTTTCAGAGTCTATAGGTAACGGATACACACACACACACACATACAGAGTCCCATTTATAAATAAGTTTAGATATATATATATATATCTATATATATATATATATATATATATATATATATATATTTCCCATTTGTAAACGTGTTATTACATGGACTAGGTTTCTAGTGTGAGTGGTGTCTTCAGGCAATTTCTTAAAGTTCTACAATATATGTTCAAAAATTCCCTGCCATGTGAGCATTAAAAAAAAAAAGGTAAATGGCAAAATCAGTTATTGCAAATCGCCTGAAGTCACCACTCATGGTAGAAACCTAGGTCGTGTAATAACTCGTTTGCAAATGGAAAATATTCAAAAGTTCTACAATATAATTGTATTGAACACTTTTTAATACAAATGTGCACTGGTCTAATCTTATGACCAGAAAGTAAGTAATTAAACAATCAATATATATATGTCTGGGGAAACTCATATATATTATATGAGTTTACCCAGACAAAATTAAAAAGTAACCTGGCCAGAGCTTAGCCTTCCTGCCCCCTCTCCTAACTCAAATGTGTATCTCTATGGTTACAAACTGCTGATGGACTAGTTTAGACACACCAAATTCCATCCCCTACAACCACTACTTACATCTCACATTCTCAAAAATTAAATCGTTTTCACCATTTATTTTCAGTTCCACATATCACCCAAAGAGGAGTGGTTCTACTCCAAAACATGAAATTTTTTTGTAATAATACTATACTTTTATAAACCATTGTAACAACTATTACAATATAAAGCTCTACTCTGTATCAAGCACTCTTTGTAAAAGTAAATGCTTGAACAGTGGATTTAAATCTACGTGTTCTTTCAGTTTCTTTCAATATATATATATAGCCAGCATATCTTCATTCAAATAAGTTTGGTCAAATAATCTAGACATAAACTATCGCCCGGTTCACACTCCACCCTTGTCTATTGAACAGGTGAAGAGGCTCATCCCCTGTTCCCTGTTTAGGATGTGGTTTCTGGTTTTCTCTTTTCCAATCTTTTCACTCTTACATAGCCCCCTGCACATCATATCTGGAACTCTGGTAAAAAATGGTTACTGAACATTAGGTTTATAAGTAAGAAAAATTCAGTTGTTGTTGTCCTTAAGGACACATGGCCCAGTGGATATAGGCATTGGTTAGTTCTAGTGAGTTCAATACCAGGTTACAGCAGTCGAGAACTAGCAAATCGGGTTAGAGGGAGATAATTCATGACTACCAAAAGAGGCTTCTCACAAGGAATGAGAATGATATACCCAGTGAGCGTAATAAAGGGCTCGGTTTGAAATTTTCAGCACCTGAAGAAGGCCAGAGCGTATAACAGCCGAAACATTGTACAAATGGCAACAAAGATAAGGACAATAGTCCGAATAATATACATAGTGTAAATACTACCGCATTTCAGAAATATAGACAAATATATATATATATATATATATATATATATATATATATATATATATATATATATATACACACACAGTGAATTGAGGCAGAAGATGATTATCTAAACATATATTGTTAAATATAACAGACAATGAATGTCTCTTATGTTTAATCATGAGTCATTGTAAACATCGTATTTAGGCTTCAGAGTGGTTACAAGGACGTTAAAGATGATATTTTTTTTTGTGCTGTGACAATAACAGTCACCTAATAGCAGATGCAGGTAGTGAATTAGTAATGCGGTTCTATGACGTCACACCATGTGAGAGACCAAAATACTAACAACCAGAACCACATGTCTACATGAAATGTAATGTGCTGTGACGAGATTGGAATGTGATTTTATTGAGTGTGGGTTGCTTTGATTTTAAGTAGATGGCCTCCAATATCTGAAGGTTCTTTTTACTGTGTGTATGTGTGAGTATTATTGTGTTATCGAGTAAAATCTGTCTAATATTACATACATACCTATGTTTTTCTAAGAAATGTTGTTTAATTGAACTATAATCAGAAAGGTGACAGGCAAGTCAACGGAAGAGTGTGGTTGTAGTAAAATCGATATATGTAGTGGGTTTATTATTAGTACCAGAGATACAATCTCTGAACGGGCATGTAAATTGATACACTACATTGGTTTTCTGTAGAGGATTTAGTTGTGTGGTTGTAAGGTTATTAGAGACTATGAGGTCAATTGTTTTAAATTTTATATCATATTTGATAAGCTTAATTTGATTATTATTAGTTATTGGTTTAACATTTCTACCTATTATGTTTTTGAGTGTTGTTTCATCATGTTTGTAATTATTATGCATTTAGTTGCAATAATATAGGCTAATAGTGTTATGTTTATTTTGACGTACATTATTATTATTATTAATATTGTTAGAGGTATTATTAAGTTTATTGAGATACATTTTAAATAGTTGATCAATGACGAAGTTAGGAAATCCATTGTTAACAAGTGTTTGTTTAATGTTGAGTAATTCTTTATAGAATATGGATTTGTAAGAAGTTATCGTTTGTGTATTGAATTAAATTTTTTTATTGTTGGGACATTCACTATTTTAAATCAAGAAGACATGAGTTTATGCTAATTGGTTTTTTTATATAGAGAAGTAGTAAATCTATGCATGCTGGAATCAATAAATACATTAAGGAATGGAATTTTACTATTAATATTAATTAATTATTTAATTAATATTAATTAATTAATTAATTATTTAATTAATATTAATTAATTAAGTTCTAATATAAATTTGAGGATGGAATGACTTTCAAATTTGTTTTTAAGTTGTGCAATTTGATCAGCATTTTTAGCCAAAATGAAAATGTCATCTATGTATCTCACATACATAGGGAGTTTATTAGCATCATAAATTATTTTAATTTCTAAATGTGCCATATAATAATTAGAAAAGAGGGGTTCTAAAGGAAATCCCATTGCAATATCATCTATTTGAATATAAATGAACCACCCATGTCTATTGAACAGGTGAAGAGGATCATCCCTTGTTTCCTGTTTAGGATGTGATTTCCGGTTTTTCTCTTTTCCAATCTTTTCACTCTTTTTTTTTTATTTTATTTTTTTTTCAATTGGAGTAGATAGACTAAACTATCGCCCGGTTCACACTCCACCCACGTCTATTGAACAGGTGAAGAGGCTCATCCTTTGTTTCCTGTTTAGGATGTGGTTTCCGGTTTTTCTCTTTTCCAATATTTTCACTCTTACGTAGGCCCCATGCGCATCAGTGGTGTTTTCGCCTTGCTTGGGGTGATATGATTTAAAAAAAAAAAAAAAAATTGCCTAGGGGGTCATGAAAAGGTTCCTGAGTGATGCGTGCTAATAATAATTTTTTTAAAATAGTGGGTTTAATATTGATTGGTAGGAGAGTAGTATGGTTGTATACATCATGGATAATGAGGTCAATCGTTTCATGGACGGGAACATAAGTTTTGTACATCCAAAGATGCGATTATTTGGTTGTTAGGTTTTACAGGATAGAGAATTTGCATAAATTAATCTCTGGAGTTAATACCACATTTACTTGGCAGGTAGGGAGTAATTAATTTGTTAAGGGTTTTGGAAAGGTTATATATCGGTATGAGGATTTGTGAAATGATAGGTCGGAGGGGGATGATATTTTTTATGGATTTTTACATTTCTATAAAGGTAGCCGGGCTGATAGTTACCTATAATCTTTGGAAGTTTATAAGATCCTGTTCCAGAATTGTTTACAGTGTCATATGCCTTCCTTGTCGATAATCGCTAATGTAATTATACGCCGATTGTCAAATGATTTTTCTGTAAGAGGTTGAACATTACACCTCTTGTATGACTGGTACTAGAGATCCTTATGCAAGGCCATTATCATGGTGGGAATTGCAACATCCATTTCTTGTGCCAAAAACTTTATTCATTTGCCTGGGTCTTCCATCCTGTTCTCTCCTGCAGTTGTTGAATGAATTCTGGCGTGTGGACGTGTGGAGACAATCAGAACATCTGCCATGTTTTTTCGTACACGCCACTGTCTCACAGTCCCCATTGTAGCTCGCCATTTCATGTCTTATTCCTGCCACGTTATTCAAAGAGCATTGGACAGCTGATTGCAGCCTTTTTATACTCAGCATAAATTATTATAATGCAAGTTAACTTTTTCCAATATTCAGGTCGTTTTCACTCGCCCATGTCAGTTAACTTTGACACCTCTAAAACCATAGTGGTTACATTTCACACTGCCATTCACAGTTTAGAGATATTTCAAACCAATTGGAAAAAAAAAAAAAAAAAAAAAAAAAAAATCGAAACATTAAACCTTTTCAAATTTAGCCCAAACATAATATTACTAGGATCCATTGCGGTTATTTACCAAATCTTTTCTTTTGATTTATTACCACTATATATACATTACAGGCCATAATTATTAGGTCACCCTAGTTGTTTTAAAGAAAGGAAGTATTTCATACTATTTTTAGTATTTATTGCCAAGTGAATAATTCTAAATGAAAATAGAATTGTTCTTTTGTTATTATTACTGCAAAATTTTACAAGGCAGATAGCGACAATTTACCGATCGCACCCTGTAGATTTTTTACACACACACACACACACACACACACACTACTGGCCATAATTATTAGGCCAACCCAGTTTTTTTTAAAAGAAATGATGTATTCCATACTAATTTTTAGTATTCATGGACAAGTGGAAAATTATAAATGGACATAGAATTGTTCTTTGTTAATACTTCACAATAACATGTGCATCTAATGAACTGTTCTGGTGTCCAGTTTTTGTGCTCTCTTCCCCATGCTAGTCTCTTCTTCTTATTGGCTGGCCGAAGCAAAGGCTTCCTGGCTGCTTTGTAAAATTTTGCAAAGTAATAATAACAAAATAACCATTCATTTAGAATTATCCACTTGGCAATAAATATTAAAAATAGTTATGAAATACATAATATTTAAAAAGAAAAAAAAACTTGGATGGCCTAATAATTATAGCCAGTAGTGTATATATATATATATATATATATATATATATATATATATAATGATGTAAATTAAGAAATATACCTATGAGGATGGTGTACATATGTATAGTATTATTATTCAGGTGTTTATAAAACAATGCTCAATGTATGAACAGAGCTGTATTATATATATATATATATATATATATATATATATATATATATATATACTGATGATCATCCACGTATACTGTCTTAATATGTATAGGAAAGAATATTAATAAAAAGTTTTGAATTTAAAAATGTACTTTTTTTGAACAGTATTTGTTTATTTTTATTATATTTTATATTTCAGACCGTTGTGTTGAATCTTTACAAATATTTCAATAGGTAAAAATTTTTTTCAGATATTCCAAGAAATTTTTATCTAAAACAAACAGACTTTCTCTACGGACGTGCCGCATGTTGTGAACAAACACACCACGTGATGTAAACAAAAAATATTCGGACGCTATCGTGAAATACGTTTCTAATTCAAATTTAAAAATCACTTGTTTCTGATGAAGGACCAAGGGCGGTCTGAAATATAAAATACAATAATAAAAATAAACAAATACTGTTAAAAAAAAATACATTTTTAAATTCAAAACTTTTTATTAATATTCTTTCCTATATATATATATATATATATATATATTAATAAATATATACATATTATCTTACGTGTATTTCACAACATAATGGAATAATATCAATATTTGGCCCACATAAACAACATCCATCATCCGACTAATAGCAAAAATTACCCTTCTAAAAATAGTTGCAACTGCTGAAAAAAAATAAAACCTGTCTATTGAATGGCCAATGTATGTCCGAAAGTATTGTTTATAGAGCTATAATTCATTCGGATGATAATGATGTTAAATTTTATTTTGGAAGTACTTCTAACAGGTGGAAGATAAGATTTAACAATCATGTGTTGTCTTTAAACAACAGTAAATACAGCAAAAGTACAGCTTTATTCATACAGTATTGGAAATTTTAAAAAAAGCAGTAACAACCCAATTGCTACCTGGAATATCATAGTTAAATCCAAACATTACAATGGAAAAGGAGATAAATGTATTCTATACCTTTTAGAAAAACTTGTCATCTTAAACCATATTAAGAATCCAAATTTGCTTAATAAAAAAAATGATTTCATGACCACATGATGTCATAGAAAAAAATACTTAAATTCTTAGACCCAGATTGATATAGATTCCTCTTTATATTTGCCTCTTTCTTTCCCCCACAATATTCAGTCAGTTAAGTGCCATATGTGAAACACGCTTGGGTGATCATGTCTCGAAAGAGACATGACTGACTGAGCAGAAGATTATCCTGCAGTAGTTTGCCATTGCTTTCTGCGGTAGATTGGTTGCCAGCCAAGGCTATAGAACCCAATGTGTCCTGTTATTTAACCCATAACTGGAAGGAAGAGACGGATTAATACCTTTCCCAAGGGTATTTGCGCATAAGTGAATTCAATGAATTCAACTGGAATTTGAACTCTGCTCCCCAATTTCTCGTTCCGAGCATATATCCACTGCGCCACAACGCACATCAATATTACTTTTAACAATTATGAAATAAACCCTTTTTATTTTTGCTCCTTACATTTTTAATTCAAAATTTTAATTTTTCTTTACATTTTTATTTCATCTTATTTTTATTTTATTTAAAATTTTAATTTTCTCTACATTTTTATGTACATGTAATATTTGAATATTTAAATTTTTAGGACTCATGATTTACACCCTTTTGATTTCTTTTCAATTTTTATTTAAAATTTTTAATCTTGTTATTAAAAAAGCAGTCATTTAACTTTATAAGATTTAATTCCCATGAACATCGAGTGAACTTAAATTCAAATCTATTAAACTGTCAGTTTGAAATATGCACCTGATGATTGCATAATGCATGAAACTCGGAGTTGTGACATAGACGTAGGGTTATATATATATATATATTAAAGAAACAAGCCTAGTGAAAGTACTGACGGTGAATCGACTTACGCCTCTACTGTGTATTTGATTGTCTTTTCATTGTGACTGGCAACCATGACTGAAACTTGTCCACGTTCTCTTTTGGGAATGGTCTCCATAACTTCTTCAAGAACACGATGGTAATTCTGACTGGTGCTTTCAAAATCTGGACAGATTGGATCTTCATAATTTAATGTCATGGCCCGTTCTCTCTCCTGAAATAAGAAACGAAGAATAATTAATTAGAAACTCATTAATAATTGAATCATTTGGCTTCCTATGGTTTTGTAGGTTGAAGACAAAGAAAATGTGCAGTGCTGTTTAACTGTCCATCTATTTTATGTTAATAAACAAAAAAGAAAATATATATGTATAAAAGGAAAATCACTGGGATGAAGATAGAGAATATCAATGGAAAATAAAAACAATTAAGGAATCAGCACATCTGCTAGGCTGCAAAATCTCCTAAACCAGCGAAACAGACATGACTACAATATGGGAGCCTATAATTCAATGCAAGAGAACAAAAAAATCAATAACAAAAAATCCATGAGTCCCAAAAATTCACTCCCTGATGACACAAGGACATATGGCCCTGTGGATAAAAGTTTTGGTTGAGTTCAATCCCTGGCCACAGCAAAGTGAACAAAAACTCAAAGACTTGAGTTATGAAAGGGAATTATATCCAAAAAAAAGGCAGCAAACACCATAAATCAGTAATATTTGTTACCTCCCTTTGATTTTTTTTTTTTAATCATTTCACCCCAAGCAAGGCATTAATACCACTGATGTGCAGGGGGTTACATAAGAAAAATCTGCAATATTGTTGATCCTAACCTGGCATCTCAGTTTCAGTCACTTTCCCACCACTGTAATGTAGCTTCTCTGTGCCTTTTCTATAAATATTTTCAGGGTAATTGTCCTGATGAACTTCCTTCTTTGGTACCATGACTTTAAGAATTTAAGTGCAGTACTAGATTGGTGGTTAGGTCTCATCATTTTTCAGTTGAAATTGCAAAATGTAACTAAGTTAATTGTGGAACTCTCTTCCAGATTCTTGCTTTCCAGCCAAATTTGATCTTCAAATGTTTTCTCTCTTTCTTTGTCTCAGTAACCCCTCACATGCTAGTGGTTTTTATTGTCTTGCTCAGGGTGAAATGATAAAAGAATTTTTAATTTCATTTTAAATATTTTTTAAATATCCCAAGCAAGGCAGCAAAGCCAGCAAGACACAGGGTGTTTATTCCCCCCACCTTTTTTTCTTTTTTTAATCATTTTACCCCAAGCAAGGCGTTAACGCTACTAATGTGCAAGGGGGTTACATAAGAGAGTTGAAGTATTAGGCAGGAGGAGAGTGGAGACAAAGACGAACCAGCTGGGGGGGGGGTGAAAGAAAAAGGCCAAGAGAAGGGTGTGAATACAGGAGTGAAGACAGTTGTGAAGATAAAGAAAAAAGAAAAGAACCAGATACACGGGGTGATGTAGAAAGGGCTGGAGTTAAGTGGATGAGCGATAAAAATTGACTTTGAATTTAAATTCATGGAGATTGTAGGCGTCAAGAAAGCAAGTATATGGAAGGGAGTTCAACAGGTGGGAAGCACAAGAAAAGAAGCTAAAAGAGAATTGTCGCCTGCATTTGGTTGATCTAACTGTACCAGGGGTGAGACTTTGTTGCCAGTCTGGTTGCCTGAGTAAATTCTTGTGGACGGGGGTACCAGTGACCCAAGTTCGTCAGAGCAGAAGCCATGAAAATATTTA
This sequence comes from Ascarosepion bandense, assembly GCA_037127315.1. NCBI lineage: Eukaryota > Metazoa > Mollusca > Cephalopoda > Sepiida > Sepiidae > Ascarosepion > Ascarosepion bandense. Next base: position 1,739,768 of record JBBBDQ010000787.1, on the reverse strand, counting down.
TAGAAAAGACAGAGGGAAGCCACATCCAGACAATGAAAAGGTGGTCAATTTATGAACCAGTAATAAACGTTTACCAAACAATTTTGTTATGCTTTTGAACATTTATTATACAGGTCAGCAATGAAAAATTTTTCCATTTGAAAGTGGCCAAGGATGCAGAAAAAATTAAGAACTCTTGCCTGATTGCAACAGGGATAAACCTCTTCATTTTGCTTTACAAACAATATTCTTTCCTTTATTTCCTCAAAATATATTCAAATGGGCAAAATGTTTTCTGAAGTTTTGAAATGACATATTTCCATATTTCATGGATTATTAGCTGATAGCTTCTTCAGCCTTCCAAAAAATATTGCAGCAGTTTTTCTTCTTTAATTAATGTTGATTTTTTTTGTGGGGGGCGTGAACCAGTACGACATTACCACCACCTGTAAATTTGTTTATCATTTTTTTTTACTTTTTTCCGTGTATTCTTATCGATTAGTACATAAAGTTTTCGATTTACAAAAAAAAAAAAAAAAAAAAAAAAAAAATGAAAAAATTCAATATTTAAATATTTTTATTGGGTGCTCAGTTTCTCATACAACATTATAGTAAATCGATCCTCCATTTTGGAAACACTCGCTTCGAGTTGTTGCCCTTTTTTCTTTTTTTCCAAAACTTGTAGGAAATTAATGAAAAAAATTGTTCCGGAAATATGTTTTTATTCAAAATTTTTTTTAGAGTAGAAATTATTTTAAAGATTCTCTCTCAAAATTTTTTTTTTTTTTTAATGTTTTACATGTCATATTTTTCATTCCAAATTTTTTTACTACAAGAATTATTTTAAAGAAACTCTGTCCAAAACTCTTTCTTTTTTTGATGTTTTAAATAACTTATTTTTCATTGATATGAAGTAGGGGTAATTAAAAATTTTCCTTGGGTTTGTTGATCTTCAAATTGTAAGCTTCTCTATACATGGTCTCAGCAACATCAAAGCAACCCCAACGCGAGTGTTCCCAAAATGGAGGAGTGATTTACTATAAGTCTGTATGAGAAACTGAGCACCCCTTTTTCCAAAATTTTTTTGATAATCACAAAGTTTAGGTTCTAATCAATGATATTGCACTGAAAAAAGTTAAAAAAAGATGATATTCAACAAATTTACAGGTGGTGGTAAAAAAAAATATATATATATATATAGGCGGACATGTCCGCCTATTTTATTTTTTTCTTCAATTTCTACTTTTTGGTTTTCTTTATTTTTATTTTAGTACTTTTTTATTTTCTTTCTTCTTCTTTTCAATTCACTTGACAAACATAATTCCTAAGAATATATGAATCAAAACATTGCACCAAAAATAGAAATGGTTGAAGTCTAAAAATTGTCTTGAATATGGAATAAATTTACTGTCAGATTGTTGGCAAAACTGTGATGATTTTAATTGTGCTAACTTCGAAAAAAATAAAAAAATTTAGGGATACTGAAGGCGATTATCTCCCTTTGGTGGCGATAAGTTGCATGGGTCACGTGATGAATGCTTAGTGATGTCACTTCATATAGTGACGAGAATGGCGAGTCGTTCAGTTTGTTTACAGCAGTCAATTTGAGCAGTTGATGTTTTTAGCCCTGGGCTAAGGGGCTGAAATTAAATCTGCCTCCTCTAGCAAGTCCATGCTGCTGTTTCCATTTGGGAATACAGCTTTTCCAGATATAGAAAGAAATTCTGACTAGCAGTCCTCAATTTGGGAAAACCCAAGACTTGTCATTTCTTCTTTATGGAATATGTCCTCACCTGGGACATAGTGGATGAATCTGAACCATTTGAATTTGGACTCCTGAACATCATTTCTCCAGAAACAAAAGAATTGCCATATTACATGTAAGACACTTTTTTTTTTAACCTTCTAACACTCTACTCACTGTGGGGATCTCCACGTGCTTATATAGCTTTGTAAATGTCTTAGTGGTATAAAAGTCTCTCTGAGAACAAAGCATGTTTGTCATTCTTTTTCCTTTTAGCCATTTTGTTCGATCCCTGATATATCAATGTTATTATATCATGGATATAATAATGTCCATAATGGGGGAATATAAAAGGGAGGATAAATCTTTCTTAGCTAACTCTTCTGTTATAAAATAAAAAGTTTTGTTCAAGCTAGTTTATGTTGTCTTAAAGTTTGCATTTCAAAACACCTATTTTTTTTTTCATCATCAACCTGAAGAGGGCGTAGAGTGCCGAAAATTCGTTCAGAACTTCACTGACAGCTAAGGGCTCGACAACAATCAACAAATAACCAAATAATTCAACAATGCTGTTCAAAAGGAATATGAATATGTTGAAATATTTATTTTTTAATTAATAGTGTTGGGGAAAAAATAATCAGTGTACGTGTCTCTTAGGAATCCAGAAAGTTAAAACAGCTTTTCAATGCTGAAGTGCAGCCATAGTCAGGAAGATAAATGCTTTTCAAAAATATTTACTTGAAAAATAAGAATATGAAAATGCTTACCTGTTCCATATAAGCGCCACGAACCAATTTGGCACCAAAATAGAAGTTTTCTCGTCTGGCCAAGTCAAGATCAATCTTGATGTTGTTTAATGTGGCCTAGAAAAAAAAACAAAACTAAACAAGTATGACAACAGGACATTAAAATTTTCTCAAATTGTAAATATACTGCTGGAGTTCTTCATCAACCATTTCCAAACTGGAAAGAAAAAAAAAATCACCCAATTATTATTTAAATTCTCATTTGCATTGGTCTGCATAAAAACTGGGAAAAGACCATTGTACGTTCACAGTGGAACAAAAGGTGAAATAACACCACGATGAGAACAATAAAAACATAAATCAAGTCTTCATTATACCTGTTACTTATTCACGGATTCACATAGCATTATCTAGAGGTAGGTAGCTGATACTTGAGACATAGTTAATGTCATCTCTCATAACAAATGAATGAACCAGATCTTTTCTTTGGCCAGTGAGAACATTAACTGCCTCTCAGCATATCTCTGAATGCAACTGTCTCTACTTTGTGATGGACAGCTCCTCACATCTACCTTCCCTCTGCCATCTTGTTACTCTCTATGGACGGCTTTTAACTAACATTTCTAACTCTAAATTTGCCCATATAATCCTACAAACAGAACTCTTTATTTTCCAGCCAAGTATCACTTGATCCCACAGTTTTTATTTATCTGTTCCGCTTCTTTTTTTGTACTTTTGTCCAGCAGGTGATTGCTTTGAAGATCTTGCTTCGAGAGTTTACTACTGGTCATAAAACACCAAACACTTCAGTCCCAGATGAAATGATTTTGAGCCCACTTGAGGTTGTGAGTATCCTAAGCTAATTCAAGCAAGGGTCCACTGTGTCACAAATTCAAAGTCTATTTATTGATGATGCATGATATCTTGCTGCTTGACAATAATAAAGAGATATCACTTACTTTGAGGTAACATTGGTATGTATTGAATATGACAGCACGCTCTTTGTTAAATTTCCTCATCATCTCCATGGCAAGACGACTAATGGCTGGTTGGAAATAGGTTTGTTCAGCATCAATCATGACTCGTACACCTTGTTGGGATGCATACTGAAAAAAATTTTAAAAATTTATTTCCTGTTCATAGTTTAAACAAAAACATCCTTACTGGTCATCTAATGAAGCCTAATAGAACCAAAGCAATGTAATGCTGATATGTATACTTAAATCACATGACCAGATTACATGAGTTGCCACCCACACACCCACGAGACCAAACTAAGCCACCCACGAGACCAAACTAAGCCACCCACCCACAAGGCCAAACTAAGCCACCCACCCACCCACGAGGCCAAACTAAGATCATGTGTTTGTGAAAATTGTCTAAGAAATTACATTTATTTTTTCTTTTGTTTTTGTTTGTATCATTTTTCTTATTAAGTATTGCACATTGTGATAATAGACAATCTGAAAAGAAATGAAGGAATCTGGATGCAAATTTACTGCGCATGATCTCGTAAATTAAAAATCACTTTAGACTGATAAAGTCTTAAAAGATTAAATGCATCACACAAAATTTTTTTCCACTTTGTTATAGACTTTCCTAACATTGTTCTGGTATTTACAAATTTATTTATGCTCTCTCAAGCCGATTGAGCACTGTGGAGAAAGAGAAAAGGAAATTTCATAAACAGTAGCCATTTATGACTTTATGCTATGTTCTCTGGTTATTGTTCTGAACACTTTTGATTCAGTTACAGGATTGAACTCTCTTGACTGCTGGTGTATTTACATTCTGTAAAAACATAAGCGATGAAATCTACCTTTCTCCAAAGTGCGCTGATAGCTTGGTTGGTGAACCTTCAACTGGTGACAACTCAGTTGGGTTTCAGTCCTGGATTGAAGCGAACGGTTAATCTAGCCACACTGATGAGCTGTAGTACAGCAAAACAGGCTTGTTTGTGGATGAGATATATATATATATATATATATATATATATATATATATATATAAATAAATTTTTTTAGACTCTAATTTCTTATCCTTTCACCGTTAATATATAATATTTATTTTTTTATTTTCTCCTATCATCTTTTCTTTCAAATTTAAATTTATTCCTCTCTTCTTTCTATTTCTTTACCATTTCATTTATGCTTACAATAACACTTACCCTTTTTCTTGTATCTCTCCCCAACCCTTTTTTTACTTTTCAAATTGACGTATCAGCAGTCTGACTGACTTACGAAGAGTATCTTTGAGTTGACATCCGTTCTTACGCATGCTCTTTGATTATATGTTGCATATGTATATATGTTTATGTATGTATGTGTGCGTATTCGCCAAACTGATGTAATGATGAATTTTTTCTTAAATTTTCATTTTCAACGGAGCGATCTTGATTTTTATTTCTGTTTTTTTTTTTTGGGGGGGGGGTCTTTATTCGTGAATTTTATTCATGAATTTTATTCATGTAGAATCTTCTGTACAATAAAGATGGAAGCTGAAGATGGTTCGCCTAAAATAGGCCTATACTTCCGCTTAACCATGGAATAACGTGTCTGTCTTAATTTTTACATATATTTGCTCTATATGTATTTATATACATATATATTTAGAGGTCTCCTAGAGAGTTATCCTACCACTTTATGTATAGGATTCTCCTTTGGATTCTTCTATATATTCTATCTATCTATCTATCTATCTATCTATCTATACTATAATGGTTGTTACAATGTTTTTATAAATTCATAGTATCACTACACAAAAACTTTCATGTTTCGAAGCCAGCCCATTATGTTGTTGGCTTCATCCTCAGATGATTTTTTAGAAATGAGAATTATCTAGTTGAAAAGCCAGTTTATTTGTGTTGGATTTGTTTTTTGGGGTGTTAGAGGGGTTGGTCTGTATTTTGAGTTCTGTTGACCTTTTTAAGGTCTTAGGATTAAGTGTTTGTTTGTGGCTGAGTTCAGGATAGGTTACTCTATTAATCTTGTGAGGGCTGAGGCTGCTGGCGCCTTGCATGTTGTTATTTGGTTTAGGGGTTGGTAGGTGTTGTTTTGTTTTGGGATTGGTTTCTTCTTAATTTAATTTATGTTATTTTGTATTGGGGTGTGTGCTTTTTTTTGTTTTTTATAAAATATATTTTTTATAAAATATATCTTTCATAAAAAATATTTTATAATATTCTATAATATTTAAACTATTTTATAATATTATAAAATATAATATTTTATAATATTTAAGAAATATATTTCTTTTATAAAATCTATCCTTTATAAAACATATTTTATAAATACAAAATATATTTTTTTATTTATTTATCTACTATTCTGCTGCAACTGCATTATTTTTTGTTGGTATTGTATAGGGTTCGTTTTCTTTTTCTGTTTATTTATAGGGTTGGTTGTGTGTAGTTTTTGTGTTTTTTTGTGGGGGGGTTTCTGGTTGGGGTGTTTTTTGTTTACTTAAATTTTAGCAAGAAATATTTGCGATGTTTGCATATTACTGCTAATTCGTCTCTACGGTTTAATAAATTGTTGCTGTTAGGGTACTGAAGAATGTGTAGTTTTTCACTTAGGCATAAAGGGCAGATGTCATTAAGTGAGTTGCAAGTTCTAATTTTTTCTAGGATTTTCCATTTTACTTTGGGTTTCTGTTTTGAATCCTTTAGCTTCCAAAAGTATGTGGAAAGGGATGTTTGGTTTCGGTATAAGCTGTTTTTAAATGAGGTTAGGTGCAAGTACCAGCGCTGCTTAAAAGTATTCTTAGTTGATCCGATATACACTTTATTTATAGTTGGATTTTCGGTGGATGTTATGTTGCATTGATAGATTATTGAGTTTGTTTTGCATTTATTTTGTAGTGGGCAGTTGCTAGGGTTTCTACAATTACACATGTTTTCGTTGTTGGGTTTGGTTGTGTTTTGGTTGCCGGTTTTATTTTGGTTTACGTGTTGATTTAGGATATATTTGTTATGGTTAGTTATGATTTTTTCTAGGTTGTTTGTGCAGCTGTAGCTAAGTTTAAGTGTATTTTTGTTGAAGATTTTACTGAGGGGGTTATTTGTTGGGAAATGTTTTTTAATTAAGTTCAGGAACTTCTGTCCTAGTTTGGTGTTGATCATTTGGTTGAAAGGAGGTGTGTACCAAATGATTTTTCTGTTTCTACTTTTCTTGTTGGAGTTGGGGTTGTTTGTTATGTATTGGATGTCTTTGTTTCTGTAGCTGCTTTTTTTAAGGACTATATATATATATATATATATATATATATATATATATATATATATATATATATATATATATATATATATATATATATAGAAACAGCAACCTTTCTGTAGACGCTTTCTTTTAAAGACTATATATATATATATATATATATATATAGGAACAGTAACCTTTCTATCAAACATTATTCATTAAATATGAATGATAAGGAAGATTTAATTAATTTTTTATTAAGTTTTTCCAGCATCCTAACATTTTTTCGTTTTGTTAGAGTTAAGGAATATAAAAATTGTACAAATTTTTTATTGTCCTGAGCACTTTGGTCACTTCTATATCCATTTTTCAGGGTGTTTATGTCTCTGCTGCTGTTATTTTTTCCTGAAGTTTTGTAGTAATTTATTTTTGTGTTGTATTTAAAAAAAAAAAAAGAAACATTCATTCTAAGCCCTCACCTGCTGTGAGTGATTGGAATTTGTGTGAGCATCTATTTTAAAAACTTTCAATATTCTGTTTTCACTATTAAATAATGTAAAGTTGATGGTAGGGGAGAAATATTTGATATATCGTGCCTATTGAATAGCGAGATGTTTCTGATATTGTGATTTATACAGAATTTTTGTTTTTGATCAGCATTTTCCTTAAGGGTTCTTGTAAATTATGAGTTAATAATTATTTGTTTATGGCACTTTGGTTTGACGAGTGACATGTAAGATGTCTACTCAAGGAGGTGGTAGTGTGCTCAATATAGGTAACTGATTTGTGATAAGAAACACAGACTTGTACTGGGCAGTAAAATTGATATACTATATTATTCATTGCTAGTTTAGATTTGATGGGGTTATCTAGATTGGTGACAAGGTTTATGTTCTTTTTCTGTAATATTTTATAAATTTTACATGTTTTTCAGGAATTACAGCAAAAATGTAGTGTTTACTAATTTTTTGTATAGCAAATTCATCCTGCTTATAATTATTGTGTATTTGGTTGCATTATATTGTATGATGGATTCAGGCTTGACTGCATGTAACATTTGTTTTTAATCAAAATCACCCCAAGCAAGGTAATAAAGCCGCTAAGACACAAGGGGGTTACTGGATATGAAAGAATTATAAAGCTAAAGCATTACTGAAGAGAAAGAACAATAGAAGGGTAATCATGAGGAGAGCATATAACAATTGACATCGTAAAGTTTTGAAGATCTATGTGGCCAAAAAGCAAGAAGCTGGAAAAGATTTCCACAAGTGAGAAGTGCAAGAAAAGAAACTGTTAGCATAGAACTTATGGTTACATCTAACCAATTCAACTGTACATTGATGAGAACATGGCACTAATCTAGTACTGTGCTTAAATTCGAAGTCTAGGTACCATAGCAAAGAGCCCATCTGAACAATTAGCATGAAAGGTCAGGACCAATAATATTGCTGAATCTCATTTGGATTTTATCAACAATCTCTAAATATCTAGCAGGTGCACAAAACCATATGTGGCAGCAATATTTTAAACATGGACAACATGGTAGACTTAGATTTTTGGAGATAAATATTGTCTTGCATGACACTGTTAAATCAACTTTTTTAGCAGCAGGTCTAGCAATTGTAGCAAAAAAAGAAAAAAAAAAGAAAAAAAGATGATGGGGTCAAAAAGTGCAGTGCGAAGCTGGGTGGGGTGGGGGCACAGGCCAGCTGTTTTTCTTTCTTTAGTCTCCCTCAAGGAAATTGATTTCAGATTTCTCTTTCTCTGCACTGTTACACAGGGCAGTTGTGAAACAGACAGCAACTAAGTTCCTACTTCCTCTTTGTCAGTCTGTCAATCTGCAACTTTGACATATGCCAAAACGCCAAAAAATCATGTTCTCACAGCAGCTTTTATACCATTCCAAGATGGCCAAAATTTGCTTTAGAGAGATAGGCCTGCATAAATTGTGTCTTCAATAGTGGCCATATTTCTTTTTTGTTATTATCTTGCAGGCAAGACACGTTCACGCTTGTCTCGAATTCCAAGGTAAGTCATGTCTTTCGTTACAGCAATGAATTCAATATAGTTTTTCCATGTAATGTAAGTTTGAGAAGCGGCAACAAATCTCACTTCTAGAGGTTAGCATCGGCCAAGCTGATGAAAGGCAGAAAGGGGGGGGTTCTCTGATAATTAATAAAGAACATGTATATAAAAGTTATATGATGATAATGATGATGATTATGCTACTTATTAACATGAAGTTTAGATATGGGAAACATTTGGGAATTACCTTGGCAATTTTGTTGACTCTGTACAACATGTTTTTCATCTGATTTTCTTCTTCCTCTGTGAGTGCTGTCACCAAAGGTTCAATCTCTCCAGTCTGCAAGACAAACACCAATACATTTATATTTTTTTTTATTTGGACATGTTTTGTCAATTCATTTGTGAATAAATCCTGAAAATTTAATTAAAATCTGACAATTATTTGATTTTTGCAAGAAATTCCAAAACAATATTCTTTTACTACAAAAAAGATGCTAATAATCCTGATGCTAATCTTTACTGCCCACGTTGACACACACACGCACACACACAGGCACACACACACACACGCAGGCACACACACACACACGCAGGCACACACAAAAATCCTTTGGATTTTGTTAAGAACTTTAAGGTGAATAGCAGGGGTACACAACCAGATATGGCAACAATATTCAATGCACATATGAATGGTAAATCTATAAATGTGCAAAATAAATTCTGACAAGAAAACTTCCTGGCCCTTCACAGTGACCCAAACTTCCTAGCAATAGATACAGCTATGGATTTGATGTAGTCATTCAATTTGAGATCATCTGAGAGAGTAAAGCAAAGGAGGTGAAGTGTGATGGTAGGCAGGAAAGTTTCTCTACGGTGGTTAAAAGAAAGCAGGATAGAGCCTTGATGGATGCCTACATTTGCATGAGAGGCCCTTGAAAATTGCCTGTTCAAAACGCTCTTCATTTCACAGTTTGATAGAAATAACTGGATTAAATAACTGGATTAAATCAAATCCTCTAGAAAGATCTGGAGTTCTGGAGTTTGCACAGAAGGCCAAACTTTGTCAAACACTTTTGAGATATCAAGAGCAACAACTCAAGCTTCATTGTTTTAATCAAGAGCCTGGTATATATTCAGTGATGGTCATTAGCATATCAGTCTTGGCAAAGTGAAAGCCATACTGTTTGTCCATCAGAGGGCTGTGAGATGCCCAACTATTTCGGCATTGATAATGTCTTCGAATACCTTGCCATTTACGAGAGATCTCCCTAACCAGAGGAAGATATTCACTGACATAGACACCCAAGCCATGCATGAGGACATTGGAGTCCTTCCTAAAAAGAGGAAGGTATTCAGGAATCAAGAAGTCCGAAGAGGGAATTGTGGAGCTGAGGTTGATTTCACAGAGAGCTAGGATGTCACATCACCTTTTGTAGAGGAATGATTCCACACTGCAAAAGTTGGTATGAATATCACAGACATTAGAGAAAGACATGTTTAGGAATTTAGGTGTTTTTTGTTTGATTGGTTTAGTTTTGTATCTTTGTGTTGTCAGGATTGAGATTTATTTTGGGAAAGAGAAACTGAGTGTAGCAGTAGCAGTCAGTCATCAAATGCAACATTTGTGGGAAGGGAACTGGTGATGACTGCAACATCATGTAGCCTCAGTGTTGCCCACTGGAGGCACTTGCAGGGATACCCATCCATGCCTGACAAGGCACTACAAAAACCCTGAAATTATTCAATGGTTCATCAGAGCAGCCAGAGAATAGCATAATCTCTTATTCTACTATTCCCAAACAACAATGAATGAAAGAATGAAAATTATGACTAAGTATAACCATACGAAAAAAATACCTATTAGGTTCATACAACCATGGATGAAAATGTTATAATTTCTTGTAATTTTAAAAATTGTCTGTTCAAAAATTCCCACCTGAGTGTTCCAAAAAAATCACTACTACCTGAGTGTTCTTAAAAAAAAAAAAAGTTAAATGGTTATTGAAAAATCGACTGAAGACACCACTCATGGTAAAAACCTGGGTTGCACAATAACTCGTTTACAAAAATATATATAAAAATAAGAATAGACTAAATCTGTCCCATAATGATTGATACATTTAGTGTATGAAATGTGTAGGCAAATGGAACAATTATGGAATAAGGCAATAATACTTTCGACAATAAAAATAAGTAATAATTCCATTATGAACACAGATGAGTGGTTGGAATGTTTCTTTCAAGCCTTGAGACCTGGATTCAAATCTTAGCAGGTTTGCTATGTTAGGAAGGCATCTTCCTGATGTGAAAGAACCTGTGAAAGTCATTTCCAGCATGTAGCACTGTTGGAAAGTGCCTGAAAATCAAACTGCAGCTTGAACCAAGTCTTGTGTGTGAACGTGGACAGACATAAGTGTTTGGAGGCCATTAATGGTTGTGCTAGCATGAAGACATGTTATTGTGGCTGTGGTTTTGGGTGTTGAGGCCATTAATGGTTGTGCTAGCATGAAGATATGTTATTGTGACTGTGGTTTTGGGTGTTGAGGCCATTAATGGTTGTGCTATGATGAAGACATGTTATTGTGACTGTGGTTTTGGGTGTTGAGGCCATTAATGGTTGTGCTGGCATGAAGACATGTTATTGTGACTGTGGTTTTGGGTGTTGAGGCCATTAATGGTTGTGCTGGCATGAAGACATGTTATTGTGACTGTGGTTTTGGTGTTGAGGCCATTAATGGTTGTGCTAGCATGAAGATATGTTATTGTGACTGTGGTTTTGGGTGTTGAGGCCATTAATGGTTGTGCTGGCATGAAGACATGTTATTGTGGCTGTGGTTTTTAGGTGTTGAGGCCATTAATGGTTGTGCTAGCATGAAGACATGTTATTGTGACTGTGGTTTTGGGTGTGTTGAGGCCATTAATGGTTGTGCTGGCATGAAGACATGTTATTGTGGCTGTGGTTTTGGGTGCTGAGGCCATTAATGGTTGTGCTAGCATGAAGATATGTTATTGTGACTGTGGTTTTGGGTGTTGAGGCCATTAATGGTTGTGCTGGCATGAAGACATGTTATTGTGACTGTGGTTTTGGGTGTCGAGGCCATTAATGGTTGTGCTGGCATGAAGACATGTTATTGTGGCTGTGGCTTTGGGGTGTCGAGGCCATTAATGGTTGTGCTGGCATGAAGACATGTTATTGTATTGTGGTTTTGGGTGTTCGAGGCCATTAATGGTTGTGCTAGCATGAAGATATGTTATTGTGACTGTGGTTTTGGGTGTTGAGGCCATTAATGGTTGTGCTGGCATGAAGACATGTTATTGTGACTGTGGTTTTGGGTGTTGAGGCCATTAATGGTTGTGCTAGCATGAAGATATGTTATTGTGACTGTGGTTTGGGTGTGTTGAGGCCATTAATGGTTGTGCTGGCATGAAGACATGTTATTGTGACTGTGGTTTTGAAGTGAGGCCATTAATGGTTGTGCTAGCATGAAGATATGTTATTGTGGCTGTGGTTTTGGGTGTTGAGGCCATTAATGGTTGTGCTGGCATGAAGACATGTTATTGTGGCTGTGGTTTTGGGTGTTGAGGCCATTAATGGTTGTGCTGGCATGAAGACATGTTATTGTGACTGTGGTTTTGGGTGTTGAGGCCATTAATGGTTGTGCTGGCATGAAGACATGTTATTGTGACTGTGGTTTTGGGTGTTGAGGCCATTAATGGTTGTGCTGGCATGAAGGTATGTTATTGTGACTGTGGTTTTGGGTGTTGAGGCCATTAATGGTTGTGCTGGCATGAAGATATGTTATTGTGACTGTGGTTTTGGGTGTTGAGGTCATTAATGGTTGTGCTGGCATGAAGATACGTTATTGTGGCTCTGGTTTTGGGTGTTGGGAGGGGCCATTAATGGTTGTGCTGGCATGAAGACATGTTATTGTGGCTGTGGTTTTGGGTGTTGAGGCCATTAATGGTTGTGCTGGCATGAAGACATGTTATTGTGACTGTGGTTTTGGGTGTTGAGGCCATTAATGGTTGTGCTGGTATGAAGGTATGTTATTGTGGCTCTGGTTTTGGGTGTTGAGGCCATTAATGGTTGTGCTGGCATGAAGACATGTTATTGTGACTGTGGTTTTGGGTGTTGAGGCCATTAATGGTTGTGCTGGCATGAAGACATGTTATTGTGACTGTGGTTTTTGGTGTTGAGGCCATTAATGGTTGTGCTGGCATGAAGACATGTTATTGTGACTGTGGTTTTGGGTGTTTAGGCCATTAATGGTTGTGCTAGCATGAAGATATGTTATTGTGACTGTGGTTTTGGGTGTTGAGGCCATTAATGGTTGTGCTGGCATGAAGACATGTTATTGTGACTGTGGTTTTGGGTGTTGAGGCCATTAATGGTTGTGCTGGCATGAAGGTATGTTATTGTGGCTCTGGTTTTATGTTGAGGCCATTAATGGTTGTGCTACATGAAGACATGTTATTGTGACTGTGGTTTTGGGTGTTGAGGCCATTAATGGTTGTGCTGGTATGAAGACATGTTATTGTGACTGTGGTTTTGGGTGTTGGAGGCCATTAATGGTTGTGCTGGCATGAAGACATGTTATTGTGACTGTGGTTTTGGGTGTTGAGGCCATTAATGGTTGTGCTAGCATGAAGATACGTTATTGTGACTGTGGTTTTGGGTGTTGAGGCCATTAATGGTTGTGCTGGCATGAAGACATGCTATTGTGACTGTGGTTTTGGGTGTTGAGGCCATTAATGGTTGTGCTAGCATGAAGATATGTTATTGTGGTGGTTGTGGTTTTGGGTGTTGAGGCCATTAATGGTTGTGCTAGCATGAAGATATGTTATTGTGGCTGTGGTTTTGGGTGTTGAGGCCATTAATGGTTGTGCTGGCATGAAGACATGTTATTGTGACTGTGGTTTTGGGTAAAAGGAGGCCATTAATGGTTGTGCTGGCATGAAGGTATGTTATTGTGACTGTGGTTTTGGGTGTTGAGGCCATTAATGGTCAGGTTAGCATGAAGACATGTTATTGTGACTGTGGTTTTGGGTGTTGAGGCCATTAATGGTTGTGCTGGCATGAAGATATGTTATTGTGGCTCTGGTTTTGGGTGTTGAGGCCATTAATGGTTGTGCTGGCATGAAGACATGTTATTGTGGCTGTGGTTTTGGGTGTTGAGGCCATTAATGGTTGTGCTGGTATGAAGACATGTTATTGTGACTGTGGTTTTGGGTGTTGAGGCCATTAATGGTTGTGCTGGCATGAAGACATGTTATTGTGGCTGTGGTTTTGGGTGTTGAGGCCATTAATGGTTGGGGTTGGCATGAAGGTATGTTATTGTGTGACTGTGGTTTTTGGGTATGAGGCCATTAATGGTTGTGCTGGCATGAAGACATGTTATTGTGACTGTGGTTTTGGGTGTTGAGGCCATTAATGGTTGTGCTAGTATGAAGATATGTTATTGTGACTGTGGTTTTGGGTGTTGAGGCCATTAATGGTTGTGCTGGCATGAAGACATGTTATTGTGACTGTGGTTTTGGCATGGAGGCCATTAATGGTTGTGCTAGCAGTTAGAAGAGAGTGTTATTGTGTGGCTGTGGTTTTGGGTGTTGAGGCCATTAATTTATTGTGCTAGCATGAAGATATGTTATTGTGGCTGTGGTTTTGGGTGTTGAGGCCATTAATGGTTGTGCTGGCATGAAGACATGTTATTGTGGCTGTGGTTTTGGGTGTTGGAGTGCCCATTAATGGTTGTGCTAGCATGAAGATATGTTATTGTGACTGTGGTTTTGGGTGAGGGCCATTAATGGTTGTGCTGGCATGAAGACATGTTATTGTGACTGTGGTTTTGGGTGTTGAGGCCATTAATGGTTGTGCTGGTATGAAGACATGTTATTGTGACTGTGGTTTTGGGTGTTGAGGCCATTAATGGTTGTGCTGGCATGAAGACATACAGTATGTGGACTGTGGTTTCGTGTTGAGGCCATTAATGGTTGTGCTAGCATGAAGACATGTTATTGTGGCTGTGGTTTTGGGGTGTTGAGGCCATTAATGGTTGTGCTGGCATGAAGATATGTTATTGTGACTGTGGTTTTGGGTGTTGAGGCCATTAATGGTTGTGCTAGCATGAAGACATGTTATTGTGACTGTGGTTTTAGGTGTTGTTTAAACTGTTAACTATGCCAGGTTATGTGCTCTCCCCACAGAAAGTGGAACTATGGCTTAGTCAGCATAAAACCCAACTGGGTTCTTTGAAGGAATAATAATGTGCCTGAGCAAGCATGTGCAACAGTGATAAGAGAATCACCCTAGCAGACAGATGGGCTCAGAAACAAATAAGTCATTTTATATGCTACAAGCAGTATAGCCTGGCGTTGCTCAGGTGTAATGAAAGCTTTAAAACTAATCCATGGTCCTGGAGCTCAGACTCTTTGGACGTTGGCACGAAAGACTAAAAAGCAAGAGTTATTTCCAGCGAAACTGTAGACTGAAAGAAAAATGAATGGATGTAAGTCAAATTTTGATTTCCTGGTATCGATATCAAGTTTTCTACACTATTGTAAGAACTGTAACCTTGAAACTTCTGAATATCATTTCTTATGTCTTTGTCTATGAGTGCATCAAATTAGATTAAAATCAGACTACTCCTTCTATAACCCGTTTTTTCGATTATCGATTTTCACTCGAGGGTACCTCAACACAAAACCTAGCTAAGAACACTCACAGAAGCTTATAGTACAACTGTGTAAATTTTCAAGAAAATCGGTTCAGCCGTTTCAGAGTCTATAGGTAATGGACACGGACACATACACACACAAAGTTCCATTTATAAATAAGTTTAGAAGTTTAGATAGATGAGCCTGATTCATAAAAACTTCTTTTTTCTTCCAATTCACCCCAAGCAAAGTGATAATGCTACTAAGACGCAAGGGGCTACTAAGAGTGAAAGGGAATGAAAAGGCTTTAGAAGAAACAAGGGATAAACCTCTACGTCCAAAAGACTGGAGAGTAGTGGGAACCGGATGATAGGCAAACCTACTTCTATTGAGGAAAAAATAAACAAATAAACAGTAAATTTCAGAGTTTAGGCAAAGACAATATGAGTATAGAGTTGATGTAGACTTTAGAAGAAACCAGATACCCAATCCTGAACAAGAAACAAGTGATAAACCTCTACTCCTGTTCAAAAGACCGGGAAGGATTATGATGTTAATAAAATCTTGTCAGATGACAATATTTGGCAGTGAACAGGTAAGAACATTTAGCAAATACAAATCGATAATATTAAGTCAGATTTTGTATATTAGTACATAAAAACAAAAAACGCATTTGGGCGATTTACAAATTAATAATATCATCAAACTATGTCAGATTTTGTATATTAGTAAATGAAAAAAATCTGGGCGATTTACAAATTAATATCAAATTAAAATTCACACAGAACCGGGAAACATTCAAGGGAGATAATTTTAATGCTTATTATAAAGTAATCTCCCTTCCTTATAGTCGTGCCTCTTATCTAACCGATATTTCCTTGCTACACAGGTTGAACTTTCCCATCCATAATACCTTCTATGCGCTGTGTACCTTCTGGACGTGATCGATCATAGCTCTCCATAACTTCCTAACCTTTGTAACTCTTAGTAAGGTGTGTCTGTTTATCTATCCCCATTAATCCCTGTTCTGCCATCCATCTAAACAAACTTGTTAGGTAGGTGATTTGTTGCTTTGCTTTGTCCCTCTGCTTTCAATATGTCCTGCTGAGTGTCAAATTCTCCAAACCCTCTTTTCTCATGATGCATCCTAAAAATTTCAAATGTCTCTTTTGGATTTTATAAATGCTCTTTTTGTTTCCATTTTCCTTAATACTCGTTACTTGCATGTACAGTTTATGGTATTCTCAGTATCCTTCTGTAGAACCATATTTCTGTTGCCTCAATTCTCTTTTTCATCTGTGAGGAGATTGCCATATTTTATTTTTATTTAAGTCTTCTTGTGATATGTCTTACGTTTAGAATTTGTAATTGAATCACATTTTTTTTGTTTTTAACTGTTCTTCTATGTGTCACGGGATGTGGGCGATCATGGTTCTCCACAATTTCCCATCCTTTATAGCTCTCATTAAACTTTGTCTTTTCACTATCTCTCCCAATCCCTGTTCTTTCAACCATTTACACAAGCTTGTTAAATAAGTTATGTGCTGGTTTCCTGTTTCTTTTGACTTCAGTATATCCTTCTGAGTGTCAGATTTTCCAAGCCTTATTTCCTTGATATGCATCCTAAAAATTTCAACTGTTTCTTTCACATGTTTGGTCCATGGTATTCTCAGCATCCTTATGTAGAACCACATTTGTTGCCTCAAGCAACCTGGAAATAGTCAGAATCAATTGCTAGGTCTACTGTTAGGAAAGTTGGTTCACTAAACAGTTTTTCTTGCAAGAATCTAACTTATGCATTTATAGGTCTGCTAGTCATCCAGGCATTGAATATGACTGTCACGTATGATCTAGTACTTCTGTTATGTATTCGGAGATTTTTGATTAAGTACAAAGTAGAATCTGCAATGTTATTGGTGCTAACCTGGCACTTTGGCTTCAGACACTTTTCCACTACTGTAACATAGCTTTTCTATATGTATTTTCATGGTAATTGTTTTGATGAGCTTTCCTTTTTGGGATCTTGATTTTAGAAATTTAAGCACATTACTAGATTGGCAGTTAGGTCTCATCATTTTACAGTTAAAATTGCAAGATGCAACTAAGATGTTTTCTTTGACACTTCTCGCTTGTATAACTCTCTTCTGGTCTTTCACTTTCCAGTCAATTTTGATCTTCAAAAATTTAAATCCAATGTTAATCGTTATCTTAATTCCTGTTATTTATAGTTCTCTTTCCTTAGTAATGTTTCCTTTTTCTTTCATTCTTTTTAAACTCAGTAACCACTTGTGCCTTAGTGGCTTTATCACCTTACTTGGGATGAAATATTCTCTGTTATAAAAAGCCACTTTTGGAAATATCCTTCCTCATCTTAAGCAAAGCTAAACAATCTTCTGACCTGTGGACTACAAGAAAAGATAATATTGGTCAAGTCCTTTTTGCCTCATCATACCAGGTTTTTTCTGTACAGATGATGCCATTTTTTTTTTTAAGCTCAGTATATGTGTGTTGTGGTACAGTGGATATTGGCTCGGAACGAGAAACCGAGGAGAGTTCGAATTCCAGTTGAATCCATTGTATTCACTTCTGCGCAAATACCCTTGGGAAAGGTATTAATCCGTCTCTTCCTTCCAGTTACGGGTTAAATAGCAAGACAGACTGGGTTCTATAGCCTTGGTTGGCAACCAGTCTACCGCAGAAAGCAATGGCAACCTACTGCAGGATACATCTTCTGCCCAGTCAGTCATGTCTCTTTCGAGACATGATCGCCCAAGCGTGTATCACGTATGGCACTTAACTGACTGACTAGAAGGGCACGAAGGTCTCATCAATTTACAGTTGGTTTGGTTAGATGTAACTGTAAGTTCTATGCTAACAGTTTCTTGTGGAACTCCCTTCCAACTCCAGGATTTCGAGACATGATCGCCCAAGCGTGTATCACGTATGGCACTTAACTGACTGACTATAACAGAAACATGATTAAGGCTTCTACTGGGCATAAAGTGGGTGATCGGTTTTCTATTATCATGAAGTAATAAACTGATCCCCCACTAATTACTACTTATTAATAGAATAATATAATTCACCAGTCTACCGCAGAAAGCAATGGCAACCTACTGCGGGATAATCTTCTGCCCAGTCAGTCATGTCTCTTTCGAGACATGATCGCCCAAGCGTGTATCACATATGGCACTTAACTGACTGATATGCCAAATGTTTAATTTCACTGTTAATAACGGGCATAATAATGTAAGTTAAACACGTAAAAGGTTTTATTTTAGGTTCAAGTAAATTATACAAGATAAAAACATCTTAATAACCTCCTAAATCTATTTTCAGCAGTTTCAGTCTATTTCCCGACCTAAAAATACTTTATTACCTGATGTCAAGAATCCCTCGGAGTGAAGACAAATGAAAAAACTTTGCATCTTATAGGTTCTGATTTGCTCAAACTTTGTATCTTTGTTTTGTGCACATTTCTTTTGCATAAATAGTTGAGGTATATATTTGTTTTATTTTGTCTTGGGTTTTTATTAAGATGTAATATATTACTGTTGTAGACGCAAAGTTAGTTAAGTGCCATACGTGAAACATGCTTGGGTGATCATGTCTCGAAAGAGACATGACTGACTGCGCAGAAGATTATCCCACAGCAGGTTGCCATTGCTTTCTGTGGTAGACTGGTTGCCGGCCAAGGCTACATAACCCAATCTGTCCTGTTATTTTAACCCATAACTGGAAGGAAGAGACGGATTAATACCTTTCCCAAGGGTACCAGTGCTTAAGTGAATGCAGGGTATTCAACTGGAATTTGAACTCAGCTCACCGATTTCTCTTTCCGAGCCGATATCCACTGCACTACAAAGCACATCCGTCACTATACGCTTACAGCACCTGGTATTCGCAAGCGGTCACCCATCTAAGTACTGACCAGGCTCAACATTGCTTAACTTCGGTGATCGAGCAAGAACCGGTGTATTCCATGTGATATGGCCGTAAGCCAAGATGATAAAAAGAGAGCTGTTTTGTTTTGAAGGTGTTTAAATGAACAAATTAACAAAAGTTAAATAGAATTCTTCATATTAGAAAGATTCTGTCAACACATTCTTACCTGGACATTTACGCGATTGAATACTTTGTGGAGACTCATGCTTACTTCCAGAAGGTTGTCCCAGTCAAGAAGGTCAATTTCCCTGAAATCAAATGGAAGAAAAGAACCTTTAAAGAAAACTTGCTTTGAATTGGATTTACAGAGAGAGAGAAAAAACAGGATGATGCAAAAGAAAGGATTGGAAATGGATGGCATCTGAAAGTCTTCAGACTCATTGTAGCAGAGCCAGACTGCCCAGCAAGCAGACTCAGCAACCTAATAAATAAAATATTACAACCGTACACCACAAAAATAAAAAGCTACATTAGAAACAGCAAAACATTTCCTAAGCTTCCACTACTAAATGCAAACCCAGGTACACTCATAGTAACATTTTGTGAACTGCCTGTACAGCAATATACCCCATGAACTAGATAAACAGGCCATTACATTTTGGATTGAAAAACACCCAGAAATACTTCCCACATGCCTCACAAATAAATTTATTATACAGAGTACGGAACTAATTTTAGACACCAATTCATTCCAATTTAACAACCAAAATTATATTTAAACAACAAATGCAGCTTTTCTGATCTTCATCGATGATCTTCTTGATGCCATCCGTTCCCAAGTAGGCATCTACAGAAATAACGCTACCATTTACTCCTGTTTCGGTAAAAAATCTGCCAAGGCTGACAAAGTAAACCTCGGTGCTGCTCTTGAAAAGAACCTCAATATGTAAAATCACAAGTTTATTCAACTGAAGAGAGTCAACTTTAGACTTGAAACATGTGTAGCAACACAAATACCAATATGGACACATAATATGTCATACCAAAAAAGCAAGTAATATTAATAATAGTAACAATGATAAATCTATACCTCTAACAAAATGTTCACAGCTTCTCACACTTTTTTCTTTTATATATATATATATATATATATATATATATATATATATATATATAACAGACTAACATACATAATAAAAAGTCCAAAGAAAACGGTTGAATTCCCTTCATTTTAACATCTCGTGACTTTGCACTACACATGAAGGAATTCTAAAACTAAAATATTCTGTTAATCTTTGTGAATGATTTGTGAGCATTTTTATAGTTGCCAACACTGTTTATAGAATAAAGATAATTTCGTCTTTTTGCTTTGATAAAGTCCATCACAGGATGAAAAGTGTAGGTGATTTAAATACAGTTTTCTTTAAAACTGTATTTAAATTGCCTACACTTTTCTTCTGGTCTTCGTTTTATGTAAACCATGTGTGAAGTAAATTGAAAATTGTATTTGCTAATAACACGCTGAAGGAGGGTATAAGAATGAAAAAGAATGTTTACCCACTACCGCACAAGAGTTGTGACACAAGGTCAGTTTTTAAAAGTTCAAATATTTCCCATCACTAGAATATAAGTAGAAATTTTAATGTAAAAGAAAAAAAAAAAAAAAAATGGGTAAATAAAAAACTAACTTCATTTTCATGAATCGACTGATTCATTTTTTAAGGCTTATCAACCCTTTGTAAGTTATTTAAAGCCAGAAAATACCTATAGAATGTAAGAACATTTTTTTTGAGATAACAGAGATTACTAATTAACGGATAGCTGAGAGTAAAAGAGGAGAAATAACTTTCTTATAGGTATTTGCATATACGTAGATTTAACAAACCCATCTGAAATTGGAACTCAGCACTCTGATTAACAATTTCAAGTGATTACCCATTACACCACCCACACATCCATCCTTACAGTATCTGGCATTTCCAAGTGATCACCCATCTTGTTATTGATCAGGCTCGGTGTTGCTTAACCAGTGTTTCAATGTGAAGCCTGTTTTTATCTGTGATGGATGGAATTATAAACAAAATAATAAACATGTCTTCTATCAACCAGAAATAAGACACGTGAAGATGACTGTAATATTTGTAGCTGAAACAGTCTATAAGGTCTCTAATAATCAAAGATGAAAACAATGAAGAATTGAAGCATAGATAATCACTCAATCTCAAAAGAATTCATTTTTCTTTGTTAGAGTGGTAAATACTAGTAATGTAAATATAATCTTAATATAAAAATTATTTGTAATATAATCTAAATATAATATAAATTTTGGTAATATTTAAATATACTTCGATCTTTAGTCAAATGCAGACGACAATTCTACTCCAGTAGCTTCTTCTCTCGCACTTCCCACCTGTGGAACTCGCTCCCATATTCTTGCTTTCCAGACGGCTACAACCTCCAGGAATTTAAATGCAAGGTCAATACTCATCTATTAACCACTTGACTAGTTCTTTCCCCACCCCGTATATCCTTTCCTTCCTCTTCACCTTTGAAACTGTCATCACACCTGCATTCTCATCTTTCTATTGCTCCTTTCTAACTGGTTCGTCTTCCTCTTCACTCTCTTCTAATTAATCTTTTTACACTTATGTAGCCCCCTGCACATCAGTGGCATTACTGCCTTGCTCGGGGTGATACTATAAAAAAAAAAATAAAAATAAAAATAGGTTATTTATTGAAATATTACGAAAGTTCAGTTAAGTTGTCTCCCTTCCAACGACAGATTTTTCTTGGGAGAAAAATCTGGTCCCATCGAGGTAAATTATTAAAATTGAAATATTGGCAAACAAATGACAGAAAGAAGATCAATGTTATGTAAGGTATATTTTGACAGCAAGAATTCCGTCAGATAGGATTGGTTAAACAATATGGACAAGTTCTGTCTGTCAAGGTTTTTTTTATTTATGATTTCAAATTTCGGGATTGGATGTTTTTTGTTATTGGCAACCTCGCCAAAGTTTATACTAATTTTTATTTTATATTAGCCCCCCCCGCCATTCCGAGTACTTTCGAAATGTTGCTATATTCGTTTTCAAGGATGGTTCTGTGTATATTCATGCAACTGTTTTTTAATTCCTGTGTATAAAATCCAAGGTTGGAACAATCATATTGGAGAAAGAGGAAATACTGCAATGATAGAAAGAATATATAAAAGATCTTTTCCACAACAAGAGAGAGCAACTGATAATACACAAAAATGTGGAAATATTAAAGTCTGAAGTGGAATCTGCAATAGCCAGACTGAACAGAAACAAAGCAGTGGGACCAGACGGCATAGTCATAGAGCTGCTGATAGCCCTGGAAGAATTTGGCATAGAGAAAATTACTGAACAGAAATAATAAATGAAATTTATAATAGTGGTGTAATACCAAATGACCTCAGCAAATTGATCTTCATAGCGCTGCCTAAGAAGCCAGGAGCAAACGAGTGTGAATTCCACAGAACCATCAGTTTAATGAATCATGTAACAAAAATGATCGTCTGAATCCTGATGAATAGAGTGAGAAGCATACTCAGGTCAGAGATAGGAGGAGAACAGTGTGGTTTTGTCAAAGACACTGGAACAAGGAACGCCATATTTATGATTAGGATGCTCTCTGAAAGGGCAATACAAATGAAGAAGGACTTGTACCTACGTTTTATTGATTATGCAAAGGCATTTGACATAATACGCCACAAAGAATTAATGGAGATGCTTGGTAGCCTCGACATATTTGGGAAAGACCTAAGAGTAATCAAGAATCTCTACTGGCAGCAAACTGCCTGCATACGGACAGGTAACGAATTCCACAATTATATTAAGATTGAAAGGGGAGTCTTTTCACCAGATCTATTCAACTTATACAGCGAGACTATTCTGAGAACCCTAGAAGTTATGCCAGGATTCGTCATCAGAGGCTACAATATAATGTATGCAGACAATACAGTGCTGATGGCAGACACAGAAAGAAAACTACAAGACCTCCTACAGAAGGTAGCTGAAGAGAGTCATAAGAAAGCACTACAAATAAACTGCAAGAAAACCAAATGCATGGTCATCAGCAAAAAGGGCAACCCAAAATGCCAATTACAGGTGAGGGACTCTAAAATCAAACAGGTAAAGAAATTTAAATACCTAGGAAGTGTTCTAATAGAAGACGGAAAGTGCGACACTGAGATCCAAAGGCGAATGGGCATGGTGAAAGAAGCATTCCAGAAGTTGAGTAAAGTATTAAGAAACAGGACAATTTCGCTAGAAATAAAGAAGAGAATACTGGATTGCTATGTGATGTCGGTTCTTCAATATGGCAGTGAATGCTGGACAATATCTTCGAAGATGAAGGAAAAACTTGAAGCAGCTGAAATGTGGTTCTATAGAAGGATGCTGCGGATATCATGGACTGAGCATGTGAGCAATGACGAGGTTTTGGAAAGGATGGAGACGAAAAGGAAATTAATACTGAGCATCAGAAAGAGACAACTAAGGTTCCTGGGACATGCAATGAGGAAGGAGGGCTTGGAGAAAAAAAGAGACAGGGGAAAGCAACAGATAACATAATTGAAGGACCTGATCAGGTGGATGACGGAACGAGGGTTGTGTGGTGCAACAGGAAAAAGCGCGCTAAGAGCCACCAAGGATAGGGAGATGTGGAAAGCCATGATCTCAGCTTCTTTGCTCACACTTCCCACCCGTTTGTTTGTTTCGAGGTTTAACGACCTATCAATCCTTATGGGATCATTTAAGGTCATAACCAATGATTTTGGGTAAAGTTATTTTATTTTTACAACATTTTTCTTTTCAAGTATCAAGATTCATTGGGATTTGTTGTTAAGAGCAGGGTCCCCAAGTCCTACCCTTGTTATTTAACCCTTCACTGGAGGGAAGGGACGGATTAATACCTTTCCCAAGGGTACCAGTGCTTAAGTGAATGCAGGGTATTCAACTGGAATTCAAACTCGGCTCACCAATTTCTCTTTCCGAGCCGATATCCACTGTACCACAATGCACATCCGTCACTAAATGCTTACAGCACCTGGTATTCCCAAGTGGTCACCCATCTAAGTACTGACCAGGCTCAACGATGCTTAACTTTGGTGATCGAGCGAGAACCGGTGTATTCAATGTGATAGGCCGTAAGCTCTTTTCACCTGTGGGATTCCCTTTTGTATACTTGCTTCCCTGAAAGCTACAATCTTCAAGAATTTAAATGCAACATCAATTCCCATCTGTTAACTCCTTGATTTGCATCCATTCCCTGACAACCCTCGTCTCATGTTCTTCTTCCTTTCCACTCCACTCTCATGCAGCCCTCTTCACACTTGTATTTTCTTACTCATTCTCTGACTCTCCATGTAACCTGTTCCACTTTATCATCACACTCCTTTTCTGTAACCCCCTGTGCACAAGTGGCAGTTCTGCCTTACTTGGGGTGAAACGATAAAGAAAGGAGTATAAACAATGTTGAAGTGGTGAAGCATCTTGTTGTAGATTGTCTGAGCTGGTAAATAATTTCCTGAAGAAGTATATTTTTATAAAACAGCAAAAAAAAAATATGCAAGCTGCTAAAGAAAATAGACATTATTTTGATAAATATTTGATTGTTAAAATTAAGGATTTGGGTAAAATTCTCTGTATCAGGAAAATATTTGATTGTTTTGAAACCAGTGTATCGAAGATCAGATAATGTGGGCTTTGGAATTATGTAAACAATGTGTCAGGATATGACATAATCATGATCACTGAAGAGACAGAAATTATTAGTAGTAAGCAGTTGGTCGAGAATCGGGATTTGAAGTAAGATCAAGAAAAACCAGATAAAACCGCAGACGAGCGAGGCCTTTTGACCCTTGATGTGTGTGTGCTGTTACTTTTGACCATACCTTTCACTCTAATGACACATCACCTGATGAGAGAATAACAGGTTACATTCTTATATACACATTGTCTGTCACTATATTTCAACATTGGTTTGCATGTTATACAGCCTACGTCGCTCTGATATGCCAAACATATCAAACTGATATATAACAATCTCACCTTGCATAACCTACTCTCTGACAAACAATATGGCTTCCACTTCACCAGGTCAACTGCTAATGTGCTTACGACTACCACTGAATATGTATAGCAAACTTTTGATAATAATGAAGCTCGAACTGTGGTTCTAGATATCTCAAAAGTGTTTGACAGGATTTGGCATGCTGGCCTTCTGCACAAGCTCCAGGGCTATGGTATTACTGGACAACTGTTTGATTTAATCCAGTCATTCTATCAAATCATGAAATGAAGATCATTTTGAATAGGTGAGCTTCAAGATCCCTTCACATGAATGTGGGTGTCCCTTAAGGTGCTATCCTAGGTCTCATGATGTTTCTGAACTTTGTCAGTGATCTTCTTGATGTCATTTATGCAGATGTCACCACCATTTACTCCAGTCAATGATAGGAAATCTGCCAGGGCCGACAAAGTAAACGTGGCTGCTGCACTTGAAATGAACTTCCAATCAGTGGTTAACTGGAGCAAGAAATGGCTAATAAATTTGATTGCTCCTAAAACAAAACTGATCTCCCTCAAAGACCATAGAGAACCTTTCCTGCGAGCCATCAGCATAACTGATGTTAGTCTCCTGGAGAGCAACATACTGCTTCTCCTTGGCTTCCATTTTTTAACCAACCTGAAGTGGAATGAATATATTCAATCTATAGGTGCGTCTATAGCTAGGAAGGTTCGGTTACTGTGCCAGGCCAGAAAGTTTTCCTCGTTAGAATTGATCTTGCATATTTATAAAAATGATTTTCTTGTGCATTGAATACTATTGCCATATCTGGTCGGGTGTCTCCAACTATTCATCTCAAGGTTCTTGACAAAATCCAAAGAAGGATCTGTAACCTAAACAATCCTGCTTGGGCATCTTGACTTTATTCCCTTTCTCACCAATATGATGTGGCCTCCCTTTGTCTTTTCTACAAATATTTTCATGGCAACTGCTATGATGAGGTTCTTTCCTTGGTACATTGTCCATGTGAATTTAAGCTCGCTACTTGGTTGGCAACTAGGCCCAACACTTTTACCATTGAAATGATTAAATTCAACTGGCACTTCTATTCGAATAGTTTCTTTTCTCACACTTCCCACCTGTGGAACTCCCTTCCATTTACTTGCTTCCCTGATAACTACAATCTTAAAAAATTTAAATGCAATGTCAATTGCCATTTTCTATCTTCTTGATTGCTGTTCATCTTTTATCCTTTCTTCAATACCCACTGTACCCAGTCTTTTCTTTCATTGTAAACTCCCGCACACTAATAGCAATCCTGCCTAGCTTAGGGTGAAATGATTAAAATAAAAGAAGAATCACAAAGGCATCTGTGTATAAATAAGACTAGCAGTATAGCCCGGCGTTGCTCGGGTGTAATGAAAGCTTTAAAACTAATCCATGGCACCCAGTCTTCAAGTCTCCTCTTGACTCAAAGCAACAGAAATGTAGTTCTACAGAAGGATGCTCAGGATACCAGGAACCGAACATAGGAACAATGGTGAGTTTTTGGAGAGAATGGAAACAAAAAGAAAACCTATACTTATCAGAAAGAGGCAGTTGAAATTTCTAGGACACATGATGAAGTAGGAGAGCTTTGAAAATATGACACTCACAGGGCAAATAAATCGAAAGAAGGACAGGGAAAAGCAGTGCATGACATACTTGATGGGCTTGAGCAAATGAGTGACAGAGTAGGGACTGAGAAAAATAACAAAACAAAACTTATTAAAAACTATAAGGAACAGGAGATGAGGAGGGCCGTGATCGCCTATGTCTTGAAGGAACATGGAATATGAAAGAAGATTTCTTCTTACTTATTGTGTTCAGATAAGTCAGTTCTTTATTTATTTATTTATTTTAATAATCATTTCACCCCGAGCAAGGCATTCGCTGCCACTATTGCGCAGGGGGTTACATAGAGTGGTGAGAAAGGATGGTTAGATATAGGAAATGTCAGAAGGAGGGTGATAGACGGGTAAGGATACCGAGAATGAGGGTTGGGTAGATGGTGAGAGTTTTGGGAGAATAGATGCAAGTTAGTGTGATAGGAGGTGTCTATTGACCTCATACAGGTATTCAATGTCAATCACCTAACCACAAATGTTTCAGATTTCATCTTTCCCAACAAAAACAAAAAAAAAAAATAGTTACTGGAGGAGTCAAACATCAAAACATCAACTTGTTCTACTTACCCATCCTGCCCAATGTCAAGGAAAGTGAACCATTTTTTTGTTTCATCACGACTCATTGGGATTCCCATGCCCTTAAGAGATTTCCGGAAGTCTTTTTCTCGAAAACTTTTGAGAATCACTTCTTGATCATTATGACCAGCAATCCGGTCAAACATGGCACGTGTCGACACAAGCACCTCAGACATTTGCAACTAAGTTAAAATAAAAAAAGAGAAAGAGAGAAATTAAAAACAGAACAAGAACATTTTAAGCTTTGTCTACCAACTTATTTTATTAGTCAATTTAGTAGTGTAGTATAATTCTGTTTCTAACAACAACAAACAAATTGTAGGTCATATAGATATTTGATATTTAATGGGCACATCCTGGAAATATGTGGTTAGCGTTTCTTATCTCAGAAGAAATAAGAAAAAATTACAATTTTTTTTTTAGATTATTACCTTCGTTTTTAAATAATTTCACCCCAAGCCTGGCACTGAAGCCACAAAGACAAAAGGGGTTATGAAGTGTGAAAGAATAGTAAAAAAAAAAATTCAGAAAAAAGAACAATGAAAGAACAACAATTAAGAAGACAGTAGATTACAATTAATACTGAATTTAAATTTTTGAAGATCAAACTTGTCTGAAAATCCTGGAGCTGGAAGGGAGTTCCACAAGAAACTGTTAGCATAGAACTTACAGTTACATCTAACCAAACCAACTGTAAATTGATGAGACCTTCATGCCCTTCTAGTCAGTCAGTTAAGTGCCATACGTGATACACACTTTGGCGATCATGTCTCGAAAGAGACATGACTGACTGGGCAGAAGATGTATCCTGCAGTAGGTTGCCATTGCTTTCTGCGGTAGACTGGTTGCCGACCAAGGCTATAGAACCCAATCTGTCCTATTATTTAACCCATAACTGGAGGGAAGAGACAGATTAATACCTTTCCCAAAAGTATTTGTACGTAAGTGAATGTAAGGAATGCAACTGAAATTTGAACTCGGCTCTCGGATTTGTCATTTCGAGTCGATATCTATTGCACCACAATGCACATTCCTTCTAGTACTGCACTTAAATTCATAAAGTCTAGGGGTCATACATGAAAGCAATATTTATTTGTGAAAATATGAAAATGTGGCACAAGGCCTAAAGAAAAACAAGGGAGGGATGATCTTATCTTAAACTTAGCTAGCTATGATTTCTGACCCAAATATACCACAAGTATCCTTCACACCAAAACCAGTCTTACAACAGACACCATAATACCCCTAAGTCTCTATGTAGTCCCAACTAATCTCCATATGTACAATTTATCTGTAGGAGGTGGGGGATAAAAATCACATTTAAAAAATGAAACCCCAATGAATAGAGGAAAACTCATCAGAACAATTACCATGAAGGTATTTATAGAAAAACCAAAAGAAAGCTACTTACAGCAGTGGGAAAGTAAATAATGCTGGGATGCCAGGTCAGGACAAATAATATTGCAGATTCTTTGGATTGCATAAAGAATTTTTAAAAATATAGCAGGATTACCAGGCCAAATGTGGTAGCAGTATTCAAAGCATGGGTGAATGGTAGCATTACCTCTATACCATATTTGTTACTTTTGCATAGTTTTCTTTTGATTATTGGCAACACCTATATATATATATATATATATATATATATATATATATCAAAAGGATGATCAGATAGGCAAATCCCCCAAACCCGATGCCATTAATATTAAAACTGATCAAGGTAGAGGGCTCGATGCAAATATTACATTCTATTTACAGAGCCAATCTTGGCTCTTGTATGGGGGAGGGGTATGTCTTTTAACATGAGACATGGGTATCTGTCTGCCTTCCCCTTCTTACTTCCTTACATTCAAAAATTGTTAATCCCACCCCATTTTATTTTCCTGTGTATGGATGATTTATTTTTGGACTTCTACTGGTATAAAATCTTTTAACACATTTGAATTTGAGTAAATAAATTTTTTGTTTCGCTGTTGCTGAAAAAGCGAGGATTTCCTTGTAGAAATGGCTATCCAACAGATTTAAATATCAAAATTTTATATATATATAAACATTTTTCTAGCTTTAAAAATTTAAATGCAATGTCAATCAATATCTGTTTTCATAATTATTGTTCTCGCCTTAATGTTTTCTTTTTCTCATATTCTTTTACTCAATAACTATCTGTGTATTAGTGGCTTTATCACCTTACTTGGGGTGAAATATTATTATGAAAAGTTATATTGTTCATATTATTATGAAAAGTCAGTTACTTTTGAAAATAATATTATTCCTTATTTTAGGCAAAGCTAGAAAATTTTTTGACCCCATGGCATACAACAAAATCTTTTGACCCATGGCATACAACAAAATCTAATTGTTGAATAGTCTCTTGCTGAATATTTTTATGACTGGTTAATATATTTGACCTCTGACCATGTGAATCAAGTTCAAATGTCACCGTAAATTGATATTTTCAGGAAGACAATTTCTTGATGTTATCACCCTGGGAAATCCACCCCAGCCTGTGGCGCTATTGGAAAGTACTTGAATACCCTAACCACAAATATAAGCTCTCTTCTGGCTTCTTGCTTTCCAGTCAACTTTGATTTTCAAAAATTTAAATGCAATGGCAATCATCATCATCTGTCTTCTTAATTCATGAACTTTTACTGTTCTCGCTCCTTAATGATGTTTTTCTTTTTCTCATATTCTCTCACACACAACCCCCCCCCCCCCACCCGTATCTTAACGGATTATATACTTTGAGGGGAGGTAACTGAAATAAATATTCACATATTTTTCTTTTGTTGTTCTCATAGTTTATTTCCATATCAGACGTGCGTACCAAACACTCAAAATATTTTAGTAGCATTCATTACCTCTATACCATGGTATTTGTTACTTTTGCATAGTTTTCTTTTGATTATTGGCAACACACACACACACATATATATATATATATATATATATATATATATATTTCTATATTTTAAATTCAAAAGGATGATCAGATAGGTAAATCCCCAAAAAGAAAATATCAATAACCACCTCTCAAAATACAAATTTTTAAACAAAAGATCAGAATTTGTTTATATTTCTGAGATGAAACAGTATTTACACTATTTACATTATTTGGACTATTGTCTTTATTTTGTTGCCATTTGTACGACACTTAATAATAGATCATTCTATTTGTCTATATTTCTGAGATGAGGTAATATTTACAGTATTTACATTATTCGGACTATTGTCCTCATCTTTGCTGCCATTTGTACGACGTTTAATAATAGATCATTCTATTTGTCTATATTTCTGAGATGAGGTAGTATTTACAATATTTACATTATTTGGACTATTGTCCTCATCTTTGCTGCCATTTGTACGACGTTTAATAATAGATCATTCTATTTGTCTATATTTCTGAGATGAGGTAGTATTTACAATATTTACATTATTTGGACTATTGTCCTCATCTTTGTTGCCATTTGTACAACATTTTGGCCGTTGTATGCTCCGGCCTTCTTCAGGTGCTAGGAATTTTGAACCGAATCCTTTATTATGATCACTGGGGTATATAATTTTCATTCCTTATGCGAAGCTTCTTTTGGCAGTCATAAATTATCTCCCTCTAACTTGACTCTCTAAGTGACTTGTTCATCTTACTCTATGGATCTGAAACTTGGACTCTTCCATCAAAACAACAGCGTCGTTTAGATGGATGTTATACTCATCTTCTCAGAAGAGTACTTGATCTTTCATGGCAAAACCACCCAACTCTAGAAATGATATATGGAGACCTACCAAGAGTATCAATCTTAGTTCAAAAGAGATGTGTCCAGTTTGCTGGGCATTGTGCACGTGCCACAGATGAACTTGTTTCATCGTTTGTATTATAGAGGCACCCATCATCTCACAATCGATCTTGTAAGTTAACCTTTCCAGACATAGAGATACATCTATTGCCAAGGAAGACCTTACAGGAGCTATGACAAATAGGGAATACTGGAAGGGTGTAGAGAGTTCTATCTTGGCTGAGGCTGCAGAATGATGATGATGATGATGATGATGACTTGTTCACCACTGCTGTAGCCTGGTATTGCACTCACAACTCTTTTTGGTTCAAGTCACGGGAACTAACCAACATATCCACTGGGCCAAAGCTTTGACCCTTTTCTCACTTCCCTTATTGCCCCAACGGTGTCTATTCCAGTTGAATTCGTTGCATTCACTTATGTGCAAATACCCTTGGGAAAGGTATTAATTCATCTCTTTCCCTTCAGCTATGGGTTGAAAAGCAGGATGGATTGTATTTTTTAGCCTTGGTTGACAACCAATCTACCACAGAAAGAAATGTCAATCTACTTTGGGAAAATCTTCTGCCTAGTCAGTTATGGATTGAAAGAGACATGATTGTCCAAGTGTGTATCACGTATGGCACTTAACTGAGTGAGTGTCTATCTATAGAGCCTGCATAAAAAGAAATATCACTTGGTCTTATCGCTTAAGGCATGAAACCGAGTGTGTTGATTTCTATTCTCATACTGTTTATATGCATAAAAATTTTGCTTCTTCTTCTATGTGCCCTGTCCCTTCAGGACATAGGCGATCATGGCTTTCCACATTTCCCTATCCCTGGTGGCTCTGAGCATGCCTTCTCCTGTTACACCGTGCAATCCTTGTTCTGTCATCCCCTTGATTAGGTCCTTCAAATATGTTATCCATTGCTTTCCCCTGTCTCTATTTCCCCTCTATGTGGCCTGTTAGTATCAGGTTCCCCAGGCCCTCCTTCCTCATTGCATGTCCCAGGAGCTTCAGCTGTCTCTTCCTGATGCTCAGTATTAATTTACTTTTTGTTTCCATCATTTCCAAGACCTCATCATTGCTCACATGCTCGATCCAGGAGATTCGCAGCATCCTTCTGTAGAACCACATTTCAGCTGCTTCAAGTTTTTTCTTCATCTTTGATGGTATTGTCCAGCATTCACTGCCATATTGAAGAACTGATATCACATAGCAATCCAGTACCCTCTTCTTTGTTTCTAGCGAAATTGTCCTGTTTCTTAATACCTTACTCAACTTCTGGAATGCTTCCTTCGCCATGCCAATTCACCTTCGGATCTCTGTGTCGCACTTTCTGTCTTCTGTTATAACGCTTTTCAGGTATTTAAATTTTTGTACCTGCTTGATTCTGGTATCCCTGACCTGTATTTGGTATTTTGGGCTACCCTTATGATCATAAAAAACATGTGACTGCTTGTTAAAATTTTATGACATTCATTATAACTGACATTTGTTAATACTGAAAATTCTCAAGCATTTGATGTAATAAAAAGCATGTTTTTGTTTAATACTCTGTATGCCAAAAATCTATTTTGCTTTTTGACATTAAAAACATTTACCTTTAAACAATTCAAGAACATTGTTTGTGTTTATATTGTGACAGCTGTCATCAGTAGGCATTTATTTATTTTTCTTTTTAAGCTGTCAAAATGAGAACGTATATTTCCAGTAATTTATCAAACATCTGGCCCTGATGAGCATTTCACCATGCAACGTTTGATTCAGCTAATTAGATAAGTAACTAGAGCTTTTTCATAATTTATTGAATGTTAATATTATAGATCTGGTGATTTATTAAGCGTTTTTTTGGCAAAAGTTCTGTTAAATTCTTTTAATTTTAATGTATTATCTCAGTCGTATTATTATTATTATTAGTGATTCTTAATTTTGGTCTGAGTTTCTGGAGAATTAGATGCCTGAAGAATCAGTGTATATGCTATGCTATGAGGACTCACTTAGTTGGCCTAACAAAAATAAATACAATATGGGAGCCACTTATAAAGACAAATGACAAAGTTTTCAACAGCAGCAGCAGCAGCAGTCAAGACATAACAGACAACAGCAACACTAATCAGCAGGCAGGTTAGGTTTAAGGTTCCAGTTCATTACAACAAATTGTTCAACAGGACAATGGCCTAGAGGATTAAAGTGATGGTTCATGAATTTGATGATATAGTGGTTGAGTTCGATCTCTCAGTGAATACTGAGCAGTAGTAAATAAGAATAAAAACTAGAGGCGATATCCCTAGACATGAGAATAGTCTAGCCCTGTAGATTAAATAAAGGGTTCTTGCAGGAATTCCTTGCAGGTTGTTCAGGTGATGATAATAGTCTGAATATACATGGTGATTCTTACTTTCAAAATGGAAGAAAATGAAGAACACCTTCAGCTATAATGTAATTTAAAAAAAAAAATGTAAACGTGGGATTTAAATGAAAAAAAAAAATAACTTGGTCCATTTCTGGAGAACATACAGTAAATAACTGGACCATTAAAAGAATGCCCTCTGGGTCTGAGGTTTAATATTGTCAGCAATGGTAAAGCAAACCTGAATTCATAATTGGATAATATTTATTGTTTGGCCAAGATAGCAATTACTTAAATCCATATACCATAATTTAAATGTAATAGTGTTGGGCATTTTTCAGAAAGTAATGGACCCAATTCTCTTTGGACTGGATTTCGCACAAGCCTATCTCGACGATATATTAATAAAAAGCAAATCCAAACAACAACATACAGAACATTAAAATTTGGAAGGATGTAAATCATTTTAATCATATTAATTATTGCTTGTAATCATTTTTGATAGTTCCTTACAAGATTATTAATACACTGATAGTGACAGGTATTTAGCTCAATTCTT
The DNA here is from genome assembly GCA_037127315.1 of Ascarosepion bandense. Taxonomy (NCBI): domain Eukaryota; kingdom Metazoa; phylum Mollusca; class Cephalopoda; order Sepiida; family Sepiidae; genus Ascarosepion; species Ascarosepion bandense. Next base: position 1,705,568 of record JBBBDQ010000787.1, on the reverse strand, counting down.
CCCTATTAATAGCTTCTAGTTTTTCAAATTCAAAGGATTCCTGTCTCCTACTTTTTCTTCAAATAGGTCCATAAATTTTCCATGGGACTTAGGTCAGGACTTTATGTAAAGTCTGCTAATGCTATAATGTTTCTGCCATCTAAGTATTTTGTAAAAATTTGTGATGTGTGATCAGTCATTGTGATGTTGTAAAACATTACAATGACTCAGTTCCAGTGATGCACAAAGACGCTTTCATGCATTTTGTTTTATATTATTTATAAGAAAACTCAAATAGTACTCTTTAACTATTATATGATACTCCCTACTCTCATTAGTTCTCCTTGCTCCTTTCTACTCCACCCACATCTATTAAACAGGTGAAGAGGCTCATCCCTTGTTTCCTGTTTAGGATGCGGTTTCCAGTTTTCTCTTTTCCAATCTTTTCACTCTTTTCTCTTTATTTTTTTTCAATTGGAGTAGATAGACTAAACTATCGTCCGGTTCACACTCCACCCACGTCTATTGAACAGGTGAAGAGGCTCATCCCTTGTTTCCTGTTTAGGATGTGGTTTCCGGCTTTCTCTTTTCTATTCTTTTTACCCTTAAGTAGCCCCCTGCGTATCAGTGGCATTATCGCCTTGCTTGGGGTGATATGATTAAAAAAAGGAATATGATAAACTAAGAGAAAATAAATGTGAATTATTCACAACTAGAATAAAGTATCTGAGACAAGAGATGATAAAGGTCAACGACCAGATCATTCACGAGCAAGTGCCATTAAGGACATGCCCACTGACTAACTTAACAAAATTACAAGCATTCCTGGGTTTCACAAACTACTATCACATATACCTTAAAACTATACATGAACTAACAGCACCATTAAATGCTTTACGCAAAAAAGATGCAAAATGGGACTAAACAGAAACGTGTGAAGATGCCTTTAAGAAATTAAGAAAGTACTAATGCCTAATTTATCATTAATGCAATTATTGTAGCATCTGACGCAAGCGACTTTGGAATAGGATTTGTTAGTCTATACAAAATATGACGATGGAACAATGAAGCCCATTGCACAAGTTTCTAGGTCTTTGATAGCTGCAACAAAAATTTATAGTCAGATTGAAAAAGAGGTTCTGGCTATAGTGTTTGCAGTGAAAAAACTTCACGTGTTCTCATATGAATGTGAACTTCTGTTAAAAACAGACCATCACTCACTATTATTTATTTACGGTTCTAAAGAACGTGTTCCCATGAACACAGCAAATTGATCACAACACCAGGGAACCATATTGCTGGACTATAATTATAAAATGTTTTTTTTGAGTTTGAGTTTTGTTTAACGGCATATCAACCTCTGTGGGTTATTTAATGCCAAAACGGTGGGGTTTTAAGGTATTTTTTAATGTTCAGTTATAATAAGAAGGTTGATTTAGTCAGATTTTGATGAAATGTTTTTTATTTTAGAAACTGAAAATGTCTTCTAATTTTGTATTCAAAAAAGGTATTGCTGGTATGATTTTTTTCCTCCAAAAATGTATTATGGCAATATTTTTTTTCTTCAAAGATGTATTGTTGGTAATATTTATTCATTCAAAAATGTATATATTTCAATAAAAGTCTATTTTATACTTTCATAGTGTTTTGATCCCTGTTTGGAAAGTTAACTATTTGCCCATAGCTGGGACCCTAACAGGTACTATCACTCCGGGTCGGGGTGGACCTGGGAACAACAGCAATTAAGAGGTGGTTCCAAGCTCCTCACAACCTCCAAATCAGAGGCTTTGCTGCCATATGCGGTTTATGGTCATACCCAGACCAATTATAAAATGGAATTCTTGACATCAAAGAAACTACGTCATGCAGAGGGCCTATCCCAATTAATTCCAAAGTTTTGTGAACCAACAAAAGATAGTGTTATTGCTGCATTAAGGGCAGAGAATGAAATAATATCCTGTATAATACAATAAGTCTACGGCTATATTGTGTTGAATACACTGGTTCCTGTCTGATCACCGAAGTTAAGCAACATTGAGCCTGGTCAGTACTTAAATGGGCGACCATTTGGGAATACCAGGTGCTGTAAATGTAAGGAGCAAGAATGGTCCACCGGTCCTCCAGGTTTGGGAGTTGAGTGCAGGGCTAACAACCCTGCCCTGTAAAAAACAGTTTGTTACAGAAACAGCAACAAAAAATTACTGCCCTATGCACCATCTGGGTATGATGATGGATAAATGATAATAATAGAATTGCTGATAACTATTGACGAAATTAGATCTAAGTCCATGAATGATGGCTTTATAGTGAAAATGAAGGACCAGATTAAAAGGAAAATAACAAATAAGAATTTAAATATCAGTAATGCATTCTCTATATGGAATGGTATTTTAATGTCTGCCAACAGAGTCGGGATTCTGGCAATGTTACAAAGATGTATGTTGAAAGAGTTTCACGTTGACCATCCTGGAATGTCAAGAATGAAGTCACTCATGAGATAACCAGGAATACATAGAGATATATAAAACCTAGTTAAGTCATGCAGAGGGTGGGCTACAGCAGCAAAATCCCCACCAATTAAATATCAACTTTGGCCAGAAACGGACATTCTGTGGTCACAACTACATTTAGACCAGTAAACAAAGCTTATTATTTTGATAGTAGTAGATAGCTATACCAAGTGGCCAGAAATAATGAAATGCAGAATACCTACTTCAAACATTGTAATTAATTTCTTGCACAAAATATTCGCTAGATTCGGTGTACAGACAATGGGACACACTTTATGTCTGGTGAATTTAAATTATTTTGTAAGTCACTACAAATCAAACAGCTAATTACACCTCCGTATCATCTGAGATCTAATGGACAGGCAGAGTGCTTTGTAGAGACATTTAAAAGGTCACTCAAAAAATCAGAAGGGGAACAAACAGATGAAAAGGGGTTTCATCAATTTTTGAACATATATGGATTACACCGAACTCCAAAACTAAATCTGGAATGTCACTCATGGAACGTTTGCCGTGAAAGATAAAATCAGTATTTAATACCTGAATGAAGAAAAAAATCACCAAGAAGTATTTTAGAGGTTAAATACTTTTAACTTGGTGAAAAATTACATTTTAGAATGTATCGGGGGGGGGGGGGGGTAAAGAGTTCTGGGAAGATGGTATAATAAAGAAGATGATTGGACAAATGACGTACATAAAACACGGACTCAGATGGGAAGATAAACGTCATCTAAATCAACTCAGATGCAGGTATCAGTCAGTTAAGTGCCATATGTGAAACACGCTTGGGCGATCATGTCTCGAAAGAGACATGACTGACTGGGCAGAAGATTATCCTGCCGTAGGTTGCCATTGCTTTCTGCAGTAGACTGGTTGCCAGTCAAGGCTATAGAACCCAATCTGTCCTATTATTTGACTCATAGCTAAAGGGGAAAGAGATGTATTATATTATTAAGTAGTAATTAGTGGGGGATCAGTTTATTACTTCATAACAATATAAAACTAATCCCCCACGTTATGCCCAGTAGAAGTATTAATCATTTTTTCAAGTATTATATCCAGTCAGTCAGTCAGTTAAGTGCAATACGTGAAACACGTTTGGGCGATCATGTCTCGAAAGAGACATGACTGACTGGGCAGAAGATTATCCCGCAGTAGGTTGCCATTGCTTTCTGTGGTAGACTGGTTGCCGACCAAGGCTATAGAACCCAATCTGTCCTATTATTTAACCCATAACTGGATGGAAGTGACGGATTAATACCTTTTCCAAGGGTATTTGCGTGTAAGTGTGCAGGTATACTGAACTGAAAAAAGACCAGACACATTTGATATGTCTATGCAACCAATAATGGTGGAGTCATGGCAATGGGGGGAAAAGAAAAAGAAACAATGCAGAGTTCCTAAGTGTGGAACCCACACTTAAAAAGTACTAGCAATATAGCCCGGCGTTGCTCGGGTGTAATGAAAGCTTTAAAACTAATCCTTGGTCCTGGAGCTCAGACTCTTTGGACGTTGGCACGAAAGACTAAAAAGCAATAGTTGTTTCCAGTTAAAGCGAAACCGTAGACTGAAAGAAAAATGAATGGATGTAAGTCAAATTTTGATTTCCTGCTATCGATATCAAATAAGATTTTTCGTCGTAAACTGAATCATGAATGCTAAATAAGTCATCTGAGTAAATGGTATCATGGCTGAGACTAAGAACTACAATTATACCTACTTAGAGCCAAACCCGAAACAAAAACTAAAATAAAAGGGCTGAAAAAATACAGATATAAAGGCAGATAAACAGACTTTTATATATATATATATATATATATATTATGGATTTTCTACACTATTGTAAGAATTGCAACCTTGAAACTTCTGAATATCGTTTGTTATGTCTTTGTCTATGAGTGTATCAAATTTGATTAAAATTGGACCACTCCTTCTATAACCCAATTTTTTTGATTATCGATTTTTATCAGGAGGGTACCTCGACACAAAACCTAGCTAAGAAAACTCGCAGACGCTTATCGTACAACTGTGTAAATTTTCAATAAAATCGGTTCAGCCGTTTCGGAGTCTATAGGTAACGGACACACACACACAAAGTTCCATTTATAAATAAGTTTAGATTTAGATTGACTCCAGAATGAGTAAACTCAAAAGAGAAGGTGTCATGTAGAAAGTGTTGACACTGACATGTGGTTGCATGCAGATTGCCAGATAACAAATAAAACTATAAAAATAGATCATTCCACCGAGGACCGTGTGACCACGATAATCTATATCTATAAAAGTGAAGAGGGTGGACATTTGTTTGTTTGATAGATTCGACTTAGCATCTGCATTTTGAGGTCTAGCTTGACAAGAGTTGCGCTCAGATGTAGATCAAGACTTTAGAACATTAACGACATCTTGAAATTTTTCAGAAAGCCAAAATTAGGGGTAGAAAAATATATATTATCATCCCACAAAGTCAGGGATCAGTTTATGTATTGATTATAATATAGACTCGATCACCCCACTTTATATTATCTATATATATGTTGTCCCTCCCGCTCCCACTCTAAATCAATAGAGACATTCTATATTATCTATATTTATAAAAGAGATGAGGGTGGACGTTGTGTCAGTATTTGCTAAGTAAATTCATCATATGTTTTTTATTTTTATTATTCTTTAAACTACCCAAGTGAAACTGGGCTAAACTGCTAGTCTATGTCTATAAAAGTGACGAGGGCGGACGTTGTGTCAGTATTTGCTACGTAAATTCATCATATGTTTTTTTATTCTTATTATTCCTTAAACTACCCGAGTGGAACCGGGCTAAATTGCTAGTAACCTATATTAAGCACCAGACAGAAGTCTGGTGGGAATCGACCGGGTGGATCAACTGGAATACGAGTAGCGACAGCAGTCGCATTCATTACAGCCATATAGCAGCGTTTAGGGTTCACAGTGTGATATTACTATTTAATCCAATGGAAGATAAAACGAGGTCTCTCTGGTGATTAAAACTGAAAGCCCAGAAGGTTAAAATGTTATAAAAACCAATAATTGTGGATGAATGAGAGGCTTCTAAATATACAGGATGTGATGGGAAAAATTATCAACATTTTATATTTTTAATTTCATACACGGATGAATGATAGGCTTATAAATATACAGGATGGGATGGGAAAAATTATCGACATTTTAAATTTTTAATTTCATACATGCGATATTTGTTTTTGATTTTGTTGATTGCACAGTAGAGTAGGGTCAGTTGGGCACCATCTGTGAGAAAAAGAGCATTATGACGCAATTCAATTCGCCAGAAAAAATCATTAGCATGACACATTGAACTAACTTTCCTAGTAACAAACTTAGCAATTGATTCAATATGTTTACACTTCATGTGAGCAGAAAACATTAGTCCAAGAAAGTGCAATGGGTTACTATCCAGGAGGTTAGCATCAGCCATATACAGGTGAAAGGTAAAACGGGGGAGGGGTCTCTAATGATTAAAACTGAAACAAGGAGTCAGCCCAGAAAGTTAAAATGTCATAAAATCTTGGCACTCTGAATTTGAATTCCAGGTGGCTTCATTACATTCACTTATGCCCTAATACCCTTGGGAAAGGCACGCATCCATCTCTTCTCCCAACCTCAGTTAAGAGAAATAGCAGGGCAGACTGGGTTCTATAACTTTGAATGGCAAACAGTCTAGGAGAAAGAAATTCTGAATTCAAAACCAGCTTGGAGAGAGTTAATAGGAAAAGCTAGTTTCTATAGCCTTGGTTGGCAACCAGTCTAGGAGAAGGAAACTGACTTCAAAACCAGCATGGAGAGGGTTAATAGCAGGACAGACTGTGTTATATAGCTTTGGTTGGCAACCAGTCTACCACAGAAAGAACTGGCATTCTACTGCGGGAAAATCTCCAAGTGCTCTCTTCCAACATGCCTTGAGCCAGCATGAAAAAGTAGGCTCAAAAATGAACATAAGAATAGTATCTGATGTTGATGCACAGTCTGCATAACAAGTAGTAAGGGACTGATGATGATGATGAATGAAAATCCTGGCATTTACCAATAATTGTGGACGTCCAAGAGCGGTCAATTTAATAGCAGCAAATCCAGACCCATCTGTGGCACCTATAAAGAAAAAGAATACATTAAAAAAGAAAGTTTTATTGAAATGAAAAGGCAGAAAAACCAAAATAAATTCATGGTCTAAATTAAGGGTCACCAAACATTTTAGAACCATTGAACTTTTCATGAAATTTCTTGATCTCAAAAATGTGTTTGCTGATTTTTCCTCTTCATTGTTTCTTGATAAAATTAATTTCACTTTATGTTATTTCCTTTTCAATTTCTCTTCAAAAATGGTGTGGTTATTCGAATAATAATGAGAAAACCATAATCTAATCTAATCTAAATCTATCTAAACTTATTTATAAATGGAACTTTGTCACTGTGAGTGTATGTGTGTTCGTTACCTATAGACTTTGAAATGGCTGAACCGATTTCCTTGAAAATTTACACAGTTGTACTAAAAGCGTCTGCAAGTTTTCTTAGCTAGGTTTTGTGTCGAGGTACCCCCCGATAAATATCGTAAATTGATAATCGAAAAAATTGGGTTATACAAGGAGTGTTCCGATTTTAATCAGATTTGATACACACATAGACAAAGATAAAAGAAACGATATTCAGAAGTTTTAAGGTTGCAGTTCTTACAATAGTGCAGAAAATCGATTATATATATATATATGTAAAAGGCAAGATGTTTGTGCGTTTTTATCTGCCTGTATATCTGTATTTTTTTCAGCCCTTTTATTTTAGTTTTTGCTTCGAGTTTAGCTCTAAGTAGGTATAATTGTAGTTCTTAGTCTCAGCCATGATACCATTTACTCAGAGGACTTATTTAGCCCTCAAAATTCAGTTTACAACGAAAAAAATTTATTTGATATCGATACCAGGAAATCAAAATTTGACTTACATCCATTCATTTTTCTTTCAGTCTATGGTTTTGCTTTAGCTGGAAACAACTATTGCTTTTTAGTCTTTCGTGTCAACGTCCAAAGAGTCTGAGCTCCAGGACCATGGATTAGTTTTAAAGCTTTCATTACACCCAAGCAACGCTGGTCTATACTGCTAGTAAATAATACAGAGAATAATAAACACATTAAAAATAAATTGATATACATTTTCATTGAATCGTTTGATATCATTATTTGTTTAATGATCAGTAGGAAGGGCATTGATACGTGGTTAGAGATTGGTGAGTTCAACCCCACTTTTGACCCACCTAGGCCCTGAGATAGTGCCATTGACCAATAGTCGGATATCAACCATTTTGGGGAACACTGATCTAAATGGTTGTTTGAACCAAGAATTTTCTTGACTACAAATTTAAAAGTGAAAAATCTTTAAGTTCTTCTTAGACCACCTGCATATTTTTGGTGGTCTAAGAGCACTGGAATGTGAATCATGCTAAAATTAAACATGTTTTGGATCCAATGAGAATCAAATGGTTTCACACTGAAATAAATAAATGAAAGAAAACACCACCAAGCTAACACTTAGAGTACCGACAGTGAGACGTCTCTTGACTTGTGGTTGGTTCCATGTTTACCATTTAAAAACGTCGGTCATCATTCTCAGCACAATCGCAATCTTTTGCCACTTCATTAGAGCAAGTGATAATTCCCATTTTTTATGGTTTATCATGGCTTGATTATCTTCTTATCTACTGGTAAGGATTAATTGATCCCAATTTCTTTTAAGTGTGGCTGACTGAAAAGTGTATGCTTATGAAAGGCTCGTTCTTATAGGGGTCCATGACTAAAGGGATCTGTAACTATATTTGCTATACAGCCTTTGTCCCAATCAATAATTTCCCATTGAAAGAAATAAAAGAAAATGCATCCAGCCACTACTTACAGTGTCGACTGCTAGGTATCTCTTGACTTGCTGTTGGATCCATGTTCATCATTTAAAAGTCAGTCATCATTCCTGGCATGGCCGCCATCTTTTGCAACTCCATAAGAGCAAGTGATAATTCTCATTTTCTACATTTTATCATGGCTTGATTATCTTTTTATCGACTGGTGAGAATTAATTGATCTCAATTTCTTTCAAGTGTAGTTGGCTGAGAAATAAGGTGTGGGCAGTGTGCACGCCCCCCCGGGGGGGGGGGCAGTATAGAGAAATGCACGTACAAGTGTTGCAAAAAAAAAAAAAAAAAAAAAAAAAAAAAAAAAAATACTAATCAGACAATAATTATCTGTTTTTTTTTATGAAGGGCTAATTATTGTAGAGGTTTGTGACTCAAAATAGGTTTAGAACCACTGGTCTAAATTAAACAGCTAATAGTATCAGATTACTGTTGAAACATGTCAAGCTAAACTTTTATTCAACTATCTTATTCCCGAATGAATGCTTCCCTGACTACTACAGTTTTAAACTCTCCAAATCTATGGTGTAACATATCCTCATAATATACACATCTTCATCTTTTCTCTCCCTTACACCCTTATAGCAATCTCACTCAATAACTGTCACTAACTTGGACCTTCCGTCAGCAGGGACAAATTCTTTCGGACATTGTTTTGTGTTTATTTACCTTTTACTTCTCATCTCACTGCGACGTCTTTCTTATTACTGTTTTTTTTATTCAATTCTATTTTGTTTTTCCCTTCTCCTTCATTATTGTGACTTCTAGCATAGACTATACTTACTTTGTTTTAATTTCCTGTCTTTTATCACGCCTTACTGTGTTTTACCCACTCTCGGCAACGTGATAAGGCCACGTGAGCGAGATTGTCCTTTGGCGGGATCTTCAGATTTCTCCATGTTGGTCCCTGCATCGACTCGCACTATTTTGCCTCTCCGTCGTTTCACAGAACTTTGGTATGTTAGTTCATTCTTCTTTAACCTTTTCATCTTCTCTGTATCGCAAACGCATTATGAATTGTTGTTGCCTCTTTGTCTCTGTGTTGCTCGTTCTTTCTAACCCAAAACAGATATTTTAGAAAAGAAATAAGGACCCTTTTGTCCAGAATTTGCTCAGTCGCATAGACAGGCCTTTACCAGGTCCAATGTTGTATTTGCCTATTCCTTGATTTAAAAACGCCTTTACTGCTACACCAGGCCTCCTGGTAGGAGTGGTCACTTTCCCTTCCCTCTTTGTTCTCGCTTGCTCCCTTCTCTGTTTCTAGCCTTTCTTTTTCTCTCCTTTATTTCTGTCTTCTTCGTCGCAGTGGACTCATCTTTGTTTTCTTTATTTATTTCAGATTTTTTACCTAATTTGAGGAATAAAATCTTTCGTTTGTCCTATGAAATTCGTCTGTGTTCTTACGAATTTGAGTTAAACTGGCTGTCCAAACGAGATGCTTTTTGGCATTTTGTTCAGGGCAGCACAGAGAGAGAGAGAGAGAGAGAGAGAGATGAAGAATTGCCACTCATCCACACAAAATAGTACATCGTAATCATATTTAATAATTATTAATAATTATTAATAAAATTAAATATGCCAAAAATAGGTAAAGAAGTAATTAACAAAACAAAATATTACCTGAGACTGCATCAATGCAATCAAGAAAAATATTCATATTTTCATCACAAGCCTCTTCATCTTTGTAAAAATAGGTACGGGCCTCAAAAACTTTATCTCTTCTGTCTCCAAATTCTTCATGGGCACGGTAACGCTTTATCTCAGGATCTGAAAAGTAAAATGAGATATAAATTAATATTTTTCCACATTACACCTTTGCTTGTCTCTAAGATAATCTTAAAACTTGACCCTCACAAAGCGAGCGGTGGTGATGGAATCCCAACCATAGTCTTAAAGAAATGTGCCCCTGAACTCTCCTCTGTCCTTTCTAAGCTCTACAACATCTGCCTATCTGCTTCCTGCCTGTTGGAAATCTTCCTCTGTAGTTCCTATATTTAAAAACACTGGAGAACCCTCTGACCCTGCAAATTACCGCCCTATCAGCCTTCTTCCGATCTTTGGCAAAGCGTTCGAAGCCATTATCAACGCCGAAATGGTTCAGCATCTCACAGCACACAGGCTCCTCTTGGACAAGCAATATGGTTTCCGCTTCACCAAGTCTACTGCTGATATGCTAACGACCATCACCGAGTACATATACCAGGCACTCGACAGGAATGGCGAAGCCCGAACTGTTGCATTGGATATATCTAAGGCGTTCGACAGAGTTTGGCATGCTGGCCTTCTATGTAAACTGCGGAGCTATGGCATAACTGGACATTTGTTTGAACTAATCCAGTCATTCCTCTCTAACCGCACAATGAAGGTGGTATTAAACGGACATGCCTCTCAGAACTACCATTAGGTCCTACACTCTTCCTGATATACATTAACGATCTCCCTGATTCCATAAGAGCCCAAATAGGTTTGTACGCCGATGACACCACAGTTTATTCTCGCCTCCTACAAAAATCAGGTGTAGGCGTCAAAGCTAACCTTGCAGCCGAGATTGAAAAAGACCTCCAATCCATATTGGACTGGGGTAAGAAATGGTTGGTAAATTTTAATGCTTCTAAAACGAAGCTACTCTCAATTAACCATGACGACAATCTCACCTACCTCCCATTAGCATGGACCAGGCTTGCCTCCCAGAGAGTAAAACACTACGCCTCCTTGGTCTCACACTTTCAGTGGACCTCAAATGGAATGACTATATCGAATCCATTGCTAAATCCGCTGCTATGAAAGTCAGTTCTCTGTGTAGGGCCCGGAAGTTTTTTCCATCTAAATCTATCCTGCACATATATAAATCTACCATCCGCCCGTGCATTGAATACTGCTGCCATATCTGGTCGGGTGCCCCTGCTATTCTCCTCGGGATTCTCGATAAGGTTCAGAGGAGGGTCTGTAATGTGATGTGATATATACTGACTTGGCAGACTGCCTGCAGTCTCTCTCCCACCGGCACGACGTGGCTTCCCTGTGTCTCTTCTATAAATACTTTCACGGCTTCTGCTCAGATGAACTTAGATCACTAGTGCCCCCTAAATACGTATTTGAACGAGATACTAGATTAGCAACTAGATCCCACCCTTTTACAGTGAAACCGATAAAATGCAGCCATAACTTCTACTCCAACAGTTTCTTTCCTCGCACTTCCCGACTGTGGAATTCTCTTCCAAACAATTGCTTCCCCGACGGCTACAATCTCCAGGAGTTTAAATGTAAGGTCAATAGACACCTCCTAACACACTAACCTGCTCCCATTCAATCAAGCACTCTTCCCATCTGCCCAACCCTCATCCTCGGTATCCTTACTCATCTGCCACCTTCCTCCTGATATTCCCTATGTCTAACCACTCCTTCTCTTTACCTTCCCCTATGTAGCCCCATGCGCAATAGTGGCAGTGGAATGCCTTGCTTGAGGTGAGATGATTAAAAAAAAAAAAAATCATTTATTTTATCTGATCTAAGGTGAATGAAAGTCTTAAAATACTTTCATTAACACATTCAACTGATCTTAGTGAAATGAGGTAGAATCAATTGGAGCCTTCAAATACTTTTATTAGTATGTTTATTTGATCCTTGTAGAATGAGGTAGAGTCAATTGGAGCCTTAAAATACTTTTATTAGTATGTTTATTTGATCCTAGTAGAATGAGGTAGAATCAATTGGAGCCTTAAAATACTTTTATTAGTATGTTTATTTGATCCTAGTAGAATGAGGTTGAATCAGTTGGAGCCTTAAAATACTTTTATTAGTATGTTTATTTAATCCTAGTAGAATGAGGTTGAATCAGTTGGAGCCTTCAAATACTATTATTAGCATGTTTATTTGATCCTTGTAGAATGAGGTAGAGTCAATTGGAGCCTTAAAATACTTTTATTAGTATGTTTATTTGATCCTAGTAGAATGAGGTAGAATCAATTGGAGCCTTAAAATACTTTTATTAGTATGTTTATTTCATCCTAGTAGAATGAGGTTGAATCAGTTGGAGCCTTAAAATACCTTTATTAGTATGTTTATTTGATCCAAGTAGAATAAGGTAGAATCAATTGGAGCCTTAAAATACCTTTATTAGTATGTTTATTTGATCCTAGTAGAATGAGGTTGAATCAGTTGGAGCCTTAAAATAATTTTATTAGTATGTTTATTTGATCCTACTAGGATGAGGTTAGAATCAGTTTGAGCCTTAAAATACTTTTATTAGTATGTTTATTTGATCCTAGTAGAATGAGGTAGAATCAGTTGAAGCCTTAAAATACTTTTATTAGTATGTTTATTTGATCCTAGTAGGATGAGGTTGAATCAGTTGGAGCCTTAAAATACTTTTATTAGTATGTTTATTTGATCCTAGTAGAATGAGGTAGAATCAATTGGAGCCTTAAAATACTTTTATTAGTATGTTTATTTGATCCTAGTAGTATGAGGTTGAATCAGTTGGAGCCTTAAAATACTTTTATTAGTATGTTTATTTGATCCTAGTAGAATGAGGTAGAATCAATTGGAGCGTTAAAATACTTTTATTAGTATGTTTATTTGATCCTAGTAGAATGAGGTTGAATCAATTGGAGCCTTAAAATACTTTTATTAGTATGTTTATTTGATCCAAGTAGAATAAGGCAGAATCAATTGGAGCCTTAAAATACCTTTATTAGTATGTTTATTTGATCCTAGTAGAATGAGGTAGAATCAGTTGGAGCCTTAAAATACTTTTATTAGTATGTTTATTTGATCCTAGTAGAATGAGATTGAATCAGTTGGAGCCATAAAATACTTTTATTAGTATGTTTATTTGACCCTAGTAGAGTGAGATTGAATCAGTTGGAGCCATAAAATACTTTTATTAGTATGTTTATTTCATCCTAGTAGAATGAGGTTGAATCAGTTGGAGCCTTAAAATACTTTTATTAGTATGTTTATTTCATCCTAGTAGAATGAGGTTGAATCAGTTGGAGCCTTAAAATACTTTTATTAGTATGTTTATTTGATCCTAGTAGAATGAGGTAAAATCAGTTGGAGCCTTAAAATACTTTATTAGTATGTTTATTTGATCCTAGTAGAATGAGGTAGAATCAGTTGGAGCCTTAAAATACTTTTATTAGTATGTTTATTTGATCCTAGTAGAATGAGGTAGAATCAATTAGAGCGTTAAAATACTTTTATTAGTATGTTTATTTGATCCTAGTAGAATGAGGTTGAATCAATTGGAGCCTTAAAATACTTTTATTAGTATGTTTATTTGATCCAAGTAGAATAAGGTAGAATCAATTGGAGCCTTAAAATACCTTTATTAGTATGTTTATTTGATCCTAGTAGAATGAGGTTGAATCAATTGGAGCCTTAAAATACTTTTATTAGTATGTTTATTTGATCCTAGTAGAATGAGATTGAATCAGTTGGAGCCATAAAATACTTTTATTAGTATGTTTATTTGATCCTAGTAGAATGAGATTGAATCAGTTGGAGCCATAAAATACTTTTATTAGTATGTTTATTTCATCCTACTAGAATGAGGTTGAATCAGTTGGAGCCTTAAAATACTTTTATTAGTATGTTTATTTCATCCTAGTAGAATGAGGTTGAATCAGTTGGAGCCTTAAAATACTTTTATTAGTATGTTTATTTGATCCTAGTAGAATGAGGTAAAATCAGTTGGAGCCTTAAAATACTTTATTAGTATGTTTATTTGATCCTAGTAGAATGAGTTAGAATCAATTGGAGCCTTAAAATACTTTTATTAGTATATTTATTTCATCCTAGTAGAATGAGGTTGAATCAGTTGGAGCCTTAAAATACTTTTATTAGTATGTGTATTTGATCCTAGTAGAATGAGTTAGAATCAATTGGAGCCTTAAAATACTTTTATTAGTATGTTTATTTGATCCAAGTAGAATAAGGTAGAATCAATTGGAGCCTTAAAATACCTTTATTAGTATGTTTATTTGATCCTAGTAGAATGAGGTTGAATCAGTTGGAGCCTTAAAATACTTTTATTAGTATGTTTATCTGATCCTAGTAGAATGAGGTTGAATCAGTTGGAGCCTTCAAATACTTTTATTAGTATGTTTATTTGATCCTAGTAGAATGAGGTAGAATCAATTGAAGCCTTAAAATACTTTTATTAGTATGTTTATTTGATCCTAGTAGAATGAGGTAAAATCAATTGGAGCCTTAAAATACTTTTATTAGTATGTTTATTTCATCCTAGTAGAATGAGGTTGAATCAGTTGGAGCCTTAAAATACTTTTATTAGTATGTTTATTTCATCCTAGTAGAATGAGGTTGAATCAGTTGGAGCCATAAAATACTTTTATTAGTATGTTTATTTGATCCTAGTAGAATGAGGTAGAATTAATTGGAGCGTTAAAATACTTTATTAGTATTTTTATTTGATCCTAGTAGAATGAGATTGAATCAGTTGGAGACATAAAATACTTTTATTAGTATGTTTATTTCATCCTAGAAGAATGAGGTTGAATCAGTTGGAGCCTTAAAATACTTTTATTAGTATGTTTATTTGATCCTAGTAGAATGAGGTTGAATCAGTTGGAGCCTTAAAATACTTTTATTAGTATGTTTATTTGATCGTAGTAGAATGAGGTAAAATCAGTTGGAGCCTTAAGATACTTTATTAGTATGTTTATTTGATCCTAGTAGAATGAGGTAGAATCAGTTGGAGCCTTAAAATACTTTTATTAGTATGTTTATTTGATCCTAGTAGAATGAGGTTGAATCAGTTGGAGCCTTAAAATACTTTTATTAGTATGTTTATTTGATCCTAGTAGAATGAGGTTGAATCAGTTGGAGCCTTGAAATACTTTTATTAGTATGTTTATTTGATCCTAGTAGAATGAGTTAGAATCAATTGGAGCCTTAAAATACTTTTATTAGTATATTTATTTGATCCTAGTAGAATGAGGTTGAATCAGTTGGAGCCTTAAAATACTTTTATTAGTATGTGTATTTGATCCTAGTAGAATGAGGTTGAATCAGTTGGAGCCTTAAAATACTTTTATTAGTATGTTTATTTGATCCTAGTAGAATGAGTTAGAATCAATTGGAGCCTTAAAATACTTTTATTAGTATATTTATTTGATCCTAGTAGAATGAGTTAGAATCAATTGGAGCCTTAAAATACTTATATTAGTATATTTATTTGATCCTAGTAGAATGAGTTAGAATAAATTGGAGCCTTAAAATACTTTTATTAGTATATTTATTTGATCCTAGTAGAATGAGGTTGAATCAGTTGGAGCCTTAAAATACTTTTATTAGTATGTGTATTTGATCCTGGTAGAATGAGGTTGAATCAGTTGGAGCCTTAAAATACTTTTATTAGTATGTTTATTTGATCCTTGTAGAATGAGGTAGAGTCAATTGGAGCCTTAAAATGCTTTTATTAGTATGTTTATTTGATCCTAGTAGAATGAGGTAGAATCAATTGGAGCCTTAAAATACTTTTATTAGTATGTTTATTTCATCCTAGTAGAATGAGGTTGAATCAGTTGGAGCCTTCAAATACTTTTATTAGTATGTTTATTTCATCCTAGTAGAATGAGATTGAATCAGTTGGAGCCATAAAATACTTTTATTAGTATGTTTATTTGATCCTAGTAGAATGAGGTTGAATCAGTTGGAGCCATAAAATACTTTTATTAGTATGTTTATTTGATCCTAGTAGAATGAGGTTGAATCCGTTGGAGCCTTAAAATACTTTTATTAGTATGTTTATTTGATCCTAGTAGAATGAGGTTGAATCAGTTGGAGCCTTAAAATACTTTTATTAGTATGTTTATTTGATCCTAGTAGAATGAGGTAGAATCAGTTGGAGCCTTAAAATACTTTTATTAGTATGTTTATTTGATCCTAGTAGAATGAGGTAGAATCAGTTGGAGCCATAAAATACTTTTATTAGTATGTTTATTTCATCCTAGTAGAATGAGGTTGAATCAGTTGGAGCCTTAAAATACTTTTATTAGTATGTGTATTTGATCCTAGTAGAATGAGGTTGAATCAGTTGGAGCCTTAAAATACCTTTATTAGTATGTTTATTTGATCCAAGTAGAATAAGGTAGAATCAATTGGAGCCTTAAAATACCTTTATTAGTATGTTTATTTGATCCTAGTAGAATGAGGTTGAATCAGTTGGAGCCTTAAAATACTTTTATTAGTATGTTTATTTCATCGTACTAGGATGAGGTTGAATCAGTTTGAGCCTTAAAATACTTTTATTAGTATGTTTATTTGATCCTAGTAGAATGAGTTAGAATCAATTGGAGCCTTAAAATACTTTTATTAGTATATTTATTTGATCCTAGTAGAATGAGGTTGAATCAGTTGGAGCCTTAAAATACTTTTATTAGTATGTGTATTTGATCCTAGTAGAATGAGGTAGAATCAGTTGGAGCCTTTAAATACTTTTATTAGTATGTGTATTTGATCCTAGTAGAATGAGGTTGAATCAGTTGGAGCCTTAAAATACTTTTATTAGTATGTTTATTTCATCCTAGTAGAATGAGGTAGAATCAATTGGAGCGTTAAAATACTTTTATTAGTATGTTTATTTGATCCAAGTAGAATAAGGTAGAATCAATTGGAGCCTTAAAATACCTTTATTAGTATGTTTATTTGATCCTAGTAGAATGAGGTAGAATCAGTTGGAGCCTTAAAATACTTTTATTAGTATGTTTATTTGATCCTAGTAGAATGAGATTGAATCAGTTGGAGCCATAAAATACTTTTATTAGTATGTTTATTTGATCCTAGTAGAATGAGATTGAATCAGTTGGAGCCATAAAATTACTTTTATTAGTATGTTTATTTCATCCTAGTAGAATGAGGTTGAATCAGTTGGAGCCTTTTAAAATTACTTTTATTAGAATATTGTTTATTTGGATTCCTTTTAGTAGAATTTGAGGTTGAATCAGTTGGAGCCTTAAAATACTTTTATTAGTATGTTTATTTGATCCTAGTATAATGAGGTAAAATCAGTTGGAGCCTTAAAATACTTTATTAGTATGTTTATTTGATCCTAGTAGAATGAGGTAGAATCAGTTGGAGCCTTAAAATACTTTTATTAGTATGTTTATTTGATCCTAGTAGAATGAGGTTGAATCAGTTGGAGCCTTAAAATACTTTTATTAGTATGTTTATTTGATCCTAGTAGAATGAGTTAGAATCAATTGGAGCCTTAAAATACTTTTATTAGTATATTTATTTGATCCTAGTAGAATGAGGTAGAAGCAGTTGGAGCCTTAAAATACTTTTATTAGTATGTTTATTTGATCCTAGTAGAATGAGGTTGAATCAGTTGGAGCCTTAAAATACTTTTATTAGTATGTTTATTTGATCCTAGTAGAATGAGGTAGAATCAATTGGAGCCTTAAAATACTTTTATTAGTATGTTTATTTGATCCTAGTAGATTGAGATTGAATCAGTTGGAGCCATAAAATACTTTTATTAGTATGTTTATTTGATCCTAGTAGAATGAGATTGAATCAGCTGGAGCCATAAATACTTTATTGGTATATTTATTCATCCTAGTAGAATGAGGTTGAATCAGTTGGAGCCTTAAAATACTTGCATTAGTATGTTTATTTGATCCTAGTAGAATGAGGTTGAATCAGTTGGAGCCTTAAAATACTTTTATTGGTATGTTTATTTGATCCTAGTAGAATGAGGTAAAATCAGTTGGAGCCTTAAAATACTTTATTAGTATGTTTATTTGATCCTAGTAGAATGAGGTAGAATCAGTTTGGAGCCTTAAAATACTTTTATTAGTGTTTATTTGATCCTAGTAGAATGAGGTTGAATCAGTTGCAGCCTTAAAATACTTTTATTAGTATGTTTATTTGATCCAAGTAGAATAGGTAGAATCAATTGGAGCCTTAAAATACCTTTATTAGTATGTTTATTTGATCTAGTAGAATGAGGTTGAATCAGTTTTAGACCTTAACATACTTTTATTAGTATGTTTATTTGATCCTAGTAGGATGAGGAGTTGGATCAGTTGGAGCCTTAAAATACTTTTATTAGTATGTTTATTTGATCCTAGTAGAATGAGGTAGAAATCAGTTGGAACCTTAAAATACTTTTATTAGTATGTTTATTTGATCCTAGTAGAATGAGGTTGAATCAGTTGCAGCCTTAAAATACTTTTATTAGTATGTTTATTTGATCCAAGTAGAATAATTAGAATCAATTAGACCTTAAAATACCTTTATTAGTATGTTTGATCCTAGTAGAATGAGGTTGAATCAGTTGGAGCCTTAACATACTTTTATTAGTATGTTTATTTGATCCTAGTAGGATGAGGTTGAATCAGTTGGAGCCTTAAAATACTTTTATTATATGTTTATTTAGTCTAGTAGGATGAGGTTGAATCCAGTTAGACCTTATTGTACCCAATGGTATGTTTTATTTCGATCCCATTAGAATGAGGTAGAATCAGTTGGAGCCTTAAAATACTTTTATTAGTATTTATTTCAGTCTAGTAGAATGAGGTAGAATCAGTTGGAGCCTTAAAATACTTTTATTAGTGTGTTTATTTGATCCTAGTAGGATGAGGTTGAATCAGTTGGAGCCTTAAAATACTTTTATTAGTATGTTTATTTGATCCTAGTAGAATGAGATTGAATCAGTTGGAGCCATAAATACTTTTATTAGTATGTTTATTTCATCTAGTAGAATGAGGTTGAATCAGTTGGAGCCTTGAAATACTTTATTAGTATGTTTATTTGATCTAGTAGAATGAGGTTGAATCAGTTGGAGCCTTAAAATACTTTTATTAGTATGTTTATTTGATCTAGTAGAATGAGGTAGAATCAATTGGAGCCTTACAATGCTTATATTAGTACGTTTTGTTGATCTAGTAGAATGAGGTAAAATCAGTTGGGAGCTTTAAAACTCTTTTATTAGTATGTTTCTTTGATCCTAGTAGAATGAGGTTGAATCAGTTGCAGCCTTAAATACTTTTAATCCAATGTAATTTATTTGATCCAAGTAGAATAAGGTAGAATCAATTGGAGCCTTAAAATACCTTTATTAGTATGTTTATTGATCCTAGTAGAATGAGGTTGAATCAGTTGGAGCCTTAACATACTTTTTAGTAGTATATTTTATTTGATCCTAGTAGGATGAGGTTGAATCAGTTGGAGCCTTAAAATACTTTTATTAGTATGTTTATTTCATAGTAGGAATGAGGTAGAATCAGTTGGAGCCTTAAAATACTTTTATTAGTATGTTTGTTGATCTATAGTAGAATGAGGTTGAATCAGTTGCAGCCTTAAAATACTTTTATTATTGTATTTTTATTTGATCAGTAAGAATAAATTAGAATCAATTGGAGCCTTAAAATACCTTTATTAGTATGTTTATTTGATCCTAGTAGAATGAGGTTGAATCAGTTGGAGCCTTAACATACTTTTATTAGTATGTTTATTTGATCCTAGTAGGATGAGGTTGAATCAGTTGGAGCCTTAAATACTTTTATTAGTATGTTTATTTGATCTAAATAAGAATGAGGTAGAATCAGTTTGGAGACCTTAAAATACTTTTATTAGTATGTTTATTTGATCCTAGTAGAATGAGGTAGAATCAGTTGGAGCCTTAAAATACTTTTATTAGTATGTTTATTTCATCCTAGTAGAATGAGGTTGAATCAGTTGGAGCCATAAAATACTTTTATTAGTATGTTTATTTCATCCTAGTAGAATGAGGTTGAATCAGTTGGAGTCTTAAAATACTTTTATTAGTATGTTTATTTCATCCTATTGAATGAGTTGAAATCAGTTGGAGCCATAAAATACTTTTTTATTAGTATGTTTTTATTTGGAAGTCTAGTAGAATGAGGTTGAATCAGTTGGAGCCTTAAAATGCTTTTATTAGTATGTTTATTTGATCCTAGTAGGTAAATTAAAATAAATTTGGAGCCTTGAAATACTTTATTAGTATGTTTATTTGATCCTAGTAGAATGAGGTAGAATCAGTTGGAGCCTTAAAATACTTTTATTAGTATGTTTATTTGATCTAGTAGAATGAAGTTCAGATCGTTGGCCTTAAAATGCTTTTATTAGTATGTTTATTTGATCCAAGTAGAATAGGTAGAATCAATTGCAGGCATAAATACTGCTGATAGTATGTTTATTTTGATCCTAGTAAGGAATGAAAAGTTTGAAATCAGTTAGGAGGCTATGTTTATACTTTTATTAGTATGTTATTTGATCCTAGTAGGATGAGATTGAATCAGTTGGAGCCATAAAATACTTTTATTAATATGTTTATTTGATCCTAGTAGAATGAGATTGAATCAGTTGGGCCATAAAAATACTTTTATTAGTATGTTTATTTCATCCTAGTGAATGAGTTGGAATCAGTTGGGCCTTAAAATACTTTTATTAGTATGTTTATTTGATCCTAGTAGAATGAGGTTGAATCAGTTGGAGCCTTAAAATACTTTTATTCAAGAGTAATAACATTTGATCCAAGTAGAATGAGGTAAGTCAATTGGAGCCATAAGAGATACTTTTATTATTCATGTTTATTTGATCCTAATCTAGAATGAGGTTGAATCAGTTGCAGCCTTAAAATACTTTTATTAGTATGTTTATTTGATCTTAGTAGAATGAGTTAGAATCAATTGGAGCCTTAAAATACTTTTTATTAGTATGTTTATTTCATCCTAGTAGAATGAGGAGTTGAATCAGTTGGAGCCATAAATACTTTTATTAGTATGTTTATTTGATCCTAGTAGAATGAGATTGAATCAGTTGGAGCCATAAAATACTTTTATTAGTATGTTTATTTGATCATTAGAATGAGTTCAGTCAATTTGGAGCCATAAAATACTTTTATTAGTATGTTTATTTGATCCTAGTAGAATGAGTTAGAATCAATTGGAGCCTTAAAAAATACTTTTATTAGTATGTTTATTTTCATCCTAGTAGAATGAGTTAGAATCAGGTGGAGCCTTAAAATACTTTTATTAGTATGTTTATTTCATCCTAGTAGAATGAGTCAGAATCAATTGGAGCCATAAAATACTTTTATTAGTATGTTTATTTGATCCTAGTAGAATGAGATTGAATCAGTTGGAGCCATAAAATACTTTTATTAGTATGTTTATTTGATCCTAGTAGAATGCGGTACAATCAGTTAGAGCCTTAAAATACTTTTATTAGTATGTTTATTTGATCCTAGTAGAATGAGGTAGAATCAGTTGGAGCCTTAAAATACTTTTATTGGTATGTTTATTTGATCCTAGTAGAATGAGGTAGGATCAATTGGATCCTTAAAATACTTTTATTAGTATGTTTATTTGATCCTAGTAGGATGAGGTTGAATCAGTTGGAGCCTTAAAATACTTTTATTAGTATGTTTATTTCATCCTAGTAGAATGAGGTTGAATCAGTTGGAGCTTTAAAATACTTTTATTAGTATGTTTATTTGATCCTACTAGAATGAGGTTGAATCAGTTGGAGCTTTAAAATACTTTTATTAGTATGTTTATTTGATCCTAGTAGAATGAGTTAGAATCAATTGGAGCCGTAAAATACTTTGATTAGTATGTTTATTTGATCCTAGTAGAATGAGGTAGAATCAATTGGAGCCTTAAAATACTTTTATTAGTATGTTTATTTCATCCTAGTAGAATGAGGTTGAATCAGTTGGAGCCATAAAATACTTTTATTAGTATGTTTATTTCATCCTAGTAGAATGAGGTTGAATCAGTTGGAGCCATAAAATACTTTTATTAGTATGTTTATTTCATCCTAGTAGAATGAGGTTGAATCAGTTGGAGCCATAAAATACTTTTATTAGTATGTTTATTTGATCTTAGTAGAATGAGGTAGAATCAATTGAAGCCTTAAAATACTTTTATTAGTATGTTTATTTGATCCTAGTAGAATGAGGTAGAATCAATTGGAGCCATAAAATACTTTTATTAGTATGTTTATTTGATCCTAGTAGAATGAGGTTGAATCAGTTGGAGCCTTAAAATACTTTTATTAATATGTTTATTTGATCCTAGTAGAATGAGGTAGAATCAATTGGAGCCTTAAAATCCTTTTATTAGTATGTTTATTTGATCCTAGTAGAATGAGGTAGAATCAATTGGAGCCTTACAATACTTATATTAGTACGTTTATTTGATCCTAGTAGAATGAGGTAGAATCAGTTGGAGCTTTAAAATACTTTTATTAGTATGTTTCTTTGATCCTAGTAGAATGAGGTAGAATCACTTGGAGCCTTAAAATACTTTTTTAGTATGTTTATTTGATCCTAGTAGAATGAGGTTGAATCAGTTGCAGCCTTAAAATACTTTTATTAGTATGTTTATTTGATCTTAGTAGAATGAGTTAGAATCAATTGGAGCCTTAAAATACTTTTATTAGTATGTTTATTTCATCCTAGTAGAATGAGGTTGAATCAGTTGGAGCCTTCAAATACTTTTATTAGTATGTTTATTTGATCCTAGTAGAATGTGGTACAATCAATTGGAGCCTTAAAATACTATTATTAGAATGTTTATTTGATCCTAGTAGAATGAGGTTGAATCAATTGGAGCCTTAAAATACTTTTATTAGTATGTTTATTTGATCCTAGTAGAATGAGGTAGAATCAATTGGAGCCTTCAAATACTTTTATTAGTATGTTTATTTCATCCTAGTAGAATGAGGTTGAATCAATTGGAGCCTTAAAATACTTTTATTAGAATGTTTATTTGATTCTAGTAGAATGAGGTTGAATCAATTGGAGCCTTAAAATACTTTTATTAGTATGTTTATTTGATCCTAGTAGAATGAGGTAGAATCAATTGGAGCCTTAAAATACTTTTATTAGTATGTTTATTTGATCCTAGTAGAACATGGTACAATCAGTTAGAGCCTTAAAATACTTTTATTAGTATGTTTATTTGATCCTAGTAGAATGAGGTAGAATCAGTTGGAGCCTTAAAATACTTTTATTGGTATGTTTATTTGATCCTAGTAGAATGAGGTAGGATCAATTGGATCCTTAAAATACTTTTATTAGTATGTTTATTTGATCCTAGTAGAATGAGGTAGAATCAGTTGGAGCCTTAAAATACTTTTATTAGTATGTTTATTTGATCCTAGTAGAATGAGGTTGAATCAGTTGGAGCTTTAAAATACTTTTATTAGTATGTTTATTTGATCCTAGTAGAATGAGGTTGAATCAGTTGGAGCTTTAAAATACTTTTATTAGTATGTTTATTTGATCCTAGTAGAATGAGTTAGAATCAATTGGAGCCGTAAAATGCTTTTATTAGTATGTTTATTTCATCCTAGTAGAATGAGGTTGAATCAGTTGGAGCCTTAAAATACTTTTTTTAGTATGTTTATTTGATCCTAGTAGAATGAGGTTGAATCAGTTGCAGCCTTAAAATACTTTTATTAGTATGTTTATTTGATCTTAGTAGAATGAGTTAGAATCAATTGGAGCCTTAAAATACTTTTATTAGTATGTTTATTTCATCCTAGTAGAATGAGGTTGAATCAGTTGGAGCCTTAAAATACTTTTATTAGTATGTTTATTTGATCCTAGTAGAATGTGGTACAATCAATTGGAGCCTTAAATACTTTTATTAGAATGTTTATTTGATCCTAGTAGAATGAGGTTGAATCAATTGGAGCCTTAAAATACTTTTATTAGTATGTTTATTTGATCCTAGTAGAATGAGGTAGAATCAATTGGAGCCTTCAAATACTTTTATTAGTATGTTTATTGCATCCTAGTAGAATGAGGTTGAATCAATTGGAGCCTTAAAATACTTTTATTAGTATGTTTATTTGATCCTAGTAGAATGAGGTAGAATCAATTGGAGCCTTAAAATACTTTTGTTAGTATGTTTATTTGATCCTAGTAGAATAAGGTACAACCAGTTAGAGCCTTAAAATACTTTTATTAGTATGTTTATTTGATCCTAGTAGAATGAGGTAGAATCAGTTGGAGCCTTAAAATACTTTTATTAGTATGTTTATTTGATCCTAGTGGAATGAGGTAGAATCAATTGGATCCTTAAAATACTTTTATTAGTATGTTTATTTGATCCTAGTAGAATGAGGTAGAATCAGTTGGAGCCTTAAAATACTTTTATTAGTATGTTTATTTGATCCTAGTAGAATGAGGTTGAATCAGTTGGAGCTTTAAAATACTTTTATTAGTATGTTTATTTGATCCTAGTAGAATGAGTTAGAATCAATTGGAGCCGTAAAATACTTTTATTAGTATGTTTATTTCATCCTAGTAGAATGAGGTAGAATCAGTTGGAGCCTTCAAATACTTTTATTAGTATGTTTATTTGATCCTAGTAGAATGAGACTGAATCAGTTGGAGCCATAAAATACTTTTATTAGTATGTTTATTTGATCGTAGTAGAATGAGATTGAATCAGTTGGAGCCATAAAATACTTTTATTAGTATGTTTATTTGATCCTAGTAGAATGAGGTTGAACCAGTTGGAGCCTTAAAATACTTTTATTAGTATGTTTATTTGATCCTAGTAGAATGAGGTAGAATCAGTTGGAGCCTTAAAATACTTTTATTAGTATGTTTATTTGATCCTAGTAGAATGAGGTTGAATAAGTTGGAGCCTTAAAATACTTTATTTAGTATGTTTATTTGATCCCAGTAGAATGAGGTAGAATCAGTTGGAGCCTTAAAATACTTTCATTAGTATGTTTATTTCATCCCAGTAGAATGAGGTAGAATCAATTGGAGCCTTAAAATACTTTTATTAGTATGTTTATTTGATCCTAGCAGAATGAGGTAGAATCAATTGGAGCCTTAAAATACTTTTATTAGTATGTTTATTTGATCCTAGTAGAATTAGGTAGAATCAATTGGAGCCTTAAAATACTTTTATTAGTATTTTTATTTGATCCTAGTAGAATGAGGTAGAATCAATTGGAGCCTTAAAATATTTTTATTAGTATGTTTATTTTATCCTAGTAGAATGAGGTTGAATGAAGTTGGAGCCTTAAAATACTTTTATTAGTATGTTTATTTGATCCTAGTAGAATGAGGTAGAATCAGTTGGAGCCTTAAAATACTTTTATTAGTATGTTTATTTGATCCTAGTAGAATGAGGTAGAATCAATTGGAGCCATAAAATACTTTTATTAGTATGTTTATTTGATCCTAGTAGAATGTGGTTGAATCGGTTGGAGCCATAAAATACTTTTATTAGTATGTTTATTTCATCCTAGTAGAATGAGGTTGAATCAGTTGGAGCCTTAAAATACTTTTATTAGTATGTTTATTTTATCCTAGGAGTATGAGGTAAAATCAGTTGGAGCCTTCAAATACTTTTATTAGTGTGTTTATTTCATCCCAGTAGAATGAGGTAGAATCAGTTGGAGCCTTAAAATACGTTTATTAGTATGTTTATTTGATCCTAGTAGAATGGGGTAGAATCAGTTGGAGCCTTAAAATACTTTTATTAGTATGTTTATTTGATCCTAGTAGAATGAGGTTGAATCTGTTGGAGCCTACAAATACTTTTATTAGTATGTTTATTTGATCCTAGTAGAATGAGGTTGAATCAGTTGGAGCCTTCAAATACTTTTATTAGTATGTTTATTTGATCCTAGTAGAATGAGATTGAACCAGTTGGAGCCTTAAAATACTTTTATTAGTATCTTTATTTCATCCTAGTAAAATGAGGTTGAATCAGTTGGAGCCTTCAAATACTTTTATTAGTATGTTTATTTCATCCTAGTAGAATGAAGTTGAATCAGTTGGAGCCTTCAAATACTTTTATTAGTATGTTTATTTCATCCTAGTAGAATGAGGTTGAATCAGTTGGAGCCATAAAATACTTTTATTAGTATGTTTATTTGATCCTAGTAGAATGAGTTAGAATCAATTGGAGCCTTAAAATACTTTTATTAGTATGTTTATTTGATCCTAGTAGAATGAGGTAGAATCAATTGGAGCCTTAAAATACTTTTATTAGTATGTTTATTTGATCCTAGTAGAATGAGGAAGAATCAGTTGGAGCCTTAAAATACTTTTATTAGTATGTTTATTTGATCCTAGTAGAATGAGGTTGAATCAGTTGGAGCCTTAAAATACTTTTATTAGTATGTTTATTTGATCCTAGTAGAATGAGGTAGAATCAATTGGAGCCTTAAAATACTTTTATTAGTATGTTTATTTGATCCTAGTAGAATGAGGTTGAATCAGTTGGAGCCTTCAAATACTTTTATTAGTATGTTTATTTGATCCTAGTGAAATGAGGTAGAATCAATTGGGGCCTTAAAATACTTTTATTAGTATGTTTATTTGATC
The DNA here is from genome assembly GCA_037127315.1 of Ascarosepion bandense. Lineage (NCBI taxonomy): Eukaryota > Metazoa > Mollusca > Cephalopoda > Sepiida > Sepiidae > Ascarosepion > Ascarosepion bandense. The sequence continues at coordinate 1,678,801 of JBBBDQ010000787.1, read as the reverse complement.
CTGGTAGAATGAGGCAGAATCAATTGGAGCCTTAAAATACTTTTATTAGTATGTTTATTTGATCCTAGTAGAATGAGGTTGAATCAGTTGGAGCCTTAAAATACTTTTATTAGTATGTTTATTTCATCCCAGTAGAATGAGGTAGAATCAATTGGAGCCTTAAAATACTTTTATTAGTATGTTTATTTGATCCTAGTAGAATGAGGTAGAATCAATTGGAGCCTTAAAATACTTTTATTAGTATGTTTATTTGATCCTAGTAGAATGAGGTTGAATCAGTTGGAGCCTTCAAATACTTTTATTAGTATGTTTATTTGATCCTAGTGAAATGAGGTAGAATCAATTGGGGCCTACAAATACTTTTATTAGTATGTTTATTTGATCCTAGTAGAATGAGATTGAATCAGTTGGAGCCATAAAATACTTTTATTAGTATCTTTATTTGATCCTAGTAGAATGAGGTTGAATCAGTTGGAGCCTTAAAATACTTTTATTAGTATGTTTATTTGATCCTAGTAGAATGAGGTAGAATCAGTTGGAGCCTTAAAATACTTTTATTAGTATGTTTATTTGATCCTAGTAGAATGAGGTTGAATCAGTTGGAGCTTTAAAATACTTTTATTAGTATGTTTATTTGATCCTAGTAGAATGAGTTAGAATCAATTGGAGCCGTAAAATACTTTTATTAGTATGTTTATTTCATCCTAGTAGAATGAGGTTGAATCAGTTGGAGCCTTCAAATACTTTTATTAGTATGTTTATTTGATCCTAGTAGAATGAGACTGAATCAGTTGGAGCCATAAAATACTTTTATTAGTATGTTTATTTGATCGTAGTAGAATGAGATTGAATCAGTTGGAGCCATAAAATACTTTTATTAGTATGTTTATTTGATCCTAGTAGAATGAGGTTGAACCAGTTGGAGCCTTAAAATACTTTTATTAGTATGTTTATTTGATCCTAGTAGAATGAGGTAGAATCAGTTGGAGCCTTAAAATACTTTTATTAGTATGTTTATTTGATCCTAGTAGAATGAGGTTGAATAAGTTGGAGCCTTAAAATACTTTATTTAGTATGTTTATTTGATCCCAGTAGAATGAGGTAGAATCAGTTGGAGCCTTAAAATACTTTCATTAGTATGTTTATTTCATCCCAGTAGAATGAGGTAGAATCAATTGGAGCCTTAAAATACTTTTATTAGTATGTTTATTTGATCCTAGCAGAATGAGGTAGAATCAATTGGAGCCTTAAAATACTTTTATTAGTATGTTTATTTGATCCTAGTAGAATTAGGTAGAATCAATTGGAGCCTTAAAATACTTTTATTAGTATTTTTATTTGATCCTAGTAGAATGAGGTAGAATCAATTGGAGCCTTAAAATACTTTTATTAGTATGTTTATTTTATCCTAGTAGAATGAGGTTGAATAAGTTGGAGCCTTAAAATACTTTTATTAGTATGTTTATTTGATCCTAGTAGAATGAGGTAGAATCAGTTGGAGCCTTAAAATACTTTTATTAGTATGTTTATTTGATCCTAGTAGAATGAGGTAGAATCAATTGGAGCCATAAAATACTTTTATTAGTATGTTTATTTGATCCTAGTAGAATGTGGTTGAATCGGTTGGAGCCATAAAATACTTTTATTAGTATGTTTATTTCATCCTAGTAGAATGAGGTTGAATCAGTTGGAGCCTTAAAATACTTTTATTAGTATGTTTATTTTATCCTAGGAGAATGAGGTAAAATCAGTTGGAGCCTTCAAATACTTTTATTAGTGTGTTTATTTCATCCCAGTAGAATGAGGTAGAATCAGTTGGAGCCTTAAAATACGTTTATTAGTATGTTTATTTGATCCTAGTAGAATGAGGTAGAATCAGTTGGAGCCTTAAAATACTTTTATTAGTATGTTTATTTGATCCTAGTAGAATGAGGTTGAATCTGTTGGAGCCTACAAATACTTTTATTAGTATGTTTATTTGATCCTAGTAGAATGAGGTTGAATCAGTTGGAGCCTTCAAATACTTTTATTAGTATGTTTATTTGATCCTAGTAGAATGAGATTGAACCAGTTGGAGCCTTAAAATACTTTTATTAGTATCTTTATTTCATCCTAGTAGAATGAGGTTGAATCAGTTGGAGCCTTCAAATACTTTTATTAGTATGTTTATTTCATCCTAGTAGAATGAAGTTGAATCAGTTGGAGCCTTCAAATACTTTTATTAGTATGTTTATTTCATCCTAGTAGAATGAGGTTGAATCAGTTGGAGCCATAAAATACTTTTATTAGTATGTTTATTTGATCCTAGTAGAATGAGTTAGAATCAATTGGAGCCTTAAAATACTTTTATTAGTATGTTTATTTGATCCTAGTAGAATGAGGTAGAATCAATTGGAGCCTTAAAATACTTTTATTAGTATGTTTATTTGATCCTAGTAGAATGAGGTAGAATCAATTGGAGCCTTAAAATACTTTTATTAGTATATTTATTTGATCCTAGTAGAATGAGGTAGAATCAATTGGAGCCTTAAAATACTTTTATTAGTATGTTTATTTGATCCTAGTAGAATGAGGTAGAATCAGTTGGAGCCTTAAAATACTTTTATTAGTATGTTTATTTGATCCTAGTAGAATGAGGTTGAATCAATTGGAGCCTTAAAATACTTATATTAGTATGTTTATTTGATCCTAGTAGAATGAGTTAGAATCAATTGGAGCCTTAAAATACTTTTATTAGTATGTTTATTTCATCCCAGTAGAATGAGGTAGAATCAATTGGAGCCTTAAAATACTTTTATTAGTATGTTTATTTGATCCTAGTAGAATGAGGAAGAATCAGTTGGAGCCTTAAAATACTTTTATTAGTATGTTTATTTGATCCTAGTAGAATGAGGTTGAATCAGTTGGAGCCTTAAAATACTTTTATTAGTATGTTTATTTGATCCTAGTAGAATGAGGTAGAATCAATTGGAGCCTTAAAATACTTTTATTAGTATGTTTATTTGATCCTAGTAGAATGAGGTTGAATCAGTTGGAGCCTTCAAATACTTTTATTAGTATGTTTATTTGATCCTAGTGAAATGAGGTAGAATCAATTGGGGCCTTAAAATACTTTTATTAGTATGTTTATTTGATCCTGGTAGAATGAGGCAGAATCAATTGGAGCCTTAAAATACTTTTATTAGTATGTTTATTTGATCCTAGTAGAATGAGGTTGAATCAGTTGGAGCCTTAAAATACTTTTATTAGTATGTTTATTTCATCCCAGTAGAATGAGGTAGAATCAATTGGAGCCTTAAAATACTTTTATTAGTATGTTTATTTGATCCTAGTAGAATGAGGTAGAATCAATTGGAGCCTTAAAATACTTTTATTAGTATGTTTATTTGATCCTAGTAGAATGAGGTTGAATCAGTTGGAGCCTTCAAATACTTTTATTAGTATGTTTATTTGATCCTAGTGAAATGAGGTAGAATCAATTGGGGCCTACAAATACTTTTATTAGTATGTTTATTTGATCCTAGTAGAATGAGATTGAATCAGTTGGAGCCATAAAATACTTTTATTAGTATCTTTATTTGATCCTAGTAGAATGAGGTTGAATCAGTTGGAGCCTTAAAATACTTTTATTAGTATGTTTATTTGATCCTAGTAGAATGAGGTAGAATCAGTTGGAGCCTTAAAATACTTTTATTAGTATGTTTATTTGATCCTAGTAGAATTAGGTAGAATCAGTTGGAGCCTTAAAATACTTTTATTAGTATGTTTATTTGATCCTAGTAGAATGAGGTTGAATCAGTTGGAGCCATAAAATACTTTTATTAGTATGTTTATTTGATCCTAGTAGAATGAGGTTGAGTCAGTTGCAGCCTTAAATTACTTTTATTAGTATGTTTATTTGATCCTAGTAGAATGAGGTTGAATCAGTTGGGGCCATAAAATACTTTTATTAGTATGTTTATTTCATCCTAGTAGAATGAGGTTGAATAAGTTGGAGCCTTAAAATACTTTTATTAGTATGTTTATTTGATCCTAGTAGAATTAGGTAGAATCAGTTGGAGCCTTAAAATACTTTTATTAGTATGTTTATTTCATCCTAGTAGAATGAGGTTGAATCAGTTGGAGCCATAAAATACTTTTATTAGTATGTTTATTTGATCCTAGTAGAATGAGGTTGAGTCAGTTGCAGCCTTAAATTACTTTTATTAGTATGTTTATTTGATCCTAGTAGAATGAGGTTGAATCAGTTGGAGCCTTAGAATGATTTTATTAACAGTGCAATATATTACTGTGATCTGACAGAAATATGATTGACATTAAAGGCAGAAAACAGAAGCACTGGCTGAGAAAATGTGATTGACATCAAAAGTGGAAAACATGGGCAATACCTGATGGGGCTATGATCGACACCAAAGGCAATAGCTGGTGAAAATGATTGATAGATATGACTGGCCATAGATGACACAATTAAGCAAAAATCCAAGATTGCAAATGCTTGGGAATTTTGGATTATATAAGTTTGTGGTTTTCTGACCCAAATCAGAAAGCAAGGAGAATGTAGAGAAGAGAAGACAACTCTTGCTGATCAATGACTTCAGACAACTCCCTCATATGTGTGTGATTGTGACTATACTCCACTCCACACAACCACTACTGATGAAGAATAAAAATATGTGTGTGTGTGTTGTGTCCCCTTGTTTGTTGTTATCCCACAAGATAATCGTCATCCTTGGTTTCCAGGTTATATAACATTTGACAATTCGGTGTACAGTGACTTACTGCTTAAAAAAACAAAGAAACAAAAAAACAGATTGATAACGAACCCGGTTGCCATCTGTGAGGATGCTAGATGATCATGATAACAAACGACAATTTAAAATTAACCTGAGAGAAGCAAATGTTATGTCATAACTCCACCCAAAGCAGAGGAAGAAAATCTTCCATGATTGGTAGTGAGAAATAGAAGACGACAAAGAGGCTGACATCCTGTAATAACTCTTCCCAAGGCGGAGAAGGAGAACAGAGAAAGAGGACTGGTTGAATGTTAGGATATTTGCATAAGACCCCTTATGTGTCCTCACCACACCAGTAAAAAGGGACAGGCATAAATAGATATTTACTCATGGTTGAATGGAAGTATACATTTATTTTACATGGAGAAACATTACAACATAGGTACATACAGAATCAGTCCCAAGTTATCGGGTTGTGTGTCACAACCATTAGGGCAGGAGAACATACATGTGTTCTTAACCATTGACGGCTATATTCCAAGTCTGTTGAGTCATACATCTCATGTCTGAATGTCGCGTTGATCACATGACTCGCGTGGACCCACTTTCAGTGGTGAAAAGGGAGGTACTCTGTTTTGGAACAGGAAAGGGTTAATTCCCTTGGAATATGTTTTTATTCCTCCTAACAGTTTTTCAAAATATTTGGTTCCTTCAGGGTTGGCCAAAAAGTTGGCCAAAAGGTCCTGGCTCCCTTTCGAAACCGAAAGAAAGCAACAAATTTTGATCACTGTCTGGCAGAATTTCCAAGGAGTGCTGCGTTTCAAGATTGTTCTACACAGCCGCGCCATCACCTGGTTCATACTCCATCCATGTCTACTGAACAGGTGAAGAGGCTCATCCCTTGTTCCCTGTTTAGGATGTGGTTTCCGGTTTTCTCTTTTCCAATCTTTTCACTCTTACGTAGCCCCCTACGCATCAGTGGCGTTACCCCCTTGCTCGGGGGTGATTTAAAAAAAAAAAAAAAAAAAATCAATGCTAAACTGTATTGCCAGTAGCTAGACTAGATGTATAACAAACTAAAGAGGTATCCTGCTTTGGTCACTTGACATCTGATTTTGTTTCAGCAAAACAATGTGAGGCCACACACTGTGAAGAAATTCAAACAGACGAACAGTATTGTGATTATTCTACATTCACCACTCAGTTCTGATACTGTTTTGAGTGACTATGGCCCACTCCATTTAATGGCACATGTCCTCCGCGACCAGTGATTCAACGCTTTCGATGAAATAAAAAAGATTGCTTATATTTTGTTTGATTCAAAGCCAATGAGCTGGTATCTGGAACAGATTCGGATGCTGGCTGATGACTGGCAGAAGATCGTCGAGGAATAATAGACTTTATTTCGAAGAATAAATGTTGGTGTTGCTCCATAAAATTTTGTTTTCTCTCCAGTTTCTAAACGTGTCAAGATTTTCTGGCCAATCTAATAATTTGGCAGAATCAAAACCCATTTTGAATTCTTTACCTTCAGGCATATTCTCAACTGCTCATGGAAAATTATTACCTTCATAAAAAAAACATGTACAGATTTAGAAAGCATCAGTAAACTCAGCAAAATCACTTATCCAATACCAAACAAGTCCCTATGAACTTAGCTCACTGGTGCCCCCTATATATAAATTTACTCGAGTCACAAGATTAGCAACTAGGTCCCACTTTTTTACTGTGAAACCAATAAATTGTAAGCGCAAATTCTACTCCAGTAGCTTCTTTTCTCACACTCCCAACCTGTGGAATTCCCTTCCATTTACTTGCTTTCCTGACAGCTACAATCTCCAAGAATTTAAATGTAAAGTCAATAGTCATCTCCTGTCTCACTAACCTGCATCCTCTCTCTTATGCTCCTTTCTCCATCCACTTCACTCATCAGTATTCTCATCCTTCTCTTACCTACTTCCTGACATCCCCTATAACCTGTCACTCTTTCTAATAACTTTATTCCTATGTAACCCCCCTGTAAAACACTGGCAGTAAAATGCCTTGCTTGAGGTGATATGATTAAGAAAAAAAAAATAATATGAAGAGATTAACTGTTGAATTAATTGTTGCGTATTCTAATGGGACAATTAACGATCCATCAAATCCACTTACTTGCCACCTTAGAAGTACCAGTGGTGTGGGATTAGTGATGGTCAATATGCATGGATTTACATTAAGTGGTTAACTGTTGGGTTAACAGTATTTGAATGTAAGCAGCAGAAAAATCATAACGTGAGGCCCTCAGATCCCAATGATGCTGGATATATATATACACCAAAAAATGGTTACCTAAGGTTTCAAATGAATTTTTAAAAATGAAAAATCTTTCTTGAGGCTTTCATTTTAGTTTTAATTTCACACTAATAGATTAAATTTAATATTTCCAATAAGCAAAAATACTCCAGCAACATAACATCAAGTAATTTTCGGAAAAAGATCAAATGGCCTGCAGCAACAGATACAAACTCTTGGTAAGCTTTTGATTTGGACGTCAGCGAGATCCTGACATTGATTTTGAAAGGCTCCGTTGATAAATGACTAGAAATTATGAGCAAAATAATCGTGAGCTTTGGAGCAGAACGATTTGGAAACAGCGAAGAAAAAAAGTGGCGAATAGCACCATGAATCGAAGAGAAAATCGAATTAAAAAACGCAGAGCAGAATTAAAATCACTAAAAAAACAATATAAGAATGCAAAGCTCGAAGAAAAAGAAGCCTTAAGAGAACTAAGAGACTCGATCTGGTCGGATTTAAAAGCATTAAGAAGAGCCGAATGGCATCGCTGGAGGAGGAGAGAAAGAACTCGGAAAAGAGCAGCCTTCATATCCAATCCTTTCGGATTTACCAAACAATTGCTGGGTGAAACCCGCACTGGAACGCTACAAAGTAGCACTGAGGAAATAAATGCTTTTCTCAAAGACTCCTTAAGTGACCCCTACCAGCAGCAACAACTTAGCGAAAACCATCTACTTCTTACACCAGATCCTCCTTCAATTGATCTCGACATAGGACTACCTAGCTTGGTTGAATTGCAATTAGTGCTTAAAAAAGCTCGCTCAATATCCTATAGAAGTTACTGAAGGTCATTTGGAAGAGAGGGAAGATAGCAGACCAGTGGAAGTATTCCAAGGGGATATGGATCCCCAAAGAGGAAATCGCCAAGAAAATCAACCAATTCAGATGTATTTCGCTGCTGAATGTTGAAGGAAAAATTTTCTTCAGCTTATTAAATAGTAGGCTGTCAAAATATCTAATAATAAATAACTACATTGACACCTCTGTTCAAAAATGAGGAGTCCCAGGCATGCCAGGATGCATGGAACATACAGGGGTCATTACCCAACTACTAAAAGATGCCAAGGAAAATAAGGGAGATATTGCAGTCCTCTGGTTAGACCTTAAGAATGCTTATGAGTCAATTCCCTATCATCTGGCAGAAGAAGCTCTAATCTGGTACCATATACCCACTGCTTTCACCAAGCTCATTTTAAAGTACTATAAGGATTTTAGAATGAGGGCAGTAACAAAGACCTCAACTTCAGCGTGGCACAATTATGAAAGAGGGATAATAACAGGCTGCACTATTTCAGTGACTCTCTTTGCATTATCAATGAATATGCTGATAAAAGCGGCTGAAGTGGAATGTCAAGGACCAGTCTTCACGTCCAGTGTAAGGCAACCACCAATTCGCATGTATATGGATGACATGACCATAACCAGCACGTCCGCCATTGGGGCAAGGCGGTTGCTGAAGGGCATCAAAAAACTCATCGACTGGGCGAGAATGAGTTAACGCTTCTAAATCACGTTCCCTAGTAATGAAGAAAGGTAAGCTTTCAAAAAACGAAAGATTTAAGCTCTTTGGAGATGACATACCTACAATACATCAAAAGCCAGTAAAGAGCTTGGGGAAGCAGTTCGATGAAACTCTAAAAGATTCAAGATCTGTAATATTAACAAAGATGAATCTAGAAGGGTGGTTAATCAGGGTTGATAAGTCTGGCTTACCTGGCAGATATAAAGCTTGGATTTATCAACACGTCATTCTTCCAAAAATACTCTGGCCTGTAACTATCTATGATTTCACTTCCTCCATGGTAAAACTAATGGGATGAAGCATAACATCACGACTATGTAGGTGGTTAGGTTTGCCAAGATCTCTATGCAGCGCAGCGTTATACGGGAAAACAAACGCACCCACAATCCAGTACGAGTGCTCGAATGATCCCAAAGTAGCCGGTGCGGGAATATCAGTATATACAGGTAGAAAATGGAACGCCTTGAAAGAACTGAATACAGCAAAAGAAAGAATCTGAGAAAAGGCAATACTAGGGACCATGGCTACTGGACGTGTGGGCCTCGGGTTTTTTCCCTCAGAAAAATATGACAAACTGCAAGGAAAAAAGAAAAGTCACCTTTTGCAGGAAGAAATCAGAAACGGCGAAGAAGAGAAATGAATAGCAATCCAAGTCGGGATGAGACAGCAAGGGACATGGACCAAATGGAGCTCTATGTTGAAATGCCAAATCAAATGGTCCGAAATATGGCACGGTGATTCCAGATTAAAATTTCTGATTTGGGCAGTATACGACACCCTGCCAAGCCCCACAAACTTACAATTATGGTATAAAACGAAGTCGCCAAATTGTCATCTTTGTGGGCGCAAAGGTACCTTAAAATATATCCTGAGTAGCTGTAAATCTGCACTGGCTGATGGGCGCTGCAGGTGGCGCCATGATGAAATTCTAAAAGAGATCGTGCAAATAGTTCAAAATGCTATCAAAGAGAATGTTTACAACCCAGACACAAGGCAGATAAAATTTATTAAAGCGGGCGCGAAAATCCCACGAAATAGAAAGGTAAATCCAAACCTGCTATCTCCTGCAACAGACTGGGAACTAAGGGCCGATATAGGCTCAAGATTGAAATTCCCAGAGCAAATTGCTATCACAAAACTTCGCCCAGATATAGTTTTCTTCTCACATAATTTGAAGAAGATAGTCTTGGGGGAACTGACGGTCCCCTGGGAAGAAAACGCAGAGGAAGCTCATGAAAGGAAGAAGTTAAAATATAACGAACTGCTGGAGAGTTGCAGGGTTAAAGGCTGGAGGGCTAGCTGCACTCCTATAGAAGTGGGGACTAGAGGATTTGCAGCAAGGTCCTTATGCAAAGCCTTAACAGATATTGGGATAGTGGGAGTAAAAAAAAGGAAAGCACTCAAGTCCATAACCGAAACAACGGAAAGAACAGCTAATTGGTTATGGATCAAAAGAGAGAGTGCCCGGATTCCAAAACAAATTGTTAGCTAAAATTTCCCGAAATTCTGCATCTAAATTAATGTTTCAGACGAGCTCATGTATGGTTCACTTCTAAATGGAAAGTGGCTCTGACTGTCGCCAATCAGAAGCATTTGCAAAGTTTCGTATCGGGCCTAAACGTAATTTTCCAGTGTCTGAAAGCGCTTATTGAGGGTGGGCCAGAAACTGATCATCTCTGGTCAGGTCGGCACGGTGAGTGGGGTATGACATTGAAAGACCCAAAATCCCCTAGTGATCCTCGCGATGACATCACTGATGACACCCTCTAGTGCCCCCATTACGGTGCGCATGTTTCAAATTATTACAGAAACTAATTTAAATTGATTGGAATGAGTTTTTATTTTTTTTTCCGAAAAAAGCTGATGAGAAAACTTTAGTTGCTTTCATAGCAATGTAATTATCTTTATTAAAAATTAAAAAAAAAAATAAAACATACTTTTCTGAAACTTTATTTGAAAAATTTAAATTTTAAACACACTACCTTGTCAGTCATTTTTAAGGAAACATGTATAAAAGAGAAACTGCTATATATATATATATATATATATATAAAATTGTGTATTTGGTTAGCAGTTTCTCTTTTATACATGCCAATAGTATTTTTCCATTTCGGATTAAAGAAAAATAAAATATATATATATATATATCTCAGCATGCAGTGTGGGTATAGAAGAATCCAAAACAGTATCCTGTACATACAGTGGTAGGATAATTCTCTAAGAAAGCTCTAAATATATATGCATATAAATACATAGAGAGCAAATATATGAAAAATTAAGGCAGACAAGTTATTTCATGGTGAATCGGAAATTAAGGCAGACAAGTTATTTCATGGTGAATCGGAAATAAAGGCCTATTTCAGTATAGGCCTAGGCCTATACTTCTGATCCACCATGAAATAACGTGTCTGCCTTAATTTTTCTTATATATATATATATATATTTATTCAAAAATTATAACATGAATATGTTATAATATTTCGACACTTGTTTTGACACTTCTTGTGTGTGTGTGTGTGTGTGTGTGTGTGTGTATATATATATATATATATATATACACTGGATTGCCAGTAGCTAGACTATATATATATATATATATATATATATTTTAATTCAGATACTTCAATCCAAGGGAAAAAAGCAGGAAGGTAAATTCCAAAAAACCCGATCCTAATTAATATTAAAAGTTTATTTTAATATTAAAAAATGATACAGGAAGAGAGCTCCATGTAATAAAATATTACAGAGCAAATATATATTAAAAAAGGATTAATTCAAAGATGTTGAATGGCCATTTCGATATGAAGATCCCCACGGGGAACGACACATCACCTCAGCAACAGACCTTTTTTCAGTGTTGCTTTAACTGACGTCGATTTAACACGGCTGTCTGTTAATTTTTAATTACATTCTCCCCTTTTTTTTACAAACCCAGACGATGTCAATTTTTTCTTTTCTTATTTATTTGATTTTATTCTATCTTTTTCTTTTTCTTTTTCTTTCCCTTTATTTTTATTTTTATTTTATTTTATTATTTATTTTTTAATTTCTTTGCAATCTATTTAAAAAGGAAAAGTAGACTAATTTTTCTCCAGTTTCTGAAAGGTTTTTTTCTGTTGCTGAGGTGATGTGTCGTTCCCCGTGGGGATCTTCATATCGAAATGGCCATTCAACATCTTTGAATTAATCCTTTTTTAATATATATATATATATATATATATATATATATATAGAGAGAGAGAGAGAGAGAGAGAGAGAGAGATGAGTGTGTGTGTGTGTGTGTGTATGTAGTTGTTTTGCATTCCAGTCATAGATTTTTCACTTTTTGTTTGTTTGACAATTCACCCCCCCTCCACTGGAATCACTAAGCTGCCCATTGAAGACACAACAGGTGTTTGTTCTGGCTACTTCTAACACCATGGGGCTCACCTAGCAACAACTGCTAAATAACAGGTGTTGCATATGGTGCCACGCCTCAAAATATTGGAGGAATCAGTAAATATCTGGATAATATCCTTTTCTCAATATCTATACACATGCATATATATTGTGATTGTGTATTTAGGCAGCAATCCTTCTTTTATGCAAGTCTTGTTAAAACTGACAGACAAGATGCTATGGTTAAATTTTCTATAGAATTTTTCATTTTCGATTTAGTAACTCTTTTTAACATTCATCATGGGATGTGTAATTGTTACAAAAGCATAAAACAAAAAGGTGTCTTATGGTTACTCAATTAGTTTGCGTGTACATACTGCTGTTATGGTCATAAAAGGGGACTTTAGCAGAGGGCCTGCAATAAGTTTTGAAAATATTGAGTTTGATAATGAAACTCGTACACAAGACATTTATCACGATTTATCACACATTTTACACACACACACACACACACACACACACAAGTAAGTTTCTTTAAAAATGACAGACAAGGTGTGATGGTTAAGCTTTTTATATAATTTTTCCTGTGATATTATGATTTCTTTCTTTTGTGGACATATTAGAGCGCTTTCGGCTATATTTTTAGCCATTTTGGAGGATGAATGTTATTTTATGTGTAACAGAATGTAAGTGGTGTTATATCTAATTTATGTCCTCAAAAGAAAGAGATCATAAGATCACATGAAAAATTAAATAAAAAAACTTAACCGTAATACCTTGTCTGTTATTTTTAAAGAGATTGTTGTGAAAAATATACTATATATATATATATAATGGAATTTAATGGAAGTCCACGAAATTGACATTAGCTGAAGTTTTATTTGTTTAATATTATTTTTAATAGATACTCATATTTGAGTGGAAAGTCTTTTTTTAATTATTTTATTACACACACACACACACACACACAATGATGGACTTATGTTCATCCTGAATAGTAATGGCTCTTTGACTATGAAAATCCAAAAGAAAATCATTAAGACTTTCAGGACGCTAGGATTTAAAATAAAAATTGCTTCCAACTTAAAGATTGTTAATAACCTAGACATTACCCTAAGCCTTGATAATAATCCCTTTAAACCGTACCACAAGGACAATGAAATCCCTAGCGATATCAACATTAATTCCAACCACCCTAATGCCATTATAAAGCAAATACCGAGGACGGTTAATATTAGAAATAGCTGATTATCCTCGAACCTTAGAATCTTTAGGAATAACAAAAACTATGTGATAAGGCACTCCAGAGTAGCGGATCTAAATCTATCTAATCTAATCTAAATCTAAACTTATTTATAAATGGAACTTTGTCTGTGTGAACCGATTTTCTTGAAAATTTACACAGTTGTACTATAAGCGTCTGCGAATGTTCTTAGCTAGGTTTTGTGTTGAAAATCAATAATTGAAAAAAATCAGGTTATAGAAGGAGTGGTCCGATTTTAATCAAATTTGATACACTCATAGACAAAGACATAAGAAACGATATTCAGAAGTTTCAAGGTTGCAGTTCTTACAGTAGTGCAGAAAATTTGATATCAATAGCAGGAAATCAAAATTTGACTTACATCCATTCATTTTTCTTTCGTCTACGGTTTCGCTTTAACTGGAAACAACTATTGCTTTTTAGTCTTTCGTGCCAACGTCCAAAGAGTCTGAGCTCCGGGACCATGGATTATTTTTAAAGCTTTCATTACACCCAAGCAACGCCGGGCTATACTGCTAGTATAAAGATAAATTAACTTATTTAACATCCACTAGTAGTTCTGAATCGCAAAGGGCTAAAGGTAAACATAGAAAAAGGAAAATTATATGGCTTAATCCCCTGTTTTGTAGACTATCAATTATTAGCATTGGTAAGATCTTACTTAAATAAGTAAACATTTTCATAATGATAACCCCTGAGTAAAATATTCAATAGGAAAACGATCAAGATTAGTTATTTGTGTACTAATAAAATGTATAACATTATTAGCTCCCAAAATAACCAAATCTTGAAGAAGTTTAGTGAATCCAATACAGAAAATAGGATTATATCCCCCCCCCCCCCACTGTAATTGTAGATCCAGAGAAAACAGTCCAGTTGGAAGTAAATGTAGTTCAGTAAATGTGATCTATCAAGCTACCATCTATCCTAAGGAAAACAAGAGGAAATGTAACGTTTATATTGGAATTTTGGTGGGAATTCGGAAACAAAAGCTTTATACACACAGGCACTGCTTCACTAACCCTAATTTAAGGCAACAAACATCCCGAAAATACTGGGAATTAAAAGAAAATAACCAAAATCCACAGATAACATGGAAGCTGATAAGCAAGGCAAGCACTCCTAATAGCTTAAGGGACAGATGTAATCTATGTTTAACAGAAAAAAATTAAGATTTTGAAATTTCAATATCAGAATGTACTTCTGAATAAACTAGGTCAAATGTCACAAAAGTGGTGAAAACCTATTTAGAAATGCTTTAATGGAAAGTCCTACCCCACCTGCCATATTCACCAGATATTGTTCCGTCTGATTATCACTTGTTCTGATCAATGGCGCATGGCACCTGAGTAGCACTTATTCTTATGAAGATGCCAAAAAATGGGTCGACTTGTCTAAAAAAATGTGTCGTTTTTCCAACATGAAATTTAAATGCTGCCAGAAAAATGGGAAAAAGTAGTGACAAGCATGGACAATAATTTCAGTGAAATATTTCTTACTAATTTTTGTAAATAAAACATTGCTTTTCATTAAAAATCAGGGAAAATTTATTAGAGAGAGAGAGAAAGAAAGAGAGGGTGCGATGGGTAAATTATCACCATTTTGCATTTCTTTTTTTTAAGGCAATAACGCCACTGATGTGCAGGGGGCTACGTAAGAGTGAAAAGATTGGAAAAGAGAAAGCCGGAAACCACATCCTAAACAGGGAACAAGGGATGAGCCTCTACTCCTGTTCAATAGACGTCAGTGGAGTGTGAACCGGGCGATAGTTTAGTCTATCTACTCTACTTGAAAAAAAAGAAAAAAAAAAAAAGAAAAAAAAAGAAAAGTGAAGATTGGAAAAGAGAAAGCCGGAAACCTCATCCTAAACAGGGAACAAAGGATGAGCCTCTTCACCTGTTCAATAGATGTGGGTGGAAATAACTCCTAGAGGTGTTGATATGCCACTAAACAAAACCAACCAATCAACCACCTTACCATTATGTGGGATGTATTTGTAGTGCAGTGGATATTCGCTCGGAACGAAAACTTGGAGAGCTGAGTTTGAATTCCAGTTGAACTCGTATTCACCTATACGCAAATACCCTTGGGAAAAGTATTAATCCGTCTATTCCTTTCAGTTATAGGTTAAATAACAGGACAGATTGAGTTCTATAGCCTTGGTTGGCAACCAGTCTACCACAGAAAGCAATGGCAACCTACTGTGGGATAATCTTCTGCCCAGTCAGTCATGTTTCTTTCGAGACATGATCGCCCAAGCATGTATCGCGCATGGCACTTAACTGACTGACTGACTGAATATAATAGTTGAAAACATGATTAAGGCTTCTACTGGGCATAAAGTGGGGGATCGGTTTTATATTGTTATGAAGTAATAAACTGATCCCCCACTAATTGCTACTTAGTAATACAATACATCTCTTTCCTCTCTAGCTATGAGTCAAATAACAGAACAGATTGGGTTCTATAGCCTTGGTTGGCAACCAGTCTACCGCAGAAAGCAATGGCAACCTACTACGGGATAATCTTCTGCCCAGTCAGTCATGTCTCTTTTGAGACATGATCACCCAAGCGTGCATCATGTATGGCATTTAACTGATATGTGGTTAGTATTTATGTTGTATTAAAATCTTTAATTTCGTGCATGCACATTGTTTGTTTTCGATTTTATTGACTGCACAGTATAGTAAAGTTAGTTTGACACCATCTGTGAGAAAAAGAGAATTCTGATGCAATTCACTCTGCCAGAAATTTGGAAATGGCATTCTGTATTGCTTGGCATTCATGCTGAAAACGCCAATACAAACATTGCAGAGTGTTTGGGTGTCAATCTGAAGACAGTGAAGAGGAGTCGGAAAGAGTTGGATGAGTCTAATGGTGATTATGAAGGTGTGGCATATTGGAAAACTCACTGATTGTTTTGATGAGAAAAAAACTCCTGAATTTGTTGGTGAGGGTCTCAGACTAAACATGGAGGCCGATATAAAGTGCCTTGAGAAGGTAGTTCTGCCCTGGCTCAACAGAATTGTTACTGGAAGACCCTATGTCTGACAACAGGACTCTGCACCATGCTACACAAGCAAGTCATAGGTGTCAGACAATTTCTGCGACCACATCGCCCTTTACATCTGGCCACTTAACTCTCCAAATTGCAACCCCCTCGAAATTACTGACCAAAATACACAAATGCACACTCACTCTCAGTTTGATGGGTAAATTTTCGCCATTTTATAAATCTTTTTATTTCACACGTGTGTTTATTTTTGATTTTATTCTCTGCCCAGTTTATTAATCAGTTTGGCAGAAATTTGTGAGAAAAATAGAAACATGATGCAATTCACTCTGCCAGAAATTTGGAAATGGCATTCTGTATTGCTTGGCATTCATGCCAAAAACTCCAATACAAACATTGCAGAGTGTTTGGGTGTCAATCTGAAGACAGTGAAGAGGAGTCGGAAAGAGTTGGATGAGTCTAATGGTGATTATGAAGGTGTGGCATATTGGAAAACTCACTCTGATTATTCTAATGAGAATAGAACTCCTGAATTTGTTGGTGAGTGCGGATGGAATTCAAGTGAGTGCCTCTCTATTGGTTTTTAAAAAACTTTCAACACTTCATTTCCACTGTTGAATAAGGTGAAGTTGAAAGTGGGAACGAGATGTTTTATATACAGGGCCTCTCTCACTATTATTTCCTAAAACTTTATGCATGTTTATTTTTAATGTATGAGTGCAGTACCTTTTCTCTTTAAAACATTACTAATTTACTATAGAAAAGCCTTTTAGATATTTCACTATGGAAAAGCCTTTTAGATTTCACTATGGAGAAGCCTTTTAGATTTCACTATGGAGAAGCCTTTTAGATTTCACTATGGAGAAGCCTTTTAGATTTCACTATGGAGAAGCCTTTTAGATTTCACTATGGAGAAGCCTTTTAGATTTCACTATGGAGAAGCCTTTTAGATTTCACTATGGAGAAGCCTTTTAGATTTCACTATAGAGAAGCCTTTTAGATTTCACTATAGAGAAGCCTTTTAGATTTCACTATAGAGAAGCCTTTTAGATTTCACTATGGAAAAGCCTTTTAGATATTTCACTATGGAAAAGCCTTTTAGATTTCACTATGGAGAAGCCTTTTAGATTTCACTATGGAGAAGCCTTTTAGATTTCACTATGGAAAAGCCTTTTAGATATTTCACTATGGAAAAGCCTTTTAGATATTTCACTATGGAAAAGCCTTTTAGATATTTCACTATGGAAAAGCCTTTTAGATATTTCACTATGGAAAAGCCTTTTAGATATTTCACTATGGAAAAGCCTTTTAGATATTTCACTATGGAAAAGCCTTTTAGATATTTCACTATGGAAAAGCCTTTTAGATATTTCACTATGGAAAAGCCTTTTAGATATTTCACTATGGAAAAGCCTTTTAGATATTTCACTATGGAAAAGCCTTTTAGATATTTCACTATGGAAAAGCCTTTTAGATATTTCACTATGGAAAAGCCTTTTAGATATTTCACTATGGAAAAGCCTTTTAGATATTTCACTGAGAAGAGCCTTTTAGATATTTCACTATGGAAAAGCCTTTTAGATATTTCACTATGGAAAAGCCTTTTAGATATTTCACTATGGAAAAGCCTTTTAGATATTTCACTATGGAAAAGCCTTTTAGATATTTCACTATGGAAAAGCCTTTTAGATATTTCACTATGGAAAAGCCTTTTAGATATTTCACTATGGAAAAGCCTTTTAGATATTTCACTATAGAAAAGCCTTTTAGATATTTCACTATGGAAAAGCCTTTTAGATATTTCACTATGGAAAAGCCTTTTAGATATTTCACTATGGAGAAGCCTTTTAGATATTTCACTATGGAAAAGCCTTTTAGATATTTCACTATGGAAAAGCCTTTTAGATATTTCACTATGGAAAAGCCTTTTAGATATTTCACTATGGAAAAGCCTTTTAGATATTTCACTATGGAAAAGCCTTTTAGATATTTCACTATGGAAAAGTCTTTTAGATATTTCACTATGGAAAAGCCTTTTAGATATTTCACTATGGAAAAGCCTTTTAGATATTTCACTATGGAAAAGCCTTTTAGATATTTCACTATGGAAAAGCCTTTTAGATATTTCACTATGGAAAAGCCTTTTAGATATTTCACTATGGAAAAGCCTTTTAGATATTTCACTATGGAAAAGCCTTTTAGATATTTCACTATGGAAAAGCCTTTTAGATATTTCACTATGGAAAAGCCTTTTAGATATTTCACTATGGAAAAGCCTTTTAGATATTTCACTATGGAAAAGTCTTTTAGATATTTCACTATGGAGAAGCCTTTTAGATATTTCACTATGGAAAAGCCTTTTAGATATTTCACTATGGAAAAGCCTTTTAGATATTTCACTATAGAAAAGCCTTTTAGATATTTCACTATGGAAAAGCCTTTTAGATATTTCACTATGGAAAAGCCTTTTAGATATTTCACTATGGAAAAGCCTTTTAGATATTTCACTATGGAAAAGCCTTTTAGATATTTCACTATGGAAAAGCCTTTTAGATATTTCACTATGGAGAAGCCTTTTAGATATTTCACTATGGAGAAGCCTTTTAGATATTTCACTATGGAAAAGCCTTTTAGATATTTCACTATGGAAAAGCCTTTTAGATATTTCACTATGGAAAAGTCTTTTAGATATTTCACTATGGAAAAGCCTTTTAGATATTTCACTATAGAAAAGCCTTTTAGATATTTCACTATGGAAAAGCCTTTTAGATATTTCACTATGGAAAAGCCTTTAGATATTTCACTATGGAAAAGCCTTTTAGATATTTCACTATGGAAAAGCCTTTTAGATATTTCACTATGGAAAAGCCTTTTAGATATTTCACTATGGAAAAGCCTTTTAGATATTTCACTATGGAAAAGCCTTTTAGATATTTCACTATGGAAAAGCCTTTTAGATATTTCACTATGGAAAAGCCTTTTAGATATTTCACTGAGAAGAGCCTTTTAGATATTTCACTATGGAAAAGCCTTTTAGATATTTCACTATGGAAAAGCCTTTTAGATATTTCACTATGGAAAAGCCTTTTAGATATTTCACTATGGAAAAGCCTTTTAGATATTTCACTATGGAAAAGCCTTTTAGATATTTCACTATGGAAAAGCCTTTTAGATATTTCACTATGGAAAAGCCTTTTAGATATTTCACTATGGAAAAGCATTTTGAATGTTCCTGTGGAAAAACCTTTAGATATTTCACTGTGGAAAAGCCTTTTGAATGTTTCACTATGGAAAAGCCTTTTAGATATTTCACTATGGAAAAGCCTTTTAGATATTTCACTATGGAAAAGCCTTTTGAATGTTTCACTATGGAAAAGCCTTTTGAATATTTCACTATGGAAAAGCCTTTAGATATTTCACTATGGAAAAGCCTTTTAGATATTTCACTATGGAAAAGCCTTTTGAATGTTCCTGTGGAAAAGCCTTTTGAATATTTCACTGTGGAAAAGCCTTTTAGATATTTCACTATGGAAAGTCTTTGAATGTTCTGTAAATCTATATTTCACCTGGAAAAGCCTTTTAGATATTTCACTATGGAAAAGCCTTTTGAATGTTCACTATGGGAAAAGCCTTTTAGATATTTCACTATGGAAAAGCCTTTTAGATATTTCACTAACAAACCTTTTTAGATATTTCACTATGGAAAAAGCCTTTTAGATATTTCACTATGGAAAAGCCTTTTAGATATTTCACTATAGAAGCCTTTTAGATATTTCACTATGGAAAGCCTTTAGATATTTCACTATGGAAAAGCCTTTTAGATATTTCACTATGGAAAAGCCTTTTAGATATTTCACTATGGAGAAGCCTTTTAGATATTTCACTATGGAAAAGCCTTTTAGATATTTCACTATGGAAAAGCCTTTTAGATATTTCACTATGGAAAAAGCCTTTTAGATATTTCACTATGGAAAAATATTTTAGATATTTCACTATGGAAAAGCCTTTTAGATATTTCACTATGGAAAAGCCTTTTAGATATTTCACTGGAAAAGTCTTTTAGATATTTCACTATGGAAAAGCCTTTTAGATATTTCACTATTGAAAAGCCTTTTAGATATTTCACTATGGAAAAGCCTTTTAGATATTTCACTATGGAAAAGCCTTTTAGATGACTACATATGGAAAAGCCTTTTAGATGTTCCTATGGAAAAGCCTTTTAGATATTTCACTATGGAAAAGCCTTTTAGATATTTCACTATGGAAAAGCCTTTTAGATATTTCACTATGGAAAAGTCTTTAGATATTTCATATGAAGCCTTTTAGATATTTCACTATGGAAAAGCCTTTTAGATATTTCACTATGGAAAAGCCTTTAGATATTTCACTATAGAAAGCCTTTTAGATATTTCACTATGGAAAAGCCTTTTAGATATTTCACTATGGAAAAGCCTTTTAGATATTTCACTATGGAAAAAGCATAGATATTTCACTATGGAAAAGCCTTTTAGATATTTCACTATGGAAAAGCCTTTTGAATGTTTCACTATGGAGAAGCCTTTTAAATGTTTCACTATGGAGAAGCCTTTTAGATATTTCACTATGGAAAAGCCTTTTTAGATATTTCACTATGGAAAAGCCTTTTAGATATTTCACTATAAGAAAGTCTTTTAGATATTTCACTATGGAAAAGCCTTTTAGATGTTCCACTATAGAAAAGCCTTTTGAATGTTCCACTATGGAAAAGCCTTTTAGATATTTCACTATGGAAAAACCTTTTAGATATTTCACTGTGGAAAAGCCTTTTAGATATTTGCCTATGAGAAAAACCCTTTTAGATATTTCACTATGGAAAAGCCTTTTAGATATTTCACTATGGAGAAGCCTTTGAATATTTCACTATGGAAAAGCCTTTTAGATATTTACTATGGGCCTTTTTAGATATTTCACTATGGAAAAGCCTTTTAGATGTTTCACTATAGGAAAAGCCTTTTAGATATTTCACTATAGAAAAGCCTTTTAGATATTTCACTATGGAAAAGCCTTTTAGATATTTCACTATGGAAAAGCCTTTTAGATATTTCACTATGGAAAAGCCTTTGAATGTTTTTCACTATGGAAAAGCCTTTTTAGATATTTCACTATGGAAAAGCCTTTTAGATATTTCACTATGGAGAAGCCTTTTAGATTTTACTATAGAAAATTAAAAATTAAAGTAGAATTAATATTCTGTTGGAGGTTAGCATCAGTTATGCTGATGGAAGGCAAAAAAGTTTTTTTATGGTACTTAAAAGATAGCAGTTTCATTTTTTGGGGGGGTGGGGGAGCGTTTAATATTTAAAAGCCATTTCTTGCTCCAGGTAACAACTGATAGGAGGATATTTTTAAAAACAGCTGCTAGCTTTATATTGGCAGACTGACTTGACAAAAAATATGAAATGATTCCTTTTAATCTTATATTTCTTGTTCAATTTTATAAACTAGACTCCCAGACTTAGGCTACGTTCAGTTCTCATTGATTTGACATAAAGCCAATGTTTATTCTTATAGAAATAACATCTGTCCCTAACTCAACTGAATATTTATGACCCAGTTGTCCACAGATGTTTGTAACCCCCACCCAATAAAATTCCATTTCACTGAAAGCTTTGTTTTAACATTCTCAACACATATTTTTAAATAATAATAATAATTATATATATATATATATATATATATATATATATATATATGTGTGTGTGTGTGTGTGTGTGTGTACACACACACACACACACACACACACACACTACCAGCCATAATTATTAGGCCACCCTAGTATTTTTAAAAAATGATGTATATTATATTTTAGCATTTATTGCCAAGTGAATAACTGTAAATGAAAATAGACTGGTTCTTTTGTTAATATTGCAAAACATGTGTATCAAATGAATTTATACATATTGCAGTTTCATCAATGAAAGAATGAAGAAAATTTAGGGTGATTTGGACGAGTTCATTTTTGCTTCCTGACTGCCTTGTAACATTTTGCAAAGTAATAATAACAAAAGAACCATTCTATTTTCATTTAGCATCATCCACTTAAAATTAGTATGAAATACATAATTTCTTAAAAAAAAAAACTAAAAAAAAAAAAAACTGGGGTGACCTAATAATTATGGCTGGTAGTGTTATACACACACACATACATACATACACACACACACACCCTTCATTCAGCAATGAATTAGAACACCCTCAGCTATAGGGCGTGTATAATGATAATATACATGCTAAAACGTCTGCTTCCTTCTACCGAGAGCCAGTAGCTCAGAGGTAGAATCGCCGACTGACGTCAATTCGGTTGGGTTTCAATCCTGGGTAAAAGGCAATCGGCTGTCTAACCGTACTGATGAGCTGCGATACTGTGAAACAGATCTGTCTGCAGATGACTATATAATGTTCATTGGGTACAAGGCTCAAAAGTCACTCAAAGAAATGGTTTACATTTTATACAGATATGTGGGGAAGATAACAGTTAATCCTAGACTTGAACAGGTTAAGAGTGTATTGATCAGGGAAGCATCCTCTTGGGAGTTTGTTTCACAAAGCAGTGGTTCATCGGAAAAAGCTGCTTGAGTGGAACTTACTTTGCACCAATGGAATATGGAGGGAATAAGGGTGGTTCACTACAATGCGTGTAGCATGGCAGCTCTAAGAATGGGTGGAACTAAGATTGTATGTAGTTCATTTGAAGACTTTATAAGCAAAGAAGCAATAGTGCAGTTAGAAAGGCTTGCAACATTTCGTCTGTGAGAAAGAGGTTGTAGAGTAGAAAATAATTTGTCATCTTCAAGGACATGGGTGATGCTTTTGGATTCTTGAGACTGTAAAGTGAGGACTAAAGTATGACAGCAGTGCTCCATTTTCGGTCTGAGCAGAAATATACTTAATTAGCAGTATAGCCTGGTGCTGCTCGAGTGTAATGAAAGCTTTAAAACTAATCCATGATCCTGGAGCTCAGACTCAGCCTAAAGAATATTTGTGCGAAGTTTGGTGAGAATCGGATAAAAATTCTGAATTTGTATGAAGGATATACAGACAGATAATGACACACACACAAACATCTTGCTTTTTATATATATATATATCTTGATTTTTGGCACTATTGTAAGAACTCCAACTTTGAAACTTCTGAATATCGTTTCTTATGTCTTTGTCTATGTGTGTATCAAATTTAATTAAAATCGGACCACTCCTTCTATAACCCGATTTTTTTTATTATGGATATTTATCGGGGGGGGGGGGGGGAGGCTCGACACAAAACCTAGCTAAGAACACTTGCAGATGCTTAGAGTACAACTGTGTAAATTTTCAAGAAAATCAGTTCAGCCATTTCAGAGTTTATAGGTAACGGACACACACACACACACACACACACACACAATTCCATTTATAAATAAGTTTAGATTTAGATTTAGATATCAAAAAGAGACAATTTAAATTATTAGGGCAAATAATGAGGAAAGACTGTTTAGAAATTATGATACTCACGAAACAGTTTGAATAACAAAAAGACAAAATTTTTTAAGGATAGGGAATTGTAGAAAGCCATGATCACCTATGTTCTGAGGATAGTCAGAGTCAGCTGAACTGCTTGTCTACAGTTCTGACTTTCTCAACCGCTAGTTCACCTTACGTTCGTACTCGATTAAATCAACTGATTCACTTTTTCACTATCCTAAAAAATGATATAACTCTTAAAATTCAATAGAATCTGAAGACAATGACACAATTGAGAGATGAAATTTAATTCATCCACCTGGGGATATATACTACACTTTGATCCTAGCCAATATGCTGAGTAGGATAACGGCATCGATAAATGGGCCATCTTTTCCAAATGCAGGGTATTGAACGATGGTAAAGTTAGAGGATAGTTCAAGGAGTCGGGTACTTACTGGAATGGTACAGGGAGCCGATCATCTTAGCTGCATCTTTAGTGTTGGATCGTATATATGCATTCCACCAGAGTCTGGGTCAATAGTTGCTCAAGGCACGTGGCCTCCCTGAGGGAATGTCCATTCAGTGAGACTGGTGTCAGTTCAGGGTCCAATCGGTGATGATGAAATGTAAGTGACCAGTTTATCCCCTGCTGAGATGTTAGGACTAAATCAGAGATCAGCTGATAATCTTGAATTTTTGAGGTGCACTCGTATATATATTAGGATGTGTGTGGGTGGTGCAGCAGATATCGAATCAGAATGGCAAATCAGGGAGCCGAGTTCGAATTCCAGTTGAATTCCTTGCATTCACTTATGCACAAATACCCTTGGAAAAGGTATTAATCCATCTCATCCCTCCAGTTATGGGTTAAATAATAGGATAGATTGAGTTCTATAGCCTTAGCTGGCAACCAGTCTACTGCAGAAAGCAATGGCAACCTACTGCGGGATAATCTTCTGCCCAGTCAGTCATTGTTCTTTCGAGACAGGATTGCTCAAAGCATGTATCACATATGGCACTTAACTGACGGACTAAATATAATAGTTGAAAACATGATTAAGGCTTCTATTGGGCATAAAGTGGGGGATCATTTTTGTATTGTCATGAAGTAATAATCTGATCCCCCTCTAATTACTACTTGATAATATAATACATTTCTTCCCCCTCTAGCTGAGTCAAATAACAGGCCAGATTGGCTTCTATAGCCTTGGCTGGCCACCAGTCTACCGCAGAAAGCAATGGCAACCTACTGCGGGATAATCTTCTGCCCAGTCAGTTGTGTCTCTTTCGAGACATGATCACCCAAAGCGTGTATCACGGATGGCACTCAACTGACTGACTCGTATATTGTTGTATCATCAGCATAGATATTCACAAGGGATCTGCGTAAACTTTTAGGCAGATCATTTACATGAAATAAAAAGAGGATAGGTCTGAAAAGCAAAACTTG
This sequence comes from Ascarosepion bandense, assembly GCA_037127315.1. NCBI lineage: Eukaryota > Metazoa > Mollusca > Cephalopoda > Sepiida > Sepiidae > Ascarosepion > Ascarosepion bandense. The sequence continues at coordinate 1,653,622 of JBBBDQ010000787.1, read as the reverse complement.
GGAGAAGGTCACCAGTGTTGATTGCTAGAGTCCCAGAAGAGTGGCCATTAGCAACTACCTTCACAGACCTACCCATTAGGAAGGGCTTTAGAATTGAGAAAACACTTTCAGGGATTCTATAGCCATATAGCTTGAGCACAAAATCTTTGTGCCCTGCCTTGTCGAAGGACTTAGAAATATCTAATACTGTGCTCACCAAAAAGAGAGTTAACTCTTAGCAAATTTATTTGACACGGTTAATCAAAAAACACAAGGGTTACTACATAAGATAAGGGGCTTACGGCCTATCACGTTGAATACACCAGTTCTCACTCAATCATCGAAGTTAAGCAACGTTGAGCCTGATTACTACTTAAATGGGTGACTGCTTGGGAATACCAGGTGCTGTAAGCGCATAGTGACTGATATGCATTGTGGTGCAGTGGATATCGGCTCAGAAAGAGAAATCGATGAGCCGAGTTTGAATTCCAGTTGAATACTCTGCATTCACTTAAGCACTGGTACCCTTGGAAAAGGTATTAATCCGTCCCTTCCCTCCAGTTATGGGTTAAATAACAAGTGTAGGACTTGGAGACCCTGCCCTTAAAAACAAATCCCAATGAATCTTGATACTCAAAAGGAAAAAAATATTACTAGACACAAAACTTGTATAAAAAACAACAATTGTTGTAAAGAAAAAAGGTATTACCAGTAATAAATAAATAAAGTTTAGTTGACAATAAATGACCCGCCGAGGTGTTGATATGCCATAAAAACAAAACAACCAACAAAAAAAATCATTTTAAAACTTACATACAGCAAATTAGTGGAGATATTTTGTTATTTAATTTAATTATTTAGCTTTGAAATGATAAAAAAAAAAAAAAAAAAAAAAAAAAAAAAAAAAAAATTAATTTCATTTTAAATATTTTTTAAATATCCCAAGCAAGACAGCAAAGCCAGCAAGACACAAGGTGTTACTTTTTCTTTTTCTCTCTCTCTTTTTTTAATCATTTCACCCCAAGCAAGGTGTTAACACCACTGATGTACAAGGGTTACATAAGAGAGTTGAAGTACTAGGCAGGAGGAGAGTGAAGACAAAGACGTACCAGCTGGGGGCGGGGGGGTGGATGAAAGAGAAAAGGCAAGAGAAGAATGTGAACACAGGAGTGAAGACAGTTGCGAAGGTAGAGAGAAAGGAAAAGAACAAGATACACTGGGTGATGTAGAAAAGAACTGGAGTTAAGTGGATAAGAGATGGGAATTGACTTTGCATTTAAATTCCTTGTGAATTTAAATTGTGAACTTGGTGTGAAAGAATTAGAAAGCAGACTTAAGCACCGGTAGCCTTGGGAAAGGTATTAATCCGTCCCTTCCCTCCAGTTATGGGTTAAATAACAAGGGTAGGACTTGGGAACCTTGCCCTTAAAAACAAATCCCAATGAATCTTGATACTCGAAAAGAAAAAAGTATTACTAGATACAAAACTTATATAAAAACAACAATAAATTGTTGAAAGAAAAAAAAGGTATTACCAGTAATAAATAAAGTTTAGTTGGCAATAAATGACCCGCCAAGGTGTTGATATGCCATAAAAACAACCAACATAAAATAATGTTAATTTAAACACATCAATTATGAGAGAAATAAATCAACCAATTGCAGTTGGGGAGTTGGAAAGTAAGAAATTAAAAAATTATTTTCTACAAATATTTTAATGGCGGCTGCTCTGACAAGCTTTTTTTTTCCCCCTGCTGTCACAACCACATGAATTTAAGAGCACTGTTAGATGGATTGGCAGTTACGTCCCATCCTTTAACCAGTGAAATGGTTAAATTTTACCACCACTTCTACTCCAACAGTTTCTTTTCTCTCACTTCCTGCTCGTGGAACTTCATTCTGTTTACTTGTTTCCCTGATAGCTACAATCTCCAAAAATCTAAGTATGTCAACCACCTATTCATCTTTTATCCTTTCTTCGATACCCACTGTACCCAGTCTTTTTTCTCACTGTAACCTCCTGCGCACTAGTGGTCGTCCTGCCTTGCTTGGGGTGAAATTTAAAAAAAGTTTGTGAATTACTAGTAAATATAGTTATATCTCAACTCAAAATGTAAACTTGCCATTTTTGTGGTCAGAGCTAGACAAGATTTCTTGGCATTTTGGACAGGCATCTATTTGAAATTTATTTACTTGTATTTGGTAATTCAAGAGGTCCTGTCCAAATGTACTTTGTGCAAATTTACTGGACAAAGACGATTGAGTAATACAAAGGGTCATTAAGAGTGGATATAAAAACCTGTTGGAACAAGTATTAAGTAATATATCAAGTCTTTTTCTAACTGTTATGGTGAAACACACCTATTCCTCAGATAAGGGACACTCCCTCCTATATTAATAAGAATTAACAGGAAGTTAACTCGAGAAGTTCTTGGAGAGTTCTTTAGAGTTCTATTGGAGTTCAGTAAAACTATAAGTTAGTTCCAATTTGGACATAGTTGGACTAAGGCAGTTGATATTAGTTGGCAGTTAGCCAAATACTAAGGAGTCAGCTTACAGTGGAAGATTACCAAGTTCCTAACATTTTGGGTACGTTAAGTCAATTATCAACCGACATAGCATGATGATTATCTTCAGTGCGAAAACTATTCCACGACCCTAACCTACTTAGTTTGGTGTGTATTGCTGTTGAGTAAAAACGTTTCTTAGTCATGATGCACGTACAAAGTAGAGACTAGTGATACAAATTTTGGTACTAAATTTTTCTTACCAATTGCAATTCACGGCTGATTGAAGACAATGACAACTTATGTTCACCAAAAAGATACACCTCGAGAATAAACTTAAAAAAAAAGAGCTTAGAATATTGTTTTTTTTTTTGCATCATAACAAAACAAGGCTGCATTGCAATCGACAAATTGCGCAAATGGTGCAAAGCATGAAATTCACAGATGTTAATACATCATCGGCAATTTCGTGATTTGGCACATTTGCTTACTAAGCATTATACCAGGTTAAGGGGCCTTTTGCTATCGAAGAGGAGTTGAAATTTTAATGGTGTTCCTGTATGCATTTTGGTTAAAAGTAAATTAGAAACTTTCATCATGTGGTTAGAAAGCTTTAGAAAAATATGCAGCAATAAATCATGATTAATTTTGAAGAGAAATAAACTGATTTCTTTTTGGTACCAGTTTTGTTATTCTATCTCATCTAAAACTTGCTTTATAGGATTGGAGACCTTATCAATCAACCCTTGTAATTTCAAAGAGAAAGAAATTTCCTTCATTTTGATACCAGTTTCATTATTCTATTTGATCTAAAACTTGCTTTATAGGATTGGAGACCTTACTCATAAAGTGTACTGGACTGTTATGTGATATCTGTCCTCCTATATGGCAGTGAATGCTGGACAATCTCCTCAAAGATGAAAGAGAGACTTGAAGTAACAGAAATGTGGTTCCACAGAATGATGTTGAGTATACCAGGGACCAAACATGTGAGCAACGACAAAGTTTTGGACAGGATGAAAGTAAAAAGGGAACTTATACTTATTACCAGGAAGAGACAACTGAAGTTTCTGGGACATGTAATGAGGAAGGAAGGCTTGGAGAATCTGATACTCACAGAACCGATAGAAGAAGAGATAGAGAAAATCAAATGAGAGACATACTTGATGGGCTTGAGCAACTGGATGGTGGAGTGGAATTTGGGAGAGATACCAAGAAAAAAGTGTTAGGAGCAACAGGGGATAGTGGAGGTCCATGATCGCCTACATCATGAAGGGGCACAACACATTAAAAAAATAAAGAAATAGATACTTTCTTCAATAGCAAAAACATTTGTAATTGTAGTTTGATAATTTTTAAGAATTTCATTTATTCATGAGAAATGATAAAATTCAATATCAGTCAGCTAAGTGCCATACGTGATACACACCTAGACGATCATGTCTCAAAAGAGACATGACGGACTGGACAGAAGATTATCTCGCAGTAGGTTGCCATTGCTTTCTGTGGTAGACTGGTTGCCAGCCAAGGCTATAGAACCCAATCTGTCCTGTTATTTGACTCATAGCTAGAGGGGGAAAGAGATGTACTATATTATTAAGTAGTAATTAGTGGAGGATCAGTTTATTACTTCATAACAATATAAAAATGATCCCCTACTTTATGCCCAGTAGAAGCCTTAATCATGTTTTCAACTATTATAATCAGTCAGTTAAGTGCCATATGTGATACATGTTTGGGCGATCATGTCTTGAAAGAGACATGACGGACTGGACAGAAGATTATCTCGCAGTAGGTTGCCATTGCTTTCTGTGGTAGATTGGTTGCCAACCAAGGCTATAGAACTCAATCTGTCCTATTATTTAACCCATAACTGGAAGGAAGAGATGGATTAATACCTTTCCCCAGGGTATTTATGTGTAAGTGAATGCAAGGATTTCAACTGGAATTTGAACTCGGCTCTTGCATTTCTTTTTCCAAGCCGATATCCACTGCACCACAACGCATATCCTAAATGCCTGTTGTCTCTGATTGACGGTAAGAAAACAATATGAAACTCAATACGGAAGGTTTTTTCCTTTCTGCTTGTGCAAGAACATTTGAGAAATTATGAATGTTGTTATTTTAGTTTGAATCCAGAGAAAGAATGAAAAGATGGACAAACAAGTGTAAGTGATTTGACCGATATGAACTTCTTGACAGTGCCAACGACACGCACAAAGACAAATGTTCCATTGTACTGCAAGATGAATTAGGATCCAGAGAAAAAGTTCAGGTTACTGAAGATCCATCATAACAGTGTTAGCATAAATTCAAGGACTAGAAAAAATATGGTATTGCTTTCAAAGAAGAAAAAAAAGGACTAGAGATTAATGACTGCCTGGAGATGATAATTATCTCAACTTGAATATTAAGAATGAAAGAAAATACAAAAAAATTAAAAAATGCTCTTATGCTGAAATAACATATTTAGACAATTTATTTGCCCTATTTTTATAATTCAGTTATGAGCAAAATAGAATTATTATTGATTCTATTTCTTTTATTAATTTTTGACTAATATTGCTTTCCATCTTATTTGTCTTGCTTTTAGCAGTCAGTTAAGTGCCATACACGATACACGCTTTGGGCAATCATGTCCCAAAAGAGACATGACTGACTGGGCAGAAGATTATCCCACAGTAGGTTGCCATTACTTTCTGCAGTAGACTGGTTGCCAACAAAGGCTATAGAACCCAATCTGTCCTGTTATTTAACCCATAACTGGAGGGAAGAGACGGATTAATATCTTTCCCAGCGGTATTTGTGCTTAAGTGAATGCAATGCTTTTATACAGAGTAGCCTTGAATCATTTGAATTTCTTTAATGAAGAATTCCTTTTCGACTAGTCCTCTTTATAGTGGTTAGTAGGCAGTGGTAATTCTATAGATTGAGGTGGGAGAATTTTGTCTGGCTCCTAGGTGGCCTCTGATTTTGATAAGGTTTGATCTTTTGTTTTTTTCCCCTCTGCATTTTCTTTTCCATCTAATTTTTTAAAGACACGTACAGAGAACAGTTTGAAAGGAAAAATCAAACAAAATAAAACAACCAGATAGAAACAGACATGTTGTTTGGGAGGAAAAGAGACTTAATAGTCATATTTTCATATCTAAAGGAAGACCTTAATTAGAAATAATGTCCCCAACTAGATATGTAGATACATAGGCAGTCAGTGACATATGGCCAGTGAAAGAATTGGTCAGTAATTTAAAAAAAACATTTGCTAATCTTTTAGTGAATGGTCAGTTAGAAGAGAGTAATAAAATGTCAATCCCAAAAATAATTAGTCTTCATCCACAAGTATCAACAAAAAATTGAAATACCAACGGCCAGGGTTATAGAAAAAAATGTCCTTTTACTTCTCCTTTTAAAAGTAAAATCATTTCTTACATCTCTCTTTTAGGTACTTTAACTAAAAAAAAAAAACAGCATAATATGAAGAAAAAAGGCCTCAAACTTAATAGAAAAACTTTTTCCATCAAAATGTTTATGTTATTATTAAGAGGAAAGATCAAAGTATTTCTTAATTATTTAAAAAAAATGTTTGTAGGACAAAGATATAGATATGTTTATAGAGCATATAATTTATATTTTTATAGAGGAAAGACAAAAAGATGTTTATAGGACAAAGATACAGATATGTTTATAGAGCATATAATTTATATTTTTATAGAGGAAAGACAAAAAGATGTTTATAGGACAAAGATACAGATATGTTTATAGAGCATATAATTTATATTTTTATAGAGGAAAGACAAAAAGATGTTTATAGAACAAAGACACAGATATGTTTATATGTTTGTAGAGCATATAATTTATATTTTTATAAAGCAAAGATACAAAAATGTTTATAGGACAAAGATACAGATATGTTTATAGAGCATATAATTTATATTTTTATAGAGGAAAGACAAAAAGATGTTTATAGGACAAAGATACAGATATGTTTATAGAGCATATAATTTATATTTTTATAGAGGAAAGACAAAAAGATGTTTATAGAACAAAGACACAGATATGTTTATAGAGCATATAATTTATATTTTTATAGAGGAAAGACAAAAAGATGTTTATAGGACAAAGTTACAGATATGTTTATAGAGCATATAATTTATATTTTTATAGAGGAAAGACAAAAAGATGTTTATAGGACAAAGATACAGATATGTTTATAGAGCATATAATTTATATTTTTATAGAGGAAAGACAAAAAGATGTTTATAGGACAAAGATACAGATATGTTTATAGAGCATATAATTTATATTTTTATAGAGGAAAGACAAAAAGATGTTTATAGGACAAAGTTACAGATATGTTTATAGAGCATATAATTTATATTTTTATAGAGGAAAGACAAAAAGATGTTTATAGGACAAAGTTACAGATATGTTTATAGAGCATATAATTTATATTTTTATAGAGGAAAGACAAAAAGATGTTTATAGGACAAAGTTACAGATATGTTTATAGAGCATATAATTTATATTTTTATAGAGGAAAGACAAAAAGATGTTTATAGGACAAAGATACAGATATGTTTATAGAGCATATAATTTATATTTTTATAGAGGAAAGACAAAAAGATGTTTATAGGACAAAGTTACAGATATGTTTATAGAGCATATAATTTATATTTTTATAGAGGAAAGACAAAAAGATGTTTATAGGACAAAGATACAGATATGTTTATAGAGCATATAATTTATATTTTTATAGAGGAAAGACAAAAAGATGTTTATAGAAAAAAGACACAGATATGTTTATATGTTTGTAGAGCATATAATTTATATTTTTATAAAGCAAAGATACAAAAATGTTTATAGGACAAAGATACAGATATGTTTATAGAGCATATAATTTATATTTTTATAGAGGAAAGACAAAAAGATGTTTATAGGACAAAGATACAGATATGCTTATAGAGCATATAATTTATATTTTTATAGAGGAAAGACAAAAAGATGTTTATAGGACAAAGTTACAGATATGTTTATAGAGCATATAATTTATATTTTTATAGAGGAAAGACAAAAAGATGTTTATAGAACAAAGACATATGTTTATATGTTTGTAGAGCATATAATTTATATTTTTATAAAGCAAAGATACAAAAATGTTTATAGGACAAAGATACAGATATGTTTATAGAGCATATAATTTATATTTTTATAGAGGAAAGACAAAAAGATGTTTATAGGACAAAGATACAGATTTTTATGTTTATAGGCATATAATTTATATTTTTATAGAGGAAAGACAAAAAGATGTTTATAGGACAAAGTTACAGATATGTTTATAGAGCATATAATTTATATTTTTATAGAGGAAAGACAAAAAGATGTTTATAGGACAAAGATACAGATATGTTTATAGAGCATATAATTTATATTTTTATAGAGGAAAGACAAAAAGATGTTTATAGGACAAAGATACAGATATGTTTATAGAGCATATAATTTATATTTTTATAGAGGAAAGACAAAAAGATGTTTATAGAACAAAGTTACAGATATGTTTATAGAGCATATAATTTATATTTTTATAGAGGAAAGACAAAAAGATGTTTATAGGACAAAGTTACAGATATGTTTATAGAGCATATAATTTATATTTTTATAGAGGAAAGACAAAAAGATGTTTATAGGACAAAGTTACAGATATGTTTATAGAGCATATAATTTATATTTTTATAGAGGAAAGACAAAAAGATGTTTATAGAACAAAGACACAGATATGTTTATAGAGCATATAATTTATATTTTTATAGAGGAAAGACAAAAAGATGTTTATAGAACAAAGACACATATGTTTATATGTTTGTAGAGCATATAATTTATATTTTTATAAAGCAAAGATACAAAAATGTTTATAGGACAAAGATACAGATATGTTTATAGAGCATATAATTTATATTTTTATAGAGGAAAGACAAAAAGATGTTTATAGGACAAAGTTACAGATATGTTTATAGAGCATACAATTTATATTTTTATAGAGGAAAGACAAAAAGATGTTTATAGGACAAAGATACAGATATGTTTATAGAGCATATAATTTATATTTTTTATAGAGGAAAGACAAAAAGATGTTTATAGAACAAAGATACAGATATGTTTATAGAGCATATAATTTATATTTTTATAGAGGAAAGACAAAAAGATGTTTATAGGACAAAGTTACAGATATGTTTATAGAGCATATAATTTATATTTTTATAGAGGAAAGACAAAAAGATGTTTATAGGACAAAGATACAGATATGTTTATAGAGCATATAATTTATATTTTTATAGAGGAAAGACAAAAAGATGTTTATAGAACAAAGATACAGATATGTTTATATGTTTGTAGAGCATATAATTTATATTTTTATAAAGCAAAGATACAAAAATGTTTATAGGACAAAGATACAGATATGTTTATAGAGCATATAATTTATATTTTTATAGAGGAAAGACAAAAAGATGTTTATAGAACAAAGACACATATGTTTATATGTTTGTAGAGCATATAATTTATATTTTTATAAAGCAAAGATACAAAAATGTTTATAGGACAAAGATACAGATATGTTTATAGAGCATATAATTTATATTTTTATAGAGGAAAGACAAAAAGATGTTTATAGGACAAAGATACAGATATGTTTATAGAGTATATAATTTATATTTTTATAGAGCAAAGACAAAAAGATGTTTATAGGACAAAGACACAGATATGTTTATATGTTTATAGAGTATATAATTTATATTTTTATAGAGCAAAGACAAAAAGATGTTTATAGGAGAAAATCCCAGAGCTAAGACACAAAGATGTTTATAGGACAAAGATACAGATATGTTTATACGTTTATAGAGTATATAATTTATATTTTTATAGAGCAAAGACACAAATATTCTTTCCAAAAAAGCAACGAGCTGTCGGCAAAAAATACACTCATACTTGAGGAAAGTAAATTATAAACAAAACACACATTCCAGTAGCTACAGGTTATTTCTTCGTTATTTAAAAAATACTGCATCACAAACTCTCTGAAGTGCAGAAAGACAAGATGACAAAGATATTTAAAATGCTGACAACATTCATAAAATCTGTCATGATATCAATCTTTGACAGGGATGACGCAGATTAAATTGCAATTCATATTTATCTATATCTGTATATACATACATACATATATTTTAGAGTTATGACTATTTTTAAGCATATGTTTCTGTGTTATCAATTAATGAATTAGTGCTAAAAAATAATGAAGAAAGGCATTAATTTGTTGTAGTTCTTGAAAAATGTCACCCCCAATCAAAAATTTCATTTTATTCTATACACAGTCATTTAAGTGCCCTCTTGGGTGATCATGTCACTTTTGATCAATGACTGACTAGGCAGAAGATTGGTTGCCAACCAAATCTATAAAACACAATCTGTCCTATTTAACCCATAGCTGGAGGGAGAAGAGATGTTTTACTACTTTTCCCAAAGACATTTGCATGTAAGTGAATGCAATGAATTCAACTGGAATTCGAACTTGGCCCTCTGATTTCTCATTTTGAACTGATATCTATTGTACCACATGCACATCCCTATGCACAATAAAGATACATAAAAAAATTTAAAAAAATTGAAATATTTCAGAAGTTTTATTTTTCGATTTAATTGAACAGTCAATCAGTCAGTTAAGTGCCATACGTGATACAAACTTGGGCAATCATGTATCAAAAGAGACATGACTGACTGAGCAGAAGATTTTCCTACAGTAGGTTGCCATTACTTTCTGCAGTAGACTGTGTGCTTGCTATTTAACCCATAGTTGGAGTGACAAGGGATGGATTTTTACCTTTGCACAAAAGTGAATACAACAAATTCAACTGAAATTTGAACTAGGCTCTCAGATCTCTCATTTTGAGCTAATATCCACTGCACCACAATGCACTTCCAATTGGACAGTACTTACCGTATATGCTCGCAGATAAGTTGCACCTTTTCTACTGAAATTTTCTTCAAAATATAGGGGTGCGACCTATCTACTCGACATACCTGTAAATTCGGCAGTAATTTTTCACTATGTTATTGCGGTAACACATAGACCTAGATCCAAGTACCAGAATGTATATGCTAAGCATTGGAAAGCTGTCCTCTGCACAAATCATGTATGAAACGATCCTACCGATTCACAGCTTTATACTGATCTGATGCTGTTAGAAATACATACATTTATTAGAATAAAATTGCATATTTCCATTTCCAGTCCTCGTATGTTTGACACTGTTTACATCTTGAATTACGACCTCACCCTATATCATGTATCGAGCATGCGTATTCGGATATATTTTTACACGTGGTATAGTTGCGTTTTATCACTCCGCGTAAGGTGGTACTCCAAGATTTCATAACAAAGCGTAACGTTTCAATATTATAAAAAGAATAATAGAATATTTAGGATCCTTGATCATACTAACACAAAATATTGTACGACCTTACCCTATATCATGTATCGAGCAAGCTGATGTTTAATAAATTTTGTTTATATTTGAAAATATGCCGGTACAATAAAAATGTTTCAATATTTGCAAGCAGATTTTTTAAATGAAGGTAAATATTTTATAATATTTATTTTTATCAATGGGCACTGTAATTTCCCAGATTCCAGTGCGACCCATCTCCGAGTCAAACTCAAATACCCAATTTTTTTCCTCAAGCTAAGGGTGCAACCTATCTACGAGTATATACGGTATGTACTTTAGCACAAGTAATTGTTTATAGCTATAGCATAACATACAACCTTACAAATAAGCAAAAAGAAGTTCTTGAAAGTTCCATAAAATCAGTCTTACTATACTTCTATATGATTTTAAAAATTTTGTGTTGGAGTGACATTTTTAAAAATGTTAACTGAATTAAAACTTTTTTTTTTTATTTAATAATCATATTGCTCCAAGCAAAGCATTTTACTGCCACTGTTTTGCAGGGGCTTACATAGGAAAAAAGTTATGAGAAAGAGTGACAGGTTATAGGGAGTGTTGGGAAGTGGGTAAGAGAAGGATGAGAATACTGATAAGAGTGGAGTGGATAGAGAAAGGAGCATGAGAGAAGGATGACTGTAACCATAAAGTGAGGGATCAGTTTAGATACTGATTGTAATGTAGAATTGAACCCCCACTTTATATCCACACCATAATAGTATAGAATTTTTTTTTATAATCATATTGCCCCAAGCAAGGCATTTTACTGCCACTGTTTTGCAGGGGGTTACATAGGAGAAAAGTTATAAGAAAGAGTGACAGGGGGTGTCAGGAAGTGGGTAAGAGAAGGATTAGAATAATGATGAGAGTGGAGTGGACGGAGAAAGGAGCATAAAAGAGAGGATGCAGGTTAGTGAGATAGGAGATGACTATTGACTTTACATTTAAATTCTTGGAGATTGTAGTTGTCGGGAAAGGAAGTAAATGGAATGGAATTCCACAGGCGGAAAGTGTGAGAAAAGAAGCTTATGGAGTAGAATTTGCATTTACAATTTATTGGTTTTACAATAAAAGGGTGGGACCTAGTTGCTAATCTTGTGGCTCGAGTAAATTCATATATAGGGGGCACCAGTGAACTAAGTTCATCGGAGCAGAAGCCATGAAAGTATTTGTAGAAGAGACAAAGGGAAGACACATTGCACCGGTGAGAAAGTGACTGTATCTGAGTTACCAAGTCGGGATCGATCACATTACAGATTCTCTGTTGGATTTGGTCAAGGACACCTAGGTGGATAGCAGGAGCACCCGACCAGATATGGCAGCAGTATTTAATGCATGGGTGAATGGTAGATTTATATATGTGCAGGATTGTTTCAGGCAGAAAAAACTTCCTGGCCCTACACAGAGAACTGACTTTCTTAGCAGCGGATTTAGCTATAAATTCTCTATAGTCATTACACTTGAGATCTGTTGTGAGAGTTAAGCAAAAGTTCATAGATATCTGTCTATATTCCTGACATGAGGTATTGTAATTATTTACACTATTTACATCGTTTGAACCGGTGTCTTTATCTTTGTTGCCATATTCACAATGTTTCGGCCATTGTACCCTCAGATCCCAAACAGTTCTGAGTTCAATTCCTAGCTACAGCAGTGGTGAACAAAACACTTACAGAGTTGAATTAAAAGGAAATAACTGATACTGAGACATCCGGAAGAGGTATGTCTTATGGAACTAGAACAATCTAACCTGGTGAACAAAAAGGGTTCAGTTCATATTGAGATAAGATAATCATATAGCGATCACAAGTGACATAATTGTACAAATTTTTTCTCCAATAAAAGGAAGTAATCTGAAACACATGACTTTTTAATTTACATAAAAATGACCATACAAAAAAAAAAAAAAAAGGAAATTATTTAAAAAATACGATGGCTAACTGATTTATATTAAACGTTTCAATTTTTGATCAGTAAATATAGTCTTCACTATGTAACCTGCCAGCCTAACATCTACAAGAATTAAAAATATTTAAAAAATATTTTTGAAACTTTATAAATTATTATAATTAAAATAATTAAAATGAAAACAATTGTTAAAATTTCATTATTCATCGAAAAAGTGTTTTTTTTTAAATTTCAGACTACAATGTCTGACATTTATATTATTTATTAAAGCAATTAAAAGCTTAACTTATTAAACAATGTCATAGTCTTATTTCATTCTTTATTTTACTATTCGGAGCAGATTTTCGGTAAAAGGGGCCAAATGGTTTTAAAAAATAATACATGATTTACATTCCCCAATGAGACCTGCATTTAACTAATAAAACCATTTTTGCCTTTAGAATTTAATTTCTTGAAATTTCATGAATTTATGTGGAGGGGGGAATAATAGATGTAAAAAAAAGATTTTTTTTACCAAGATTTTTTTAAAATAAGGATATTAAAAATAATTTCATTCCTTTATAAAAAAGTTCTGAAAATTTCATTAAAATTCGACAATTATTTGATTTTTGCAAGAATTTCCAAATTAATGCGTGTCACCAGAAAAAAAGTTACATTTTCCATTGTAAACTCTTGTAACAATTTGGCTCCCCGCTAACGAAATTAAAAAGAAGATTTTTACCAAAATTTTGATCGTGTTAGAAATAAGTGAAAAATTTTGAAAAATATTTGATCTTTCCTCTTAATAACAAGTTTAAAACCTTTTTTTCTTCATATTTTACTGTTTTTTTTTCAGTGATTTAGTGGCGGTACCTAAAATTCTATGAAAAAATATTCTTACAATCTAAAAATATTCTTTACTTTTAAATAACCTGCAAAGGGATAATAAGACATTAAAACAAACAAAAAAAACAAACAATCTAATCATTGGATTTTGTCAATCTATAGATAGCAAGATCAGAGCAGATGTGGCAGCAATGTTCAAGCATGGATTAATGATAGACTTATAAAGTTTCAAGACAAATTCGTTATAATCCGCCCATTTCATATCAATGGAAAATATAGGGCATACAAGGTGGTGTAATTGTTAGCAGGCTTGTCTCAAAAGAAAAATTACAACTGAGTCGTGAGACTGATCTGGGTGCCCCATAATTTCAGCCTTGTGCCACATCTAAGCTTCGCTTAAAAAAAAAAAAAAATCAACATATCTGTGGAAAATATTAGACATGGTCTATTTTTTTTTTCATATAATTTTCTCATGTTATTTTTTTCATATAATTTCAAATAAAATAAACATCTTCATTTTAGAAAGAATATAAAAAGTATTCAATCTCTTTATACATTGTGATATTAATTTCTTTTTCTTATTGTAAAATCATGAATAAACATCTGTTTATAGAACAGAAGTTTTACAGATAAGGGGAGAGTGAAATTAATGCACCAAGTTCATATTTGATACTGGTTGGGCGCCCCTGCCATTTATCTCAGGGTTCTCGACAGGCTCCAAAGGAGCATCTGTCATGTGATTAGTCCCGACCTGACGCCTTGACTCCAGCCACTTTCTCACCGGTGGGATGTGGCTTCCCTCTGTCTATTCTACAATTATTTTCATGGCTTCTGCTCCGATGGGCTTAGCTCACTGATGCTCTCTCCAAAAGAATTTACTTGACCAACCAAACTGGCAACAAGGTCCTACACTTTTACAGTTAAATTAACTAAATGCAGCCGCCACTTCTACTCCAGCATCTTCCTTTCTTGCACTTCCTGCCTGTGGAACTCCCTTCTGTATACTTACTTTCCTGACAGCTACAATCTCTAAGAATTCAAACGCAACATCAATTCCCATCTCTTGTCCACTTGACTCCAGTCCTTCTCTCGTCCTTTCTCCATCACCTCGTATATCTTGTTCTTTCTCACTCTACCCTCACAACTGTCTTCACACTGATATTCCCATCCCTTTTTTGCCCTTTCTCAGACATCCCCTGTAACTGGTTCGTGTCTTTCTCTTTGCTCTCCTCCTACTTAAACTTTCACTCTTCTCTTATACAGCCTCCTGCACATCAGTGGCGTATCGCCTTGTTTGGGGTGAAACGATTAAAAAAAAAAAAAAATCTGCTGCAGCCACCATTGTACTGATGCCTTAGGGAAAGTCATGAATTCATCTCTTCTACCCAAAGTATGGATTAAATAGTAAACTGGTTACTCAAAGCATGTGTAGTAAATTCTCAAGGAAAAACAAAAGCAATCTGTGAAGAATTATCATTATTCTTTTGTTTTTTGTTTTTTTAACATTGAAATACTATTTTATAATCATGTCATTTTAATCCCAAGGCAGGACTGCCACTGGTGTGCACGGGGAAAAAACAGAGTACAGGGGATGCTGAAGAAAAGAGAAAAGGTGGATGGGATTTGGGGAGGTAGAAAATGGCAACTGATGTTGCATTTAAACTTTTGGAGATTGTAGCTATCAGGGAAGCAAGTATAAAGAAGGGAGTTCCACAAACGTTAAGCGAGAGAAAAGAAACTATTAGAGTAGAAGCAGTGGTTACATTTGACTATTTTGATGATAAAAGGTGGGACCTAGTCGCTAATCTAGTTGCACGAGTAAATTCATGTGATCGGGGCACCAGAGAAAGAAGCTCATCAGAGTAGAAGCCATGAAAATATTTGTAGAAAAGACAGAGGGAAGCCATATCCCGTCAGTGAGAAAATGACTAAGTCAGGATCAATTAAATTGCAGATCCTTCTTTGGATTTTGTTGAGAGACTCAAGATGAATAGCAGGAGCACCCGACCAGATATGACAACAATATTCAATGCATGGACAAATGGTAGACTTATAAATGTGCAAAATAGATTCGATATAGTCGTTCCACTTGAGGTCGGTTGAGAGAGTCGAGTGAGAGAGGTAGGGTTAGGGTTAGTTTCTAGGAGACTCGTGTCATCCATGCAGATAGAAGTTAGGAAAGTGTCTTTATGGTGGTTAAAAAGAAAGCAGCTTTGTGTTGGAAGCATTAAAATTTACGAGACATGTCCTACCCCATTTCATTGGATTAAGAAGAAATACTTTCAGGTTTATATAAAAAAAAAAAAAAAAAAAAAAAAAAAAACTTACTGACATGACACTCTTTCACAAAAATACAATAAACATTGAAAGGATGTTAATTTCGTCTTTTTTGCTTAAGAGTTTGACACAATATTATACTCTCTATTATTATAAAGACCTATATACCGAGGATATGGAACAAATAATAAAAAGGCACATCAGAAAAAAAACATCAACAAACAACCCGAACAAACCACACCTACGTGTCACTGCAGAATAAGGAATGAATCTCCATTAAACGGTAATTGTTTACAAAAGAACATAACATCCATTACAAAAGATAAATAATAAAATAATACAAATAAATAAATAAAATAATAAATAACAGATAATAATAAAAAAGTAAGAAAATAAATAATGAATATATTAATCATCGAAAAACAAAAGAATAAACAAATAACAAGTCAAATAGATTTACTCAAATAAATAAATAATCAAGCCACTCTCGCCAAAATAACCGTTAGAAGGATTACCCACAAGGCCCCACTGACATGTATATACAAATAGCCGAGGAAAAACTCAACACATGTGGCCTGATGATTGCACTTAGCATGAAACAGTCTGTCGCCCGAGTGTTGACTTCAGTGTTCACGCTTTTATATTTAAAGACCTCTCTCTCTATATATATATATGTCTTTAAATATAAAAGAGTGAAAAAAACAAGTCTGCCTCCTTCTACCAAGCGTCCATAGCTCAGAGATAGAATCTCCGACTGACGCCAATTTGGTTGGGTTTCAATCCTGGGTTAAAAGCAATCGGATGTCTAACTGTACTGATGAGCTGTGATACAGTGGGGCAGATTTGTCTGTGGATATATATATATTTCCTTCCTGTCATGCTCATGGAGAAAAAGACAATAGCAAGGCAGTTTTGGTTCAGTTCATTCTCTTTACTACCGTTTATTAAACTTTACTACCAGTTATGAAAACTCTTGCCGCAGATTTGCTCTTTAACAGTGCCTTATTATTTTTTTTTTTTGCAATAATTATGGTGTTGAGCAGTGAAGAAATATATATATATCCCTCCTGTCAAACTCAGAGAAGAGGGTTTGGATTATTATTTTTTTTCTTATGTCTTAATGTAAGATACTCACTAGTTGATATATCAATATATATGTTGCTGCCATTTTAGGTGGCATATCAATATGAATATTGTGCCACCATTTTTGATAGCTCAGGTTCACTCGTTAAAGAATATTTGCAATTGACTAATTTGAACAATCAGCTGCCCAATTAAAACAGAATAAAGGCGCAGATATATTAACACCCCTTCCTGGTCTTTTGGAAAGGAGTAGCAGTTTAACCCATGTTTCCAGTTCAGGATTGGCTTTCCAGTTACTTCTCCTAATGTCTCCTCAATTTTTTATGCCCCCCCCTAGCAACTCCTTGCATCTTACTGGCATTATTTTCTTTGTAACACAGTATCCTCACCCCACTAGACCGTTGGTTCGGTATCATCCAGCATTAGAGGTTAGACACAAATCTCTGGTTCCCAATGTCAATTTGACGCCGCATTGTGATTTTTTTAATCCTGGAGAGTGGTCATCAGATTATAAAACCCCGGAAACTCCCTGTTGGCCCACCTGCGTGTTCATCAGGTTAACAGAAACATGAATATTACCAAATCACTGCAATTTTGGAAGGACAAAAAAAGTTTTTTTATAAATCAAAAACAAACACACACAAAAAAAATATTCTGTTGCAAAAATATTGAATGACTCTTGGATATGAACAATAACCAAATAAAACACAAATCATTTCAGTGCCATACGTGAAACACACTTGGGCGATCAGGTCTTGAAAGAGACATGACTGACTGGGCAGAATATTATCCTGCAGTATGTTGCCATTGCTTTCTCTGTGATAGAATGGTTGCTGACCAAGGTTATAGAACCCAATCTGTCCTGTTATTTGACTCATAGCTTGAGGGCAAAGGGATGTATTATATTATTAAGTAGTAATTTTGGGGGATCAGTTTATTACTGTATAACAATATAAAACTGATCCCCCACTTTATGCCCAGCAGAAGCCTTAATCATGTTTCCAACTATTATATTCAGTCAGTTAAGTGCCATATGTGAAACACGCTTTGGACGATCATGTCTCGAAAGAAACATGACTGACTGGGCAGAATATTATCCCGCAGTAGGTTGCCATTGCTTTCTGCGGTAGACTGGTTGCCGACCAAGGCTATAGAACCCAATCTATCCTATTATTTAACCCATAACTGGAAAGAATAGATGGGTTAATACCTTTCCCAAAGGTATTTGCACGTAAGTGAATGCAATGAATTCAGCTGGAATTGGAACTCGGCTCCCCGCACAAATACTTTGAATAATTTTGGTAAAAAGGAAGCTGTGGCCTTCGTGAACACTTTTGGTCTGCTCTTAGCACAACTATTACAACTTTTAGTGTTCTTGTTCTCAATAATAGTAACAGTAGTAATAGTATTAGTGGTAGTAGGAGTAGCAATATTTAGATGTTATCAGCAGTGTTTTGCTTCTTCACTCTGAGTATCAGCAACACACAGCAGACACTTTCTTTCAATCTCTGATGTCTCTTAACTCAGTTCAACTGCATTCGAAGACAGTCAAATCTTAACTCTTCTCTCCTACTCTCTTCTCGTCAACCCGTCTCTTCTACTTGTCACCCAGTGCTTCTCCCCATGCTCATGCAAACACATACTTAAACAACCCCCTCCATGACATACTTTTAAAGTACAATTTCAACTCTCTGATAAAAACAATTTACTTTTTCACTGATTAGTTTTTCGAGGTTCACAACAAAACACTATAGTTTTATCACCTAACTATTAATTATTCTGACGTTCTTTTTGTAAACGACACACACACACATTAAAGCATGTTTCATTAAATAATATAAAAAAGTTTTGTCTCTTTATTTTATGTAAATTTTTGCATATTTTCTGATAAGCTTAATAGCATTATCATTAAATGAAGAAAGAAAATTATAATATTGATACATAATCTTTTTTATAATCCAATCTAAGCTTTCAGCTTACATAAGTGTTACGAGGATGCATTTATATATAAAAATAATAATAATAACAATGATTAAAATATTATAGTAATGGATTCTATTGAGTCTATTAAATGTTATTCCAAAAAAAGTTTTAATTCAGGAAATAGTCGTAAAAATAATGAATTTAGAAATAGAATATTTGGAAGATGCAAGAATGTTCCAGTAGAGTCGACAGAATTCGAAAGGTTCTAGAAATATGCAAATTAGGTGTTAGCCCCTATACAAATAGGTTTTGGGCACGGAGCAGTTAGTTGATAGCAGGATGGGTTGACCTCATCAGCTCTGGTTTTGATTCAAGGATGTACATCTAGCCGAAAGAATCTCTCTAAGATGACGACAAAAACTAAAACTTGAAACAGTTGATAAAAGGATGTGCTGACCTCATCTGCTCCAGTTTTCATTCAAAGATTTATATCCAGCTGAAAGAATCTCTCTGTAAAGTTGACGACAAACTAAAACTTGAAAGAGTTGTTAAAAGGATTTGCTGTCATATCAACTTCGGTTATGATTCAAGGATTTATATCCAGCCAAAAGAATCTCACAGAAAAGTCCGATCAACTAAAACCTGAAAGAGAACCTCATGGAACTATCTAGGTAAATACATATTTTTGCCTCTTTCATTGATTAAGCAAAAAATTAGTCTTTATATACACATTTAAGGATTTCCAAAAAGTATAGCACTTAACTTCCCCGCCAACTTAAATGGGTAAAGATACTTGACAACTTACTTTTCCCTCCTCTCCTCATAACACTTTGCCAGGTAGTAGTAAACTATACGCTTTCTATTTGAATGCAAACCTGTATATTTGTAAATATTTTTATCTAATGTTTTATGAATTAAATATTTGTCTGTATTTTAATTCTGAATTTTGGTCAATCATTTTTATTTTCTCTTTTGTTACAAATAACATGTAACATAAATGGGGGCTCGTCCGGGATTAACACGTAACATAAGCCATTTTCAAAGATGTCAAATTACATTATAGCATAACAATTCACGGACAATAATGACAGTTTGTTTTTGTTGACATGGAAGATTTCCAAGCAATGACAAGCTCAATACATACATACATACATACATACATATATATATATATATATATATATATATGTATAAAATCGAAAATCTAAGAGTGAGCCAATAACCTACCACGGTTTCGCTTAACAGCTCGTCAGGGAAAATTGGCTAAAGACTTAGAAATGAAATTATGTAGAATTTCAGCTTAAACAAGGAAGACACCAAACTCAGGAAAAAGTGGGGGGATAAACTTTATTCAGGGGGAAAAAAGGATTGAGAACAATTAAGCAGGAGGCTAATTGAGCAAACAGTGTTTCATGTGGATACATTTATGAAGAATTTCAGTTTTTGAATTTAATAAAGAGCTTGTATTGAGCTCTTTATTGTTAAGGTTTTCGTCTTGGGTTTTTTTTCTTTCTTACGAATGCTTGACTTTTTATTCAGGTATTTCGTTTGTTTCTTTTTTTCTTCCCCTTCTTTTCCCTCCGGGTTCGTTTCCGGTGGGTTTCAAGACGATCTCATTTGCAGTTTAATTATTGATAATATTGACAGAATTAGTTCTGTTGCTATTAGTATTATTACTATAATTAATATTACTATATATATTAGTTAAACAGTACATTATAATTTTCACTGGCCTTATTCATTTGAGAAATATATATATATATATATATATAAAAAATAAAACAAACTTCCTACTTAAATACAAGTATCCATTAAAAAAGTCATGTTACACAAATAAAATTTCAAGTATGTCAGTTAATACCAGTTTCGTGGATTTCCGTTAAATTCCGTAATATTTGGAATTATAGATCAGTTGAAAATCATCATTGTCATTATTATTATGACGATGAGGAAGAGAAATGGGAGGAGGCAGCATCAAGAAATTCTAGTTCATTCCAAGGAAGAGAAAATGGAAAAGGAAATTAACAATTTGTTGTTAGTAGGCAGCTAAGATATAATGTCAAATCATTACTGAACAAAGCAGTTATTGAATCAAGGCAGGATCTTGTTAAAACTGACCCCAGGTCAACATAATTGCAACTGACAAGCACATGACATTATTCTGTTAGAGACTCAAAATAGGAGGAAATTAATATGTCACTTATACTGATTAATAACAAGCAAGAATAACTGACATTGCCAGGAATAAGACGGTTGATATTATTTTGCTGAGAAATGTTTTCATCTTGTGTCTGTCCAATAATACTCATGATATTTTCATAGAACTAACTGCCAGTCAGTTAAGTGCCATACGTGATACACGCTTGGGCGATCATGTCTCTTTCGAGACATGACTGACTAGGCAGAAGATTATCCCGCAGTAGGTTGCCATTAATTTCTGCGGTAGACTGGTTGCCGACCAAGGCTATAGAACCCAATCTGTCCTGCTATTTAACCCACAACTGGAAGGAATAGCTGGATTAATACCTTTCCCAAGGGTATCTGCGCGTAAGTGAATACAATGGATTCAACTGGAATTCGAACTCAGCTCCCCGGTTTCTCGTTCCGAGCCGACATCCACTGTACCGCAAGGCACACCACCCTTGTGGTACAGTGGATATCGGCTATCGAACTAACCGTACCAACCATTAAATAACAGTCATATTCTTTTACTATCACAGTCCCAAAATAATTGTTACATCTGTATGCACATTTTACATCGTAAACTGTACTAACCATTATAGGACATTCATATTCTTTTATTACCACTGTCCTATAATTTTGTCAAATCTACAAGAATTGTTAGAATGTTCAATGAAGAGTTTAGTTTAAAATTCTCTGAAGGTTACTTGGATCAACAAACACCTGAAGAAGACGAGAGGGTATCACAATCAAAACATGAAAAAAAAAAAAATCACAATCAAAACATGAAAAAAAAAAAATCACAATCAAAACATGAAAAAAAAAAAAAAAAAAATCACAATCAAAACATGAAAAAAAAAAAAAAAAATCACAATCAAAACATGAAAAAAAAAAAAAAAAATCACAATCAAAACATGAAAAAAAAAAAAATCACAATCAAAACATGAAAAAAAAAAAAAAAAAAAAATCACAATCAAAACATGAAAAAAAAAAAAAATCACAATCAAAACATGAAAAAAAAAATCACAATCAAAACATGAAAAAAAAAAAAAATCACAATCAAAACATGAAAAAAAAAAAAAAATCACAATCAAAACATGAAAAAAAAAATCACAATCAAAACATGAAAAAAAAATCACAATCAAAACATGAAAAAAAAAATCACAATCAAAACATGAAAAAAAAAAAATCACAATCAAAACATGAAAAAAAAAAAAATCACAATCAAAACATGAAAAAAAAATCACAATCAAAACATGAAAAAAAAAAAAAAAAAAATCACTAATTCAAAAGGACCTATTTTCAAATAGTCGCAAATCCACTCTTCCCATGACCAGCCTTCTTCCTCTTGCCACTTGTTCACTATCACTGACTTTATTATGCTAATCAATAGTCTGTCAGTTATTTTTTGTTATAAATAACTGAATGCGTCTGTTCTGGGTATTCTTTGTATCACTGAGCCGAGCCTACACTCAGCTTTTTCGATGGTGAAGGAATTTCTTTTGCACAAATGATAATATTAGTTCATTCGAATATCAAGTAAATAAAGTACAGAGTACAATACTATTCCACCTATGCTAAACTTAAGGGCAATACTTTTGTCAAGAATATGTAGAAAAATTAAATAAAATAATAAAGAAATTCCTTTCCCCCATGAAGATAGTGATAAAGGAAGCGAAAATTTTATTCTGAATTGGCTTCATCAAACACCTATTAGGTGGTGCTGTTTAAGTCTATCAAAAGAAAACCAGTTTTTTCCTTACTCTCTTTCTACTTGCTCCAAGATGTAGTAGGGCATGAAAAAGGACAGCCCTGCTGGGGAACATTCGTTTACCCCAGTCCACTGACAACTGAAATCTCTTTCCACTTTCCAACGCATGACATTTGCACATATCTTCCAAATCCTCCAATGAAGTAAATAAACCTTTTCTTTGGTTGTTCCAACTCAGCACAAAGCTGACTAGAGTTTGACCTTTATAAGAATGGTCAAACCTCCAATGATGAAGTATAAACTGTTCTTTGAATGTTCCGACCTACTTGAGTTTGATCATAACAATGCTTATCCTTGCTTACCTGAACTTCTGAACAAAAAAAAAACAAAAAACATGGACATATCCCAATAATACGTCAATAGTTTCAATCAGTCAGTTAAGTGCCATATGTGATACACGCTTTGGGCGATCATGTCTCGAAAGAGACATAACTGACTGGGAAGAGGATTATCTTGCAGTAGGTTGCCATTGCTTTCTGTGGTAGACTGGTTGCCAGCCAAGGCTATAGAACCCAATCTGTCCTGTTATTTGACTCATAGCTAGAGGGGGAAGAGATGTATTATATTATCAAGTAGTAATTAGTGGGGGATCAGTTAATTACTTCATAACTATATAAAACTGATCCCCCACTTTATGCCCAGTAGAAGCCTTAATCATGTTTCCAACTATTATATTCAGTCTGTCAGTTAAGTGCCATACGTGATACACACTTTGGGCGATCACGTCTCTTTTGATATATGACTGACTGGGCAGAAGATTTTCCGGCAGTAGTTTGCCATTGCTTTCTGTAGTAGACTGGTTGCCAGCCAAGGCTATAGAACCCAATCTGTCCTGTTATTTGACTCATAGCTAGAGGGGGAAGAGATGTATTATATTATCAAGTAGTAATTAGTGGGGGATCAGTTAATTACTTCATAACTATATAAAACTGATCCCCCACTTTATGCCCAGTAGAAGCCTTAATCATGTTTCCAACTATTATATTCAGTCTGTCAGTTAAGTGCCATACGTGATACACACTTTGGGCGATCACGTCTCTTTCGATATATGACTGACTGGGCAGAAGATTTTCCGGCAGTAGTTTGCCATTGCTTTCTGTAGTAGACTGGTTACCAGCCAAGGCTATAGAACTCAATCTGTTCCATTATTTAACCCATAACTGGAGGGAAGAGACGGATTAATACCTTTCCCAAAGGTATTTGTGCATAAGTGAATGCAGATTTACATCAAGTCCCTTGAGAAAGTAGTGCTTCCCTGGGCAAGAAGGTGACTACTGGAAGACCCCATATCTGACAACAGGACTGCACCATGCTACACAAGCAGGAGAACCCAGTCATGGCTCTCAGACAATTTCTGCAACCACATCACCCCTTACATCTGGCCGTCTACCTCCCCAGACTGCAACCCCTTTGATAATTATGTGTGGGCTGCAGTTGAGTGAGAGACCAACAGAACAACTTGTAATACCAAAGATGGAATAAAAGCAAGGATTACGGCAGTATTCACCAACTTAAACAAGGAGACTGTCCAGAAGAGTTACAGGAGATTCTGAAATTGAAGACCATGGGTGAATTCAGTGGCATTTTTATTGAATAAATTTACTGTTTAGTATTTCAAGATATTTTTGTGTAATTTTGGTAAATATATCTGCAAAGATGTCAGTGTTATTTTCATTTTTGTGTAACTTAGACAACAATTTATCCATTGTGACACTATCTCCCGCGGGTATACTTTCTTTTGTTTGGTTTAATGCAACGGAGAGAGAGGAATTAACATTAGTAGTATTATTGGTTGTGCTTTATTGTAATTCACAATGTGAGCTTATGTAAAAAACTATTTTAATACTATCATATACTTGTAAAATCTGGGGAATAGATAAGTTAGCAGACAATTTGAGAGAAGGAGAAAAATACAATTTTCTTTCTTTTTCATTATAGTTTTCTTTCTTTTTCATATATGATAGGCATTATTTTGGACTAGGTAGAAATTTGACGAAATGGCCACAGTCATAATAAAATGTCAGGATTATTTGATGAGGTCAAGTAAGATGTTCCCTGAGAACAGAAATTGTGGGAATTTAAATATCTAAATATGCAGGATTATGCCTCATTCGTTGAGCCACATATCGTGTGGGTGGAAACGGTCTCATTGGTCAAAAGCTTTGAGTCGGCCAAATCCCCCGAGAGGATTGGGGATGGTTATAAAAATCCGGTCTCGACGAGAAAATTCAGTTGAGTAGCTATCAGTAGCTGTGAGAAGCTATGAGTTATTCTCAGTTTTTTCAGTCTGAGTTGAAATGTAATGACTGTGGAAAAGGGTTCCCAACTGGGGGAGCCATGATCCACGGCTGGTCGCCTACCACAGAACTTATGGCTAAAGAGTAAACGTCAAATGAAGCCTGTCGCCTATTAACCTAAAGAGTTAATTTGGAATAATGTGCCTTCGATATGACTCCCAAAAGAACGTTATTATTTTTTAACCACAGGAGAATCAAAAATTCTGATTCCTCGCTCGCTCTACTTTGGTAAATTCTGTTAAACTCCGATAAGGACCCGAAAGGACTTTGTTATTTTAGAAGTTGCATAGCGAATTGACAGCCCTGGTTATGGAGAATATGTGAAAAGAATTTAATGAAAATTTAATGATTACTTTAACGAAACTTAGAAAAGACATTTTTATTTAAGGATTGAACGCTCTGAAATTTTTTTAAAATGAAACCTCTCTCTCTTCGTTGTAAACCGGCGTTCCGACAACTGTATTATCATCCTGACAACTGTATTGTATGCTCCTGTGAAAGAAGAAAAAAAAAAAGTTTTTTTTTATATAAAGACATTCTTCGTAACTCTCCAGGCATGTTCGACCATGTTCTTTCATTTTATTAATTTTTTTTTGGTGCCATATTTATTTTTTAAACTACAGGTGTACAGGTGTGCACCAGTGTCCGGACTGGCTCTAAGAGAAAGGCGACTATTTAAAATTGCACAACGTGACCTCTGGGATCAATTCACAACGTGGGACAGTGGTGCATTGTTGCAATAGACGTCTTGTAAACCAGCTTTTATGACAACATCATCAGATGAGATTATCACAACCAGCAACAACGACCAAACCAACCAGCCAGCCGGCTGGCAGTGTCACAGCTGGGATTGTCATGACCCTTGACAGGATCAAGCATCACAATTAACGAGCCAGCCCTGGGCGTAACGTGTTACACCATCACACCCTGTATGTATCAATCCTAGAAAATGTTACCATAAAGCATATAGACAGATCTCAATACTTAGTATTCCTCGGCTACCCTTGAAAAACAAATAGATCTTTTGATGCATTGTGGGAGCCATGTAGACATAAAGGTGTTTAAGGAGGGTTCTCCTTAGCTTTGTCTTTCTTATTCGCTTAAGTCCCTTCTAATTATTGTACATTATCATTGTTTCTTGCTATCAAAGGAATTGCTTCACCTTTAGATTTCCAAGATTTCAGAATTAAACGTGCTAAAAGAAGTGGGGGTAATTGTGTGAAATACTTTTATCAATCCCCTTGAACTGCGTGTTAGTCACATGGGTGTTTTGTTACCCACCCAAATTTTTAAATCACTGATAATTACTAATTGGCAACTGGTTTCATTTGCTCCCTCCTACTACTCTCCTAAAGGTGTTTATCACACAGTGTGGTGTAGTTGTAGCTCACTTGGCATGGGAGGTAGATGACATTTTGTCTTTCAAAGTATCTTGTCACCCACATTACTAACAGAGGTAAGTTTTCATCATTTATACTTTATATATTGTTACAAGGGTACATTTCTTTATAAAAAATATTAATACAGTCAATAAAAAGGTTAAAATATAATCTAAATCTAAACTTATTTATAAATAGAACTTTGTCTGTGTGTGTGTGTGTATGTGCCTGTCCGTTACCTATAGACTCCAAAATGGCTGAACCGATTTTCTTGAAAATTTACACAGTTGTACTATAAGCGTCTGCGAGTGTTCTTAGCTAGGTTTTGTGTCGAGGTACCCCCGATAAAATATCGAAAATCAAAAAAAATCCGGTTATAGAAGGAGTGGTCCAATTTTAATCAAATTTGATACACTCATAGACAAAGACATAAGAAACGATATTCAGAAGTTTCAAGGTTGCAGTTCTTACAATTGTGCAGAAAATCGATAATACATTTCTAAAAGCTTTCATTACACCCGAGCAATGCCGGATTATACTGCTAGTTTATAGTAAAAGATTCTACCGAGTCCTACTTGACTATTTCTAAAATGTTTTCTATTTAAAATATTGGCATATATTCATTCTGACAGAAGCCAGTCATTTCTTTTTAAAGAAATCACTACATTTTTGAATATGCAATGTGTGGCTAAGAGACGTTCAACTATTTATAAACTGTGTGGGAAACAGTCTAGTAGAACAATACGACAGGATAATTTGGTGAACCATATCTCTGGCTCTGCATTTGCGAGGTCTCCGAACATCCGTGTGCAGGATGGTAATTCCCCAAGCTTTTCATGGCGTCCAGAGGATGCTGTGCCCAGTTACTAATGGAACCCCACATGAAAGAATGTTTTATCCCCAATGGAGGACAGCAGATGGGCGTTTGCTCCCTTCACGGTTGTCTCAACCCAGAAGTGTTTTGATGAGACGTCATGTGTGCCAAAGTAAGTTTGAGCTGCTGGAAGACGGGGTTGAGCTAATTGAGGCTAAAACCTAATTACGCACACGCATTGTGGTGCAATGGATATCATCTCAGAATGAGAAATCAGAGAACCGAGTTCAAATTCCATTTCATTCACTTACACACAAATACCCTTTGAAAAGGTATTAATCCATCTCTTCTCCCTCCAGCAATGGGCTGAATAGCAGGACAGTTTTGGTTCCATAGCCTTGGTTGGCAACCAGTCTACTGCAGAAAGTAATGGCAACCTACTACAGAAAAAATTTTCTACCCTGTCAGTCATGTCTCAAAAAAGACATGCTTGTCCAAGCTTGTATTACATATGGCAATTAACTGACTGATGCCTATAACATGGATGTGAAACTACAGTTTTACTGAGAGACCCCTCCCTCAGGTGACAGGTTAATAGATCAAAATTCTATTGATGGCTTTAATATGGTGCCTGAGCAAGACAAACAGATTGCTAGTGCTGACCAGATGCACCCAATAGTGGAAATACCTGAAGTGCAAGAGAACCCTTAGCCTGAACAATGCGAGAACATAACCCAGCCCTCCTCTCCAGTTGTACGCTGTTCTATGTATATCAAATGATGACCCCAGTATTTACAAGATTATTTTGAATAAAACAATTTAACCTAAAGTTAATAACACCAAGCACTGTTTTTAGTCGGTGGTGGTGGTGGGGGGGTGTCGTGGTGACTTCTATTCTACACTCACTGCCACCCCCACTTACTGATACTACTCCTAACACAACCTATAAAAACCATAGTCTACTTGTAGAAGAGTTCCATTAATAACCTAGCAATGTTCTATGATGAATAAAGCTGAATGTTTTCTTAGTTTATGTTGTGGAGTAGTTTTGCACTGAAGGTTATAATCGTGCTATGCCAGTTGCTAATCGACTTAACGCACCTAAAATGTTAGGAACTTGGTAATCTTCCACTGAAAGCTGACTCTTTAGTATTCGGCTAACTGCCAACTTATAACTGCCTAGTAGTTCTACTGAACTCCAATAGAACTCCCAAGAACTTCTTCCCACCATTAACTTCCTGTTAACTCTTATTAATATAGATCGAAGAGTCCATTATCTGAGGAATAGGTGTGTTTCCCCATAACAGTTTACAACACGAAGTACTTAAAAATTATATAAAAAAGGCGCTCACATCATTTTCTTAAATTACGCTTCACAGATAAAATCTCTGTAGAAAAAAATAAAAAACCAATTCCAATCAATATAATTTCTGTTTGAAAAACACTAGAGTATTTTGCTTACTGGAAATAGTAAATTTTATCATTTAGTTTCCAATTAAAACTAAAATGAAAGCTTTTTTTATTTTTAAATATTCTTTTTAAATCTTAGGTATCCCAAAATTAGTGAAGGTACCTTGTGGATGTGCAGTGTGATGGAATAAATATTATCTCGGAATGAGAAATCAGAGAGCAGAGTTCAAATTCCAGTTGAATTCGTTTCATTCACTTGTGTACAAATACCCTTGAGAAAGGTATTAATCCATCTCCTCTCCTTCCAGCTATAGATTGAATAACAGGACAGATTGGATTCTATAACCTTGGTTGGCAACCAGTCTACCATAGAAAGAAATGGCAAGCTAATGCAGGATAATCTTCTGCCTAGTCAGTCATGTCTTGAAAAAGACATGATCGCACAAGCCTGTATCACGTATGGCAATTAACTGACTAACTGACCTAGTATCAAGTGTGATCCAATTTGACTGTGTATATCACAGACCTACCAATAGCAAATAAAAATGTATGCAGTATAATAAACTTAAGTTGGACTATAAAATTTATCATTTTGAATTTTTTTAAACATTACTTCACCCAAATTAAGTCCTAAGAAAAAATAAATAAATAAATAAATAAATAAAATCGCCCCGAGTAAAATGTTTGAAGATATTAAAATTTAAAGAAAAAAAATATTTTGGTGTTCATTTGCACCACCTTCAAAAATCTATGCAGCTGTTAATGTACATATACATTGAACTAAATTTTAAGGGAAATGGAAAATAAATTCCGACAATATGAGATAAAAAATACTTGAGAAACAACAAAATATGGATTTTATGTGGGGAAGCCAACATTATAATGTTTCGGTTGTTATAACCATCATCAGGGTTTATATTTACTATTGTGAAGTTTTTTTTGTTGTTACAGCCTGTGAATAGATTTAAAAATGTGATAAAAACCTTGATAGAAATGCGATAAAAACTAAATCTATTCACAGGCCATGACCACAAAAAAACTTCACAATAGTAAATATAAACCCTGATGATGGTTATAACAACCGAAACATTATAATGTTGGCTACCCCACATAAAATCCATATTTTGTTGTTTCTCAAGTATTTTTTATCTCATATTGTCGGAATTTATTTTCCATTTCCCTTAATATATATATTTAGGATTTACGTCCTAGCCTTTTTTTCCAGATTTATGACATATTATATATATATATATATATATATTTTTTATTTGATGCTGAACTATATGTGATGCATTTTCATAATAAACATAGAACAAAATAAGAAAAATTAAGATAAAAAATATATACAAAAAGCATATATTCAAAGATGGTTACACAAAAATATTCTTCTTTGTTACTTTTCTGGTTTTCCCCAATTTCCTTTTAAATAACTACCATGGCATATCACAGACAGTAACTAAGCCAAAATTGTCAAAGCACACTAACTATACTTGTGCTTAAAGCACCTGATAAAACAAAGGAACCTGTAAAGTGGATTATGACAAAAATTAACCAACCGAGATATATCATTACTAGTTACTGCTGCGTATATTGCCCACAAGAAAAGGAGGCCACAAAATTAGGAGGTTAGTCGGTCAGCAGAGAGCACCAACTGTCCGAAAATTCAATAGAGAGATCATTATCTTCTTTGTACCTGGTGGTATGAATGGAACTTTGTTTTGTAGCCACTATTAGATCTTTAAAACCTGAAATAAAGGTATCGTCATTCCATTTCATATGCATTTGCACCCCACATAGCAGCAGCCATCACCCACCACTGAATTGAAACCAGTTGCTATTCTATTTAAAATTTCTTTTTTTAATCATTTCACCCCAAGCAAGGTGATAAAAGACACAAGGAGTAACTGAGCATGAAGGACAAAATCTAATAAAAGAAACGATTGCTGAGGGGAAAGAACAACAAAAAAAAAGATAGGATTCAAGGAGACAGAAGACGACGACAATTGACATTGCATTTAAACTTTTGTAACTGTCTTACCCATGGGGAATATTGAGTAAAAGAGAAATAGGGGAAGGCAGTGAGCCACCCACCCACCACTGATGAGCTTGCGCAAATGCATGGTGGAAATGGAGAGTAGGGGATTGAAGTAGCAAAGAAAAAAGTTCTGTGAGCTACAAGGGCTAGGAAAATGAGCACTTCAACATGATTCATTGGTTTGTCTTGCTAGATCTATCACCGACTGAGTGAAGAGTGCAATCTGCACCGGGTGCTCTACACATTTATTTGAAATATTAAAAAGTGAAATGTATGCAAAATGTTACAGAGTGAAATATCACGTGTGAAATGCTGATGTCATTTTCTGTTCATTTTTAAACTGTGTCAAGGATTTTTCTCCCTTTTAAACAGAAAAGGGTTGGACTCTTAGGTTTTTAATAAGATTACCAAAATACACTTACCTTTCAGTTCTGTGGACGGTAAATCAGATACACAGCTCCTGAAAATTTAAAATGAGATAATATATATATTTTTTTAAAATTTGAATAAAAATTAATGCTGGGTGAAGGAAAACATTAAAAATTGGCTTTAATTAATATAATTCTTGTCAAATTAAATAATTTATTCAATTATCATAGAAAACCTACCCAACAAAAAGCAAAACAAAAAAAAAAATAATTGCATTGAGGTGTTATGATGACTCCATTTTTTTTTTTTTTGCACAACTGCGTTCATGTTATTGTTAAGACTGTAACTAATGAACTTTTGACCAGAAACAGGAGCTAAGAAGGCACTAATTAAAATGTGATTAAAAAAAGAAATAAATAAATAAACAAAATTTAAGCAAAAGAAAAAAGTTATTTTTCAAAATAACCAAGCATGAGCAGTTACTACCAAGATTCCAAAGGGTTTCAAAAGGATAAATTCAGAATATAAGATTGTAACTTTCAAACACTATGTTATAAATCGATATTAACAGTTACAAATATACTAGCAGTATAGCCCGGCATTGCTCGGGTGTAATGAAAGCTTTAAAACTAATCCATGGTCCTGGAGACTATTGAGTCTTTGGGCACGAAAGACTAAAAAGCAATAGTTGTTTCCAGTTAAAGTAAAACCGTAGACTGAAAGAAAAATGAATGGATGTAAGTCAAATTTTGATTTCCTGGTATAGATATCAAATAAATTTTTTTCATTGTAAACTGAATTTTGAAGGCTAAATAAGTCCTCTGAGTAAATGGTATCATGCCTGAGACTAAGAACTACAATTATACCTACTTAGAGCAAAATCCGAAGCAAAAACTAAAATAAAAGGACTGAAAAAATAGACATACAGGCAGATAAACAGACACACACACAAACATCTTGCCTTATATATATATATAAAATTGATTTCCTGCACTATTGTAAGAAATGCAACCTTGAAACTTCTGAATATCGTTTCTTATGTCTGTCTATGAGTGCATGAAATTTGATTAAAATCGAACCACTCCTTCTATAACCAGATTTTTTCGATTATCGATATTTATTAAGGGTACCTCAACACAAAACCTAGCTAAGAACATTCGCAGATGCTTATAGTCCAACTGTGTAAATTTTCAAGAAAATTGATTCAGCCGTTTCGGAGTCTATAGGTAATGATACACACACAGACACACAAAGTTCCATTTATAAATAAGTCTAGATTTCAACTGATTCCAACTACTCTAATGAACACTATCAGAACTCTCTTGATACTCTGGATACTTACCAGAAACCTCCCTGCTGAAGTCTGATGTGACACAAGGTTGGTTTTTAATGTGGGAATTCTGAACCCTTCAGCTAGGACAAAAATTTCCTGTAGGGACCTTGTCTGTTTTTTTCCCCAGATAAGACTCTTTTCGAAAACGCTTATAGATATAATGTTCTAGTCCAGACCAAGAATGGACTGATAAAAGTTCTGAAGTTTGGTTATTTGGTCAGGTGTAACCCAGACGGCTGGTATTAATTTTAAGTGATTTTTAAGATGAGAAGAGACTTCTCTAAAATTGGAGAATACAATAATTTTTGTTGGAAAGAGTAGCTGAAATGTTAACAAGTGGAAAATACAGATTCAGGATTAACTGAGTGCAAAATTACTTTTGCTGAGAGATGTAAACAAATTTATCAAAGCTAGTTAGTCAAAATATCGTCAAATGGGTTTTGACGATATTTGACCCTAGGTCAAATTATAGCCTTGAGGATTTCCTGTGTACTGATTACCAGGACAGTTGAGAAAAACAGGCAGACAATAACACGGAGTGGATTATATCCCCATCTATTGGAAGTCAAAATGGTTAAATGTTATTGTTTTCATTTTGAGCTGGGAAAAGTTATACAGTGAGGGAGAAATAGAAACCCCATACCTAACTTTACCACCCCGGTTCTGAGGCTTGTTTAATAAAGCCAGTGTGCAAGATGAAATTAGTTTGGATTCTGTGTTTGGAATGAGAAGATAGAAAGACATATATTGGGAGACGTGGTTTGAATGGTGATTTGAATAATATGGTCGGACTGAAATGCACATGTTGCTAAAAGACAATTGAGTAAACCCCAACTAAGAAAAGTGTTACTGAAGTAATTTCAAAATACCAGCCAACTGTTAAGTGTCACCAGCTTTGACTTTCTTGTAAATCTTGTATTTATTCAATATATATATATATATATAAATCTACAGTGCTGTTGCGGACTTAAATCTGGTTTTCATAATATACGAATCCCTCGTGTGTCTGAGCCAAACTTGTCAAGTGACAACAAGCAATCCTGCTTTGGCTAATCCGAGACCAACAATACAACATGGGTAGAATCGATCAAAGGTTAGGAAGGTTGGCTGGACTAAACCAAGGTTCGTGTTATACAGGTTGAGTTGAGAAATATTACTGTCAACATTGTAAAAAAAGAACTTTTGACTGGGAACAGGAACTGAGAAGGAAGGATTTAAATTAGGATAAAAAAAACAAACAGAACTTGAGCAACAGAAAAAAGTTATTTTTCAAAATAAACCAACCATGAGCATTTACTGCCACATTTCCAAAAATTTGGTTTTAAAAAGGAAATATTCCTAATATAAGGTTATGTGTGTTGTGGTGCAGTGGATATCAGCTTGGAACAAGAAATCTTAGACCCGAGTTTGAATTCTAGTTGAATTCCTTGCATTCACTTATGCACAAATACCCTTGAAAAAGGTACTAAATCATCTCATTTCTCCCGTTAGGGGTTAAATAACAGGACAGATTGGGTTCTATAGCCCTGGCTGGCAACCAATCTACCACAGAAAGCAATGGCAACTTATTGTGGGATAATCTTCTGCCCAGTCAATCATGTCTTTCAAGACATGATCACCCAAAGCGTGTATCACGTATGGCACTTAACTGAGTGACTGAATATAATAGTTGGAAACATAATTAAACCTTCTAATAGGCATAAAGTTGGGGATCGGTTTTATATTGTCATGAAGTAATAAACTGATCCCCCACTTATTAGTACTTGATAATATAATACATCTCTTCCCCTCTAGCTATCAGTCAAATAACAGAACAGATTGGGTTTTATAGCCTTGGCTGGCAACCAGTCTACCACAGAAAGTAATGGCAACCTACTGCAGGATAATTTTCTGCCCAGTAAGTCATGTCTCTTTCAAGACATGATCATCCAAAGCGTGTATCATGTATGGTACTTAACTGACTGATAAGGTTATAAATATCTTGACTGATTCCAGTGGTACTCTAAGAAAGACTCTAGCAGAACTTGCTTGGAACTCTGATTATGAATTCACTGAGTCCTTTATTTAAGGCGTCTTGCCTAGTTCATTTGTATTACTAGGGATGTCTCTACAACACATCTTCTCCTTAGTAAGGGTTCATGATCTGGGGAATGTGGTGGGGGGAGCGCAAATGACCTGTTATAGTACATAAACTATTTAGAAATGTTTATATCTCCAGCCAGTGGTTCCTAAGAATTTTTTCTCTCTGGACTGCATTTTTCGGAATGAAAATTTGCTCATGTCTCAGCAAATTTTGTATGATAAAAAGTACATTTAAAAATAAAAAATAGAAGGTTAAAGGGAGATAACTGCAGATTTGAAGTGGTCAGAAGTGTAGTATAAAAAAAAAGATGAGTGATGATGAGGAGGGAAGAAAAAGCAAGATTATTGAAAATTACTCATCTCAGAAATAAATACAAATTATGACAAGTGGCACGAACCCACTAACAATCCACCTGACCCTGAAAATAAAAGGCTCCAAAAATACACCACTAAAGTCCTTCGAGAGGGCAGCTTAGTGGATATAGTAGTTGGTTATACATGTGTTAGTATTTGGTGGCCATGAGTTCAGTCCTCAGACTTGGTAGTGAGAGTACCAAAAAGTCCAACATGAAAGAACAATAATTGATTCCACAGGATATTTTGCAATAATCAATGAGATAATCCATGTCAGCCAATCTGATGATGACCAGAGGGTACTTAGATGAAACGTTGTGTCTATTACAATACCAAGATGAGAACAAAATGAGAACAAAAGCTTGAAATACAAATCAACCAATGTAATTAACATGAAATACAATACTTTTGTATATATATATATATATATATATATATATAGAGAGAGAGAGAGAGAGAGAGAGAGAGAGAGAGAAAGAGAGAGAGATAAGGCTTATAACCATAGCCATAATTAGAATAACCATAACCAAACCATAATTAGAGTCAGGTTAATAACCATAACCATAATTAGATGAATCATATATTGACTAGATATAAGAATAGAAATTTAAAGTTAAAAATCTAATGGAAAAAACAGTTTCCAAACTATGATCTGATTAAAAATTAAAAATTTAATACAAAAATTATATCCCCTAAATCCAAAGTTAAGATTAAATATACAAACTTACATTAATTATAAAGACTCTGCTTAAATAAAACTATCTGCGACAATTATTATCTGCCTTCCTAAGAAACCCATAAAGGTATAGTCTAGTCACGAGATAAACAAAACTTACAAGTGTCTAGAAATCAAGAACTCTCATTAATCAACCACTTAAGAAACACCCTATCAAAAATTCCAACGGTCACAGACTTAGTCCATTATAACTAACACCCACCAACACCCCTAACAAAACACTTTCTCTAAAAATTCCAACGGTCAAAGACTTATTCCCTATCAGTAACTTCACCCACCAACACCTTGGATAAAACTAAATAAATATAAAGAAAAAGGATTTCCAGTACTTTACACACTGCCTGATGAGACGAAGTTTCAATGTTGAAACAAACGTACCTTCACAGCGTACATGTTCATAAATATAATTTATAATAAATAATATATACACACATATATATATATAGATAGATAGATAGAGAGAGAGAGAGAGAGAGAAAAAAATACAGGCTTTTTTAAAGGAAAAATGTGAGACAAATGCATCACAATATCCAAAGAAAGTGCTTGCTACTTTAATCATCATCATCATCATTTAATGTCTGTTTCCATGCTAGCATAGGTTGGACAATGGTTTTCTTGATGGCTCCATAATTGAACCATCATGAAATATTGGAGTGAGTTTTACAGCTGAATGCCCTTACTAACACCAGCAAGTTTAGGAGACTGGAAACTCAGTGTTTTTATTGAGTCAACATCTCTAGGGAGATTACCTACCAAAAGTTAAAGAGTTCAGCTTACCCTATTCTATATAGAGTAGATGTAGAGGATTTATTTAAGCGATTGCCTTTTTTTTAACTAAGTTGCTATCCCAAGTTAACAATTCTTATTCAGCCTAGGTTCACTCTAGGGTTAGTAATTAATTTTTCTTTATCACATGTATCCAAAGAAATTCAAAATAATGTCAGCCATAAAAATTTTGACAAAGTCACAGAAATTAAAACGAACGATTTTAATGCTAATCTCTTGTTGGTGTTAGTAAGGGCATTCAGTTGTAAAGCTCTATTTTTGTAGGGATATTTTACTTCTTGGTGGCTGATTCAATCCAGATGTTTTTCCTGGCTCTATGCCCAGAACAATTTTAGATATAATTTTGGTAATCAGCCATGTTGTTTTGTTCTTTGGTTTTTAAATGACAACATTTTTCTGATTTCCAGAAATGACATCTTCAAGGATATATCTTATAAATTTCTGTGAATGGATGACAAAACAACGACAAAGATAGATGGCAAAAGTTAGTTAAAGGAACTTAAAATAGAAAGTTGTGGAGAGTCTTAATCACCCACATTCTGAAGGGTTACGACAAAAATTTTTGTGAATGAATGACAAAACAAGAAAATAGAGGACAAAAGGGTTAAAAGTTATTTTAAGGAATAAAAGATGTGGAGAGTAGTTAACATTCTTGTCCAAAAAGCTACACGCATATAAATTTCTGTGAATATGGCAAAACATAGACAAAGTGGGATGGTAAAGGGTCAAAAGTTAGAGTAACAAAAGACTAGAAGTTGTGGAGAGCCATGATCACCAAATTATATTTTCCTTAATTTTCTATGAAAGATTTATTATTCATATCTCAATTTCTCTTTAAATTAACAGAGCAAAAATATGTTTTAGCATTTATTAAATTCTCATATAATGAAGGAATTTGAATTGCTGCATTTTAAGTATGCAAAGTTGTTTTTGTAAACAGTCAATTGATGGCTTGTTTGTTTATTTGCAAAAGAAAAAAAAATTCCTTTTGTCCGTTTTAGGCATTTCTACTTGACTTTTTACTTCAACACCAAACACATTAACTAATAATATGTTTGACTACATAATTTGTTCATTCTTCATTTGTCTAATTAGCACTTATGCCTGCTTTGCTCTATTAATACTGTGTGGGTGACAGACTGAGAACATTTCTGTTTTCTTTGCCTGTCTCACTGTAACGTTAAAAAATGACACATTCCTTTTCCAGCTTGTGTTTATTACACACTTAAAAAAAAAAAAAAAAAAAATTCCTGTTCAACTTTCAAAAATACTATATATATGTGTGTGTGTGTGTCTGTATGTATGTGTGTGTGTGTGTGTGTGTGTGTGTGTGTGTGTGTGTGTGTGTGTGTGTGTGTGTGTGTGTGTGTGTGTGTGTGTGTGTCTGTATATTATATATATATATATATATATGTGTGTGTCTGTATATTATATATATATATATGTGTGTGTGTGTGTCTGTATATTATATATATGTGTGTGTGTGTCTGTATATTATATATATATATGTGTGTGTGTGTCTGTATATTATATATATATATGTGTGTGTGTGTCTATATATTATATATATATATGTGTGTGTGTGTGTCTGTATATTATATATATATATGTGTGTGTGTGTGTCTGTATATTATATATATATGTGTGTGTGTGTGTGTATATTATATATATATATATATATGTATGTGTGTGTGTCTGTATATTATATATATATATATGTGTGTGTGTCTGTATATTATATATATATATATATGTGTGTGTGTCTGTGTGTGTGTGTGTGTGTGTGTGTGTGTGTCTGTATATTATATATATATATATATATGTGTGTCTGTATATTATATATATATATATATGTGTGTGTCTGTATATTATATATATATATATATATGTGTGTGTCTGTATATTATATATATATATATATGTATGTGTGTGTCTGTATATTATATATATATATATATATGTGTGTGTCTGTATATTATATATATATATATATGTGTGTGTGTGTGTGTGTGTGTGTGTGTGTGTGTGTGTGTGTGTCTGTATATTATATATATATATATATGTGTGTGTCTGTATATTATATATATATATATATATATGTGTGTGTGTGTATATTATATATATATATATGTGTGTGTCTGTATATTATATATATATATATATATATATATACACACACACACACACACACACACACACGATCAGCTGGTTACACTAACATGGTTTTGACTTTTTCAGTTTTGCTTGATGAAACCAAAAGGGTCAAAAACCATGTTAGCTTAACCGGCTCATCTTCCCTTCCTAAATATCTAAATCCTCTACATGTTGAATCTCCATCTTCCTTCAAACATGTATTGAGCACTTTCTAATAAACCTGTTTACTGGTCTAATTTAATTATATATATATATATTTTAATTATTATTTTAGAACATGTGCAAACTACAACAAAATTGTACATTTTGTTTTGACTTTGAAAGAACAATGTCTCGGCAGATAGTTAATAATGATGGTTATTAATGTTTCATTGAAAAAAAAAATTAACTATTCATTGCTCTTTTTATATATTGAACAGTTTTAAATTAATGTTTTGAATGTTGTAATTATTTTCTTTGTTCTTATTCATTTGGAGATATTTTTTTTTTCTGTGCTCAAATTTATTATTAATAACGTCAACGAAGACCTTTTTTAAAAGTGTTGGCCGACAAGTTCCTCAGGTTCACACAATGACATCAATATTGTTTAAAGCAATTTGTTGTTTCTGTAGGTACAAATCTTTGTTTATACAAACACACACACACACACACACAAGTAAAATAGTGGCAGGTTGGACGAGCAGAGAGTAGATCGAAAATGTGCTCAATACACAATCAAAACAAATAGACTGAATATGCAGAACTAATAAATATCAGCAAACAGAACACACACCACTTACTTGCTATCTAGGTTTTGACCACACTGGTCTCTTCAGGCAAAGCATAACCCAATATAGATATAATATAAACTTATTTATAAATGGAACTTTGTCTGTGTGTGTATGTGCGTGACTGTTACCTATAGACTCCGAAAGAGCTGAACCAATTTTCTTGAAAATGAAAATTTACACAGTTGTACTATAAGCATCTGTGAGTGTTCTTACTTAGATTTTGTGTTGAAAATCGATAATCGAAAAAAATCGGGTTACAGAAGGAGTAGTCCGATTTTAATCAAATTTGATACACTCATAGACAAAGACATAAGAAACGATATTCTGAAGTTTCAAGGTTGCAGTTCTTACAATAGTGCAGAAAATCGATAATATATATATATTTAAAAGGCAAGATGTTTGTGTGTGTGTCTGTTTATCTGCCTGTATGTCTGTATTTTTTCAGCCCTTTTATTTTAGTTTTTGCTTCGGGTTTGGCTCTAAGTAGGTATAACTGTAGTACTTACCATTTGCTCAGAGGACTTATTTAGACTTCAAAATTCAGTTTACAACGAAAAAAATTTATTTGATATTGATACCAGGTAATCAAAATTTGACTTCCCGCCATTCATTTTTAATTCAGTCTATGGTTTCGCTTTAACTGGAAACAACTATTGCTTTTTAGTCTTTTGTGCCAATGTCCAAAGAGTCTGAGCTCCAGGACTATGGATTAGTTTTAAAGCTTTCATTACACCCAAGGAACGCTGGGCTATACTGCTAGTATATATATATATATATATATACGCTAACAGAAATAATAATAAGCAGCTACCAAAAGAGTCTGCTTAAGATTGCTCACAGGAATTAAGACTACTCTATGCTATATCAAATGGCAGAGCTTAACATATACATTTAAAATTAAATTTCAAGTGCGCAGCAAACAACCTCAATTGCCAGTTCCACACCTGGAAATATTTTCAGATAAAAACATCTGAAATTTTACAACTTCACATTTTTTTTTCCTCCCATTTTAGACGGCTTCGAATTCAGAAACCACAAGTAGTTCTGTGATGTGATTAAAGAAATCTCAGAACTTTTGCAACAAATTCCTGAGTAAGCCGACCAGTACAAGTCAATTGATCCAGATTGTGGCTGTTCAAAATCTCAGCTCTCTCTAGTTGCCTGGCATTCCTCCCAAGACACTTTAACCAAAAACTTGGCTACGCCTACCAGGCTTTATCAGAAGTCTTGACTCTACAAAATTGCGTAATGGATTGATAAATTTGTTTTTTTATGGGTTATCAACATTTTGTAGGATAATTAAAGCCAGGAAATATTTTTATATTGTAAGAGTTTTTTGAAGATGATAATGATTTATTGATATATACGGCTGCTGGATGTGGACAAACAATGAAGAACACCTACACTACCTACCATAATTATTAGGCCACCCCAGTTTTTTTTAAAAACTCATGTATTTCATACTATTTTTAGTATTTATTGCCAAGTGGATAATTCTAAATGAAAATAGAATGGTTGTTATTACTTTTGAAAATTTTACAATGCTGATAGAGACAATTTACCCATCGCACCATATATATATATATATATATATATATATATATATATATACACACACACTACCAGCCATAATTATTAGGCCAACCCAGAATGATTCTTTTGTTAATACTGCACAATAACATGTGCATCAAATGAACTGTTCTGGTGTCCAGTTTTTGTGCTCTCTTCCCCATGCTAGTCTCTTCTTTCTGGCTGCCTTATAAAATTTTGCAACGTCCAAAGAGTCTGAGATCCACGACCATTTATTAGTTTTAAAGATTTCATTACACCCAAGCAACGCCGGGCTATACTGCTAGTAACTTAAATGTTTAAAAGCTGAAATTCTGCGGGTCAATAATTGGACACAAAAGGATTTCTTAATGACTCTTCTTACAACTTTTACTCAGACTTTTACTCAGACAAGCTACATCATACTGTCATATAAACCTCTGCTGCTGATGGAAACAACAATTGTCTTGACTGACAAACGATGGATGCAGAACACGCATATAAAAAATAAACTTATATTTTTATTCTTCATCAGTGACGGTTGTGTGGAATGGTAGTCAGAGGAAATCACACACATGAAAAGAAGTTGTCAGGAGTCATTGCCTTGTAGGAGTTGTCTTCATTTCTCTGAGGTCTCTTGATATTCTTTCAATGTTCTTGTAGCTTGAAAAACCCCGAACTTATATAAGCTAAAATTACCATGCATTTTTGCCTTCTCAGGTTTTTGCTTAATTGTGTCATTTATGGCCAGGCACATCTGTCAATCATTTTTGATGACTATTGCCTTTGAAGCTGGCTGCCTTTGATGCAATCACTTTTGTCAGTTCTCTTTATATTTCCTGACTTCAATGTCGGCCACACTGCTGTAGGTCCAGCTTTTGATGTCAATCATATTTCTATTGGGTCACAGAAATATATTACAATACATTTTTTTATTTATACATGAAATTAAAAAACAAAAATTATGGAGAGCCATGATCGCCTACGTACTGAATGGACGCAACACACATAAAAAAGTTTCCTCTTATGGAGAAAGTTTCTAACTCAGACTTTTACTCAAACTTGCTATGTTGACTTTTATTTAAAGATACGTATGGACTTAGTATTAAACACATGAAGATAAGTGAATATCTAACAGAAAAATGCTCAGATCTATTTGAAAGTATGTAACTTGATGAGTATCACATTTTTAATCTAACTCTAATCTAATCTAAACTTATTTATAAATGGAACTTTGTGTGTGCGTGTGTGTGTGTATTACTTATAGACTTCGAAACGGCTGAGCCAATTTTCTTGAAAATTTACACAGTTGTACTATAAGCATCTGTGAGTGTTCTTAGCTAGGTTTTGTGTCGAGGTACCCCCGATAAATATCAAAAATCGATAATCATAAAAATCAGGTTATAGAATGAGTGGTCCGATTTTAATCAAATTTGATACACTCATAGATAAAGACATAAGAAACACTATTCAGAAGTTTCAAGGTTGCAGTTCTTACAATAATGCAGAAAATCAATAATATATATATATATAAATAAATAAAAGGCAAGATGTTTGTGTGTGTGTGTTTATCTGCCTGTATGTCTGTATTTTTTCAGCCCTTTTATTTTAAATTTTGCTTCGGGTTTGGCTCTAAGTAGGTATAATTGTAGTTCTTAGTCTCAGCCATGATACCATTTACTCAGAGGACTTATTTAGCCTTTAAAATTCAGTTTTCGGCGAAAAAACTTATTTGATATCAATATCAGGAAATCAAAATTTGATTTACATCCATTCATTTTCCTTTCAGTCTACAGTTTCGCTTTAACTGGAAACAACTATTGCTTTTTAGTCTTTCGTGCCAACATCCAAAGAGTCACAAATATTCCAAATTAAATCAATAATTTAATATCCAAAGTAACTTTGCAATTGATATTTAAATTTGAACTTTTTCTGTTGGTATTTATTTTTTC
Organism: Ascarosepion bandense; assembly: GCA_037127315.1. Taxonomy (NCBI): domain Eukaryota; kingdom Metazoa; phylum Mollusca; class Cephalopoda; order Sepiida; family Sepiidae; genus Ascarosepion; species Ascarosepion bandense. The sequence continues at coordinate 1,610,651 of JBBBDQ010000787.1, read as the reverse complement.
AAGCAACTTTTCAATTGCTATTTAACATATATTTTAAATTGAAGCTTTTTGGGGATACTACTACCCAACAGTTCGAATTCCAGTTGAATTCATTGCATTCACTTACACGCTTGGGCAATCATGTCTTGAAAGAGACATGACTGACTGGGCAGAAGATTATCCTGCAGTAGGTTGCCATTACTTTCTGCAGTAGACTGGTTGCCAGCCAAGACTATAGAACCCAATCTGTCCTGTTATTTGACTCAAAGCTGGAGGGGGAAGAAATGTATTATATTATTAAGTAGTAATTAGTGGTGGATCAGTTTATTACTTCATAACAATATAAAACTGATCCCCCACTTTATGCCCAGTAGAAGTTTTAATTATGTTTCCAACTATTATATTCAGTCAGTTAAGTGCCATACATGATACACGCTTGGGCAATCATGTCTCGAAAGAGACATGACTGACTGAGCAGAAGATTATCCCGCAGTAGGTTGTCATTGCTTTCTACGGTAGATTGGTTGCCGACCAAGCCTATAGGACCCAATCTGTCCCGTTATTTAACCCATAACTGGAAGGAATAGATAAATTAATACATTTCCCAAGGGTATTTGCGCATAAGTGAATGCAATGAATTCAACTGGAATTTGAACTCGACTCCCCGATTTCTCATTCAGAGCCAATATCCAATGCACTACAACACACATCCTAAATTCCTGTACCTTGCCTAAAAGCTGAAACTTGCAGATTAATCTTATACATGTTTTAAATGATGTGTAAATTTTAACTTTCTTAAATTAGAAGTTAAATTTTAATTAATTTAATTATTAGAATAGATTCTAATGATCTATCCACCATATTCAGTCGTATTTTACCAAATCTTAATTTATATATATGTTTAAAGTTTATTTTTCTTCACAAATGCTACACAGGACCCATGATAAATCTATAGAATTGCTGGTATCAATTTCTTTATACACTGCCTGTTGCTAGTTCTTATGGCAGTTGTTCTGATGTTTAGCTCCCCAAATAATTTTTCATTTTGAAACCCAGTGGGAAACACTATTATTATGAAAGCAGAACTTAGTAAATGAAACTTCCCAACCTGTTCAGGACACAAGGGTGAGTCACATTTTAATTAGTTGAACCAGTTTAAATGAAAGGTTAGTCGCAGTCAAATTTAGTCTGGCTCGTAGATGTCTTGAAATTAGTCAAAGTCGTAGAAGTTTAACCTAGAATATTTAGTACAATTTGTTGCTTTTAATTCTTGTTGGAATGACTGCAAACACACCTGTACTAAATTTGTAGATAAAACATACATATGCATGCTGGGATCTTTTCCAAGCCAATAAAATAGTGCACTTCTTGGTATCATCTGCCATATTCTTGCTCTTTCTTGTCTTGAAGCCTGAACACTGGAATCACTTGCCTATATCCATTTTGTGTGTCAATACCATTCTTACTTCGTAAACATTTCGCCTTAATATAATGAGTTGCAATGCAAAATGTGGTTCTTTGGAAAAAAGCTGAGTTAGATGACTTTTCGGTCACATTCACCATATTCTTGTTCTTTCAAGTTTTAAGGTCATAACACTGCGATCACTTGTCTGTATCTTTTTTGTATATAAACACCATTTTTCTTGTTCTTCTTCTTCTATGTGCCCTGTTCCTTCAGGACGTAGGCGATCATGGCTTTCCACGTCTCCCTATCCCTGGTGGCTCTTAGTATGTTTTCTCCTGTTATACCACGCAACCCTCGTTCTGTCATCTACTTGATCAGGCCCTTTAAATATGTTTTCCGCTGCCTTCATCTGTCTCTTTTTCCTTCTATCTTGCCTGTCAGTATCAGGTTCTCCAAGCCCTCTTTCCTCATTGCATGTCCCAGGAACTTCAGTTGTCTCTTCCTGATGCTCACTATTAATTTTCTTTTTGTTTTCCTTCTTCCAACACCACATCGTTGCTCACATGCTCGGTCCACAATATCCGCAGCATCATTCTGTAGAACCACATTTCTGCTGCTTCAAGTGTTTTCCTTATCTTCGATGATATTGTCCAGCATTCACTGCCGTATTGAAGAACTGACATCACATAGCAATCTAGCAATCTTCTTTGTTTCTAGTGAAATTTTCCTGTGTCTTAATACTTTACTCAGCTTCTGGAACGCATCCTTCGCCATGCCAATTTGCCTTCGGATCTCTGTGTCGCATTTACTTCTCCTGTTAGAACACATTTAAATTTTTGTATATGCTTGATTCTGGTATCCCCCGCTTGTATTTGACATTTTGGGTTGCTCTTTTTGCAGGCATTCAGTTTTCTTAAAGTTTATTTGCAGTCCTTTTTTGTCACTCTCCACAGCTACCTTCTGTAGGAGGTCTTGTAGTTTTCTTTCCGTGTCTGCAATCAGCACTGTATCATCTGCATACATTATGTTGTTCAAGTTGTGACCTCCAATAACAAATCCTGGTGTGTCATCTAGGGTCCTCAAAATATTCTCGCTGTACAAGTTGAACAGATTTGGTGAAAAGCCACATACTTGTCTTACACCTCTTTATATCTTTGTAAATCTGCTGAAATCGTTATCTGTCTGTATGCAGGCAGTTTGCTGCTAGTAGAGATTCTTGATTACGCTGACGTCTTTCCCAAAAATGTCAAGGCTGCTGAGCATCTCCATCAATTCTTTGTGTCGTATTTTATCGAATACCTTTGCATAATAAATAAAACATAGGTACAAGTCCTTCTTTGTTTGTTGTGCCCTTTCGGAGAGCATCATAATCATAAATATGGCATTCCTTGTTCCAGTGTCATTGACGGACCCACAATGTTCCTATACCAAAATACCAGATATATTCACGGGGGGGGGGGGGGGCCTAAAAGCAGGGAAAAACCCCATAACATAAAAATTTTGTTTTATATCCAATTTTTTTTTTTTTTTATCAAAAATATATCTAAGAATGTATAATATGAAAATGAGGTGGGGGAGAGGATGCACCCAAAAAAAACAAACTAAAATATAACAAAACATCCAATTTAAAAATAACAAATGTTAGTAAAACCTGGCCCCTCACAAAACTAACAGTAGTCACTGTATTATGGCAATAGGGTGAATCAAGAAACACTCACTAATGGAGAGGGAAGGACAAAAAAGGCTATCATGTCTCGAAAGAGACATGACTGACTGGGCAGAAGGTTATCCCGCAGTAGGTTGCCATTGCTTTCTGCAGTAGACTGGTTGCCAGTGAAGGCTATGGAACCCAATCTGTCCTATTATTTAACCCATAACTGGAGGAAAGAGATGGATTAATATCTTTCCCAAGGGTATTTGCGCATAAGTGAATGCAAGGAATTCAACTGGAGTTCGAAAATGGCACCTCGATTTGTTGTTCAGAGTCGATATACACTGCAACACAATGCACATCCATCCTAGATATCAGGTTACACAAAAAACAGTAGTGAACTCAACTTTGACATTTACAGAAAAGCTACTAACAAAAATAACCTGGTCAACTTCTATTCAAACCACACCTACAAAATTTAATCTGGCATAATTAAGTTTCTTCTTAAGAGCATTAGGGATTTGCAGTGTCCAATACCTACCCAAAAAAGAAACAAGAGACATGAGTGACTGGGCAGAAGATTATCCTGCAGTAGGTTGCCATTACTTTCTGCGGTAGACTGGTTGCCGACCAAGGCTATAGAACCCAATCTGTCCTGTTATTTAACCCATACGGATTAATACCTTTCCCATAAGCGAATGCAAGGAATTCAACTGGAATTCGAACTCGGTTCCCCGATTTCTCGTTCCGAGCCGATATCCACTGCGCCACAATGCACATCCGCGCACTTCCCACTCATACAATGTAAAAATAAAGATCGTCTGCTGCTTGCAGCATTGAGCAAAATTATAAGTGATGATCCAGAGACATATGAACAGGAAATAGTCGGTATAAGCTGTACCCTAGAATATAACAACTACCTGGGGTTACAAAACAGCAGCTACAACAAATGTGGAAGAGAGCGCGTATGAGAAGAACACTCAGAAAACAGCTTCAGTCTGCCTACCATATGAGAAGGGATTATCGGAAAAAATACAAAGGATGTGTGGTCCATATAACATCAGGACGACCTTCAAAAGTGGTTCTACACTTTGCAGTTACCCCTCCCAAGTAAGGTCACCAATAAAGGAGAACATGACTAAGGACTGTAGGTGCGGAAAGAAATATAAAGGAGAAACAAGCCGCCCCTTTAAGGTACGGCTACAAGAACATCACAAGGCTGTAACACAAGGGGAGATTGAAAAATCAGGTATAGCTGACCACATATGGAGAGAGAAAGAACACCTTTTCCTATAGGATGAAGCTGAAATAATTGATATTAGAAACTACGTAAACTTAAGGAATCAGCGCAAATGCTAGGCCACAAAAATCATCTAAGATGATAAAGCATAGAAATGAATACAATATGGGAACAATTAATATGGAGTGCAAGAGAATATCATTAACATCAAAGATTGCAATATGAGTTCTAGTAAAAAAAAAAAAAAAGGTCAGTGTGAGGGGCCAGGTTTTTTTTTTACACCTCCTTTTATTCCTGTCTCAATAGGAAATCTGCCAAGGCTGACAAAGTAAACTTGGCTGTTGTTTGTGAAACGAACCTCCATTTAATGGTTAATTGAGGCAGAAAACAGCTTGTAAATTTTAACCACTCCAAAAAAATGCTGTTATTTAACCACCATAGAGAAACTTTCCTGCCAGCCATTAGCATGGCTGATGCTAACCTCCTGGAGAGCAACACACTGCGTCTGCTTGGCCTCACATTTTTAACTGACCTGAAGGTGAATTGATATATCAGATCTATAGCTGCATCTACTGCTAGGAATGGCCCAGGAAATGTCTTGTAAATTTTAATGCTTCCAAAACAAAACTGCTCTCCTTGAACAAACATAGAGAAACTTTCCTGCCAGCCATCAGCATGGCTGATGCTAACCTCCTGGAGAGCAACACACTCCCCTTGTCTTCACTTTTTTAACTGACCTGAAGTAGAACGACTACATCAAATCTATGGCTGCATCTGCTGCTAGGAAGGTTGGGTGTCTATTTTGGGTTAGAAAGATTTTTGCATCAGAATCCATCTCGCCCATTTATAAATCTAACAATTTGTTTGTGCATTGAACACTGTCACCATATCTGGTCTGGTGTTCCTGTTATTCTTCTTCTTCAGGTTTTCGACAAAATCCAAAGAAGGATCTGCAATGTAATCAGTCTTGACTTGGCATCTAGACTTCAGTCACTTTCTCACCAATGTGACATGGCTTCCCTCTGTCTTTTCTACAAATATTTTTGTGGAAACTGCTCTGATGAACTTTTTTTCCCTGGTGTCCAGTCCACATGAATTTAAGTGTGCTACTAGATTAGCATCTTGGTCCCACACTTTTACTGTTGAAATAATTAAATGTAACCAGCACTTCTACTCTGTTAGTTTCTTTTCTCACACTTCTTGCCTGTGGAACTTCCTTTTGTTTACTTGTTTCCCTAATAGCTACAGTCTCCAAAAATTTAAACACAACGTTAAATGCCATCATTTGTCTTCTTGAATTACATTCATCTTTTATCCTTTCTTCAATATACCCTGTACTCAGCCTTTTCTCTCGCTGTAAGCAATGTCAATTGCCATCTTCTATCTTCTTGAATCCCATTCATCTTTTATCCTTTCTTCAATATCCCCTGTACCCAGTCTTTTCTCTTGCTGTAAGCAACGTCAATTGCCGTCTTCTATCTTCTTGAATCTTATTCATCTTTTATCCTTACTTCAATATTCCTATACCAAGTCTTTTCTCACACTGTAACTCCCTGTGTACTAGTCATGGTTCCACCTTGTTTGGGGTGAAATGATTTAAGAAACAAAAAAATCTCATATCTGCAGAGAAGGATGAATATGTCCAGCAATATGTTGAGGTTGAACTTGGTATGAAAGCTAATGTTGTTCTTCCGTATCCTGATTCTGGCAAGATATTTATATACGGCCCTTGTGTACTGTACCAGTGTTTTGATCGATACCTCAGTCAGCTGATGTATCTTCAAATAACTATAACAGCCCAGGCATCAGAGATGAATTAGAAACAACTGAACACCCTGGGGGGGTTGGCGTGAACTGCTATACGTCCATTAAGTTGGCAGGGCTATGATTTGACAGCTATAATGATTGATCTTTTCAGAAATGAAACAAAGAGTTTCTTTAAATTCAACATGCAGAGAAGAAGGCAGACAAAAATAGATGCTTGTAGCTTATCAAGAAAGATTTATTGATTTAATGTTGAAAGTGGGAATATTGACACTTCCACTAAGTGCCAATTTGACAATCTGACAATTTGACAATGCTTTCAATTTATGCCAGAGTGACAATACCATTGTTCCATATTAACCATTGGCAGGCATTTGTGAGAAAGAAGGGACATTTTTGTATTGATTGGAAAAAATTAAATGAAAATAGGAACTAATTAGAATCCAAATAATATTTACATAGATAATATAACTTACATAAAAACTCCTGCAACTCAAGCAAATAACACACTTGTAAGGATTATAAATAGAAGAAAAAGAAAAGAGGAAGAAGAAATGAAGGAAAAAAATGAAAAGGAAGAAGAAAAAAGAAAAATAATAAATAGAAAGAAAAAGAGAAAAAGAAAAGAAAAAATGAAGAGGAAGAAAAAGAAAAAATAAAGAAAACTTAAGAAAAAAGAAAATTAAAGAAAAAAACTAAAGAAAAAGAAGAAAAGAGAAAATAAAGAAAACTAAAGAAAAAGAAGAAAAGAGAAAATAAAGAAAGAAAACTAAAGAAAAAGAAGAAAAGAGAAAATAAAGAAAGAAAATGAAAGAAAAAGAAGAAAAGAGAAAATAAAGAAAGAAAATGAAAGAAAAAGAAGAAAAGAGAAAATAAAGAAAGAAAACTAAAGAAAAAGAAGAAAAGAGAAAAAAATAAAGAAAACTAAAGACAAAGAAGAAAGAGAAAAGACAAAAAAGAGAAAAAGAACAGAAAGAGAAAGAAAAAATAAAGAAATTTTTGTAGAGTAAAGAATGCAAACCCAAATGGACCAGTTTAGATGTTTAAATAAAGAACTCCAAATAGTCATAAAAGTTCTGTTGGAGTTTGTCTTCAGAATATTTCTCACAGGCATCACAGTGAGCGCCTAAGCAAGACCTTTTTTTATAATCAATACAAACTGAATGATAACAGGAGTGACAAGAAATCAAAACTCATACTGTGTAAGTAGAAAAAAATCAAAATCAAATACTTTTTGCTTTGGTGCACAGGATACCAGTGGCAACAAAAATTTGAACCATATTGGTCAATTTTTTTCTGTTTGAGAGCAGAAAAAAAAAGAAGAGGAAAGGAAAACATTCTTTAAAGATGAAGGAAATATTGACTTCTGTGGCACAAATTCAACAACAACATCAGCAGTTGTGGAAATTCCAAAAACAACAACAAAAGTTAATGGAAATAATTTCAAAAGAAATGAATGTTGAACAAAATAAACTTACACAACAAGAAATATTGGAAGAATGTCAAAGAATCCTAAATCCAAGATGTGATACAGAAAAAAAAAAAAAAAAAAGAGTGCATTCATACAAGCGAAAGAAAAATGTACAAAAAGGTAAGTGAATCCATGTGTCAAATGGGGGAAGTTACATCTTGGAGATGACTGTCCCTTTGAGAATTCGAAATGCTATAAGTAAAACAAAGTCACATTTTAAAACTAAGCCCCAAAAAATTCTCACCGGAGAAAATTTGAACACAGCATTGTGACAGAGAAGATAATCACAGAAAACAAAATCAAACTTGTCAATATGAAAATATTGTGGGTGTGAAAATGCAACTAGCCTTTGGTTGTAATATCATGAGAATCAGCAAAGCCACATGGAATGAAATTGGAATGCTTATATTAAGAAGGACTTTGAAAGTTGCAATTAGTGTGTCAGATGAGAAATTATATTTTTTATTGGTGAAATGACTTGTAACGTCTCATTCTGTAACAAGTGTGTAAAAGCAAAGGCTTATGTGTTAAAAATAACTACAAACTTGTTCAGTACTAACTGGACGGAATTATTTGAGCTTTGAGATTTGCCTATAAACACTTATTGTAAAAATCTAAGTGGACAAGTGACTATATAAGAGAAAAATTGAAAACAACTTTTGCAGATGTTCTGTTGAATGAGTTTGGTTGGTGTTCCAAATTCAACAAAGTGAAAATTCAAAAAAAAAAAAAAAATTTTTAAACTGAAGTGGAGTGTACTCAGAACCCTCTTAACACATAGGCCCAATGAGCACTTGCTTGTGGGCCCCATGAGCATAGAGGCCTCTGTTAATCCATGTATGTTAAGTGACTTGTATTACAGAAGCCCCTTTTTAGTAAATACTAAAAAAGAAATTACAAGTCATATTGACAAAATATATCATTAGAAAGATCCATTTCATTTAAGTTGGTTGTCAAACAAAGAGTGGGAAAAATGTCACCTTTTGACCTAAAAGACATTGGAAATAGCAAGAGGTTTCTTTAAAGAGGCTGCTCACCGATATAAATGGAAGGCCTGGTTTGTCTCATCAGTTCAGTTCACTTGAAGACAATTTATTATATATATAAAATAAAATAAATTTCGATGTTCAAAACTGTTGAATGATCATTTCAACATGAAATCCCTAAGAGAGATTTCACATCTCATCAGCAACTACCACATTTTCAAAATGAAATAAAAAGGAATAAAACAAATGAAGGTTAAGAATTAAGAAATTTACGTCACAAAAAAAAAAAAAATCAGTTAGCAATTAACGTCTATTTTTAGATTTTACTTTTAGATAGAGTTATAAGTGAAAAAATTGGAAAATTTGGCTTCGTCTAGCTTTACTTTGAAAATGTGGTAGTTGCCGATGAGATGTGGAATCTCATGTTGAAATGATCATTCAACAGTTTTGAACATCGAAATTTATTTTATTTTATAATTAGCTCTGTAATTTTAATTACATGGAGCTCTCCACCTGTATCATGTTTTTAATATTAAAATTTTAATATTAATTAGGATCAGGTTTTGGGGATTTACCTTCGTACTTTTCCGTTTGGATTAAAGTTATTTTAAAATATATATATATATATATATATATATATATATATATGCAATTATTGAACAACACTGACTCTTCTTCACAAATTGTACAAAGAACCTGCTGTCCCATTAATTCAATAAATTCCCCACAAATATTTGCAGTTAAATATGACAGATTCCTTTTTCCAGGATTTCCATACATTTTGAGACGTTTTTTTTAAAGAAAGGATCAAATTCAATCAGCAATTCTAGTATGACTAAATAGTTCTCATTTTTTGCTGACCCAATAATCTAATTTTTCTCCAAAATGGTAAGCATCTGGAGGCAAGAAAGTGAATTACAGAAATCATATCTGTCAACACTTTATACCAATATTCCTGCTCTAAGCGATGTTGCTCAAGTAATAAAAAGTCTACACTTCCAGTTTCTTTATGCTTTATCAAATAGTCTGTCGTGCACTTTCGATGTTCTTCTCCATTTTCATGTTCTACGATACCATTGCTGTGCTTCTAGTCACTGGACCCCGATGTAGCAAAGAGAGATTCTTTCCTGGACAATAGGCAGCATACAAAACGGTAAAAAAAAAAATCTTGGGATGGCGAATAGATTAGCCATTCACATTTACTACACTAACCCTTTCACAGTTCACGTTGAAACATATTGTTTGATAAATATCTTGCCTTCATATGCTCTACTCTAGCTGTTTTATACACTCTGCATAAGTTTGAAAGGTTGCTATCATGATGAGAGCCCACTAGTTATCTGTTAGTATCATTAATGCGCCATAGATCCAGATCCGTGTCTTGGATTGTAAACTTCTTTATTTTTTCACTCAGTAACCGCTTTTGTCTTTGAGGCTTTTGTGCCTTGCTTGAAGGGGGGGGAGAGGGATGGTAAAAAAAATGAGTATGCCTATTTTTTCTTAAAATAATCTGTTAATTAATCTGACAGCCTTTTTATATGAAGGCCATCAAAGTGAAAATATATAATCTTCAGTTAAATGCATAGATTTACAATATTTCACTTTTATGAGAAACAGTTTCTGCTATCGAAGCACAACTTCTCACTTGTGAAAATCACTTTTGGCTTCTTGCTTCCCAGTCAACTTTGACCTTCCAAAATTTAAATGCAATGTCAATTGTTATCTTCTATCTTCCTGATTACATTTCTGTTGTTCTCACTTCCCGATAATTCTTCTGTCTTAATTCTCTCACACCCATAATCACTCAGTGACTTTACTGTTTTACATAGAGTGAATTAGATTAAAAAAGTGCACACAAAAATATCTTTAAAAACTAATGCCTATCTTCAGAACCAATAATGACTAAGTTTTTTCATTACTTTACAATATCATAAGCTTAGTTAGAATATTCTATTTTTAAAAAAGAACAATGTGAAATTTAAGAAAAAAAAAAGAACAATGTGAAATTTAAGAAAAAAAAAAAGAACAATGTGAAATTTAAGAAAAAAAAAGAACAATGTGAAATTTAAGAAAAAAAAAAGAACAATGTGAAATTTAAGAAAAAAAAAGAACAATGTGAAATTTAAGAAAAAAAAAAGAACAATGTGAAATTTAAGAAAAAAAAGAACAATGTGAAATTTAAGAAAAAAAAAAAGAACAATGTGAAATTTAAGAAAAAAAAAGAACAATGTGAAATTTAAGAAAAAAAAAGAACTGTGAAATTTAAGAAAAAAAGAACAATGTGAAATTTAAGAAAAAAAAAGAACAATGTGAAATTTAAGAAAAAAAAAAAGAACAATGTGAAATTTAAGAAAAAAAAAGAACTGTGAAATTTAAGAAAAAAAAAGAACAATGTGAAATTTAAGAAAAAAAAAGAACAATGTGAAATTTAAGAAAAAAAAAAGAACAATGTGAAATTTAAGAAAAAAAAAAGAACAATGTGAAATTTAAAAAAGGAAAGTAATTTTTTAAAAGAAAAAATTTGTCGAAAAATGTTTAATTTAAAAATCAAGAATGTGTACAAAAAAGCGTATGCTTGTTTTTACTGTATTTGGACTTATAGTTTACTTACATCATCTCTGCCTTTTTGGCTTCTTCTGTGGAAAGATCTTTTTCAACACTGTAATCCAGAATAGATTTCACCCCATAGGACATGTTTTTCTCTACTGTAGGACGAATAGAATTTTGATCCTCCCCTGCAACAAAATGGCCATAAAATGAGAGCTTCATCAGCTTCTCGAACAGAGTTTTGCCGAGAGTTTTCCGCATCACTCTTAGAATCTGGAAAAAAAAAAATAGAGAAAAAAAAAGAAAATAATTATTAAAAATAAAGAAATTGAAGAAATGTTTTTTTTTCAATAAATGCATTACTTAAATTGCCTTGTCGGCTTTTGGGGAAAAAAAGTAAAAACTGTAAAAGTTTTTTTTTGGAATAATTTTTGTAGATCAGCATTTCATTAGACCTGTGGTTCCCAATTCCCAAATTGGTACAGCTTGCTTCATAAGTATGGCTGAAGAGGATTTGCAGATTTTGATGGGATGATTTAAAAATGGTTAATGCAAAAAGGATTTCAAAATTTTAAATATTATGGATTAGTTATAATTAGTTATAATTAGTTATAATTGCATGCATCAGTCTTAGTATAAACAAGTTGCTATTCCGGTTTTTGTTTTCTTAAACGGAGAAATTAATAACAATTGGTCTAGAACAAAAAGTCGTACCACTAAAAAGAGAAATTTTCCACTTGACAGGAATTGAAATTGCATGATATTTTTCATCAGGGAAACTGCTTCCATAGCCAAAACGTGTCACTACCAGTTTGACTATGGAAGGCAATCTTCATAGAGCAAGTTTTGAATTGCCAATAGCAACACAAATGTGTGTGTGTGTGTGTGTAAGAAGAAAGCATTTATAGTAAATAAAAAATATTTTGATATAAAAATCTTTCCCACCTCCCTGTGTCTTTTCTATAAATACTTTCAGGGTAACTGTCCAGATATGCTCTTTATTATGGTACCTAGACTTTATGAAATTAAGCAGAATACAAAGTTGTGAACAAGTGATTTTTAACAATATTATATTGACTAAAATAAATTGAAATAAGTTTGAGAAAACAAAAAAACAAAAACATGAACTCTTTTATATCAGAATAAAAACCTGAATACAAATTTACTGTCTTATTTTCATAAATGACCTCCCAGATGAGATCAAGAGCCAAGTAGGCATCTACACAGATGACACCACAATTTACTCCCGCATCAGTAAGAAACCCATCATGGCAGACAAACAATCTCGCTGCTGACCTTGAACAGGATCTACACTCTGTGGTGAATTGGGGCAAGAAGTGGATTGTCAATTTCAATGCATCCAAGACCAAGCTGTTGTCTGTCAGTCATCACAGGCAACCTCTCCTGCCTCCCATAAGCATGGACCAAACGAGTCTCCCTGAGAGCAATACACTGTGCCTCCTCGGCCTTACACTCTATTCTGATCTCAAATGGAACCACTACATTGAGTCCATAGATAAATCCACTGCTAAGAAGGTTAGGTCACTGTGTTGGGCCAGGATGTTTTTCCTGCCTGAATTCATCCTGCATATATACGAATCAACCATTCGTCCGCGCATGGAATACTGCTGCCATATATGGTCAGGTGCCCCTGCTGTTCATCTCAGTGTTTTTGACAGGCTCCAAAGAAGAATCAGTAATGTGATAGGTACCGACTTAGCGGCTCGACTACAGCCACTTCCCCACCGACGAGATGTGGCCTCCCTTTGTCTGTTCTATAAATACTTTCATAGCTTCTGCTTTAACAAACTTAAGTCACTGGTGCCTGTGCAACAGGTGTTTACTCATGCAACCAGATTGGCAACTGGGTCCCACCCATTCACAGTTAGATTAACCAAATGCAGACGACAATTCTACTCCTGTAGCTTCTTCTCTCGCATTTCCCGCCTGTGGAACTTGCTTCCATATTCTTGCTTTCCTGATGGCTACAACCTCCAGGAATTAAAATGCAATGTCAATGCTCATCTATTAACCACTTGATTCTAGTTCTTTCACCACCCCGTATATCCTTTCCTTTCTCTCCACCTTTGCAACTGTCATAACACCTATATTCCCATCATTCTCTTGCTCCTTTCCAACTGGTTTGTCTTCCTCTTCACTATCTTCTACTTGATCTTTTTACTCTTACGTAGCCTCCTGCACATCAGTGGCATTACTGCCTTACTCGGGGTGATACGATTAAAAAAAAAAGTTATAAAATATATATTTGTGAAAAGTCCAGAAAATTTAATTCAAATCTGACAATTATTTTTTTTTTCAAGAATTTCAAAATCAATATTTTTTAACTGCAAAAAGATGCCAAATTTTCTTTTGCTAATCCCCACTCCCAGTGATACAAGAAAAACAATCTTTCACCAAAAGTTAGAAAAGACTAAAAACATTTAATGTAATAATAAACAAATACTTTGGTCTTTTTTCTTAATAATAACAAACATTTTAACAATACTTTGTTTTATCAACTTTGGGGCCTTTTTTCATCATGGTATGCTCTTTTTTCAACAAATTAGTGGAGATACCTATTGTATAGGCAGGATTATTCAAGTTTTAGAGAAGAGAATTAATGAACATCTCTTCATTTATTAGAAAGTGTTGACAAGATGATTTGCATAATTTTGCCAATACATTCAGGCCTACAATTGGAGAAAATCTTTTTAAAAATTTAGAGTGTGCACCATCCTTTTGGGAGGAAATATTCTGTTTTATGGGAATTGTATTCTAGCTATCATCTTAAAGTGCAGGAAACTATTTTTTTTATTAAATAAAAACAATCTAAACTTATTTATAAATGGAACTTTGTCTGTGTGTATGTGTGTGTGTGTGTGTGTATGTGTGTCCATTACCTATAGACTCCGAAATGGCAATGTACAGTTTATAAGAAAAAGAAAGATGTGGAGAACAGTTTCCTGAAAGAACAGAATTTTAGATGAAGTAAAAAAAGAACAATTAGCAGTTGTATCTCTCGCTCTTTAAGTTTAGCTTACTATTTAATCCATAGCTGAGAATAGACAACATTTACAACATTTTTTAAAAATTTGATGTGCGTTGTGGTGCAGTGGATATCGGCTCGGAATGAGAAATCAGGAAGCTGAGTTCAAATTCCAGTGGAATTCCTTGCATTCACTTACGCACAAATACCCTTAGGAAAGGTATTAATCCGTAACTTCCCTCCAGTTATGGGTTAAATAACAGGACAGATTGGGTTCTATAACCTTGGCTGGCAACCAGTCTACCTACTGCGGGATAATCTTCTGTCCAGTTAGTCATGTATCTTTCAAGACATGATCGCCCAAAGCGTGTATCACATATAGCACTTAACTGGCTGACAATATAATACTTAAAAAAATGATTAAGGCTTCTACTGTGTATAAAGTGAGGGATCAGTTTTATATTGTTATGAAGTAATAAACTGATCTCCCACTAATTACTAGTTAATAATATAAACGTCTATTGAACAGGTGTAGAGGCTTATCCCTTATTGAACAGGTGTAGAGGCTCATCCCTTATTGAACAGGTGTAGAGGCTCATCCCTTGTTCCCTGTTTAGGATGTGGTTTCCGGCTTTCTCTCTTCTAATCTTTTCACTCTTACGTAGCCCCCTGCACATCAGTGGCGTTACCGCCTTGCTCGGGTTGATATGATTAAAAAAAAAAAAAATACATTTCTTCCCTCTCTAGCTACGAGTCAAATAACTGGACAAATTTGGTTCTATAGCCTTGGCTGGCAACCAGTCTACCGTAGAAAGCAAAGCTAGACAGCATCATTAGCAAAACATTATGTAAAGAGCTGAGAAGAAAGAAATATCATGACTGATCGTGAATGCGTAATGAGGTTCATGTTGCATTCTCAGAATGCAAGGTTTGCCGTTTTTTGAAATTTTTCAGAAATCTCATTTCACCGTTAGACATTTGAGTTTGTACATCTACGACACACTTGTATATCGCTATAATGGGGCCTCACATTAGTGTGTGGGGCCAGTGTGCAAGTGAAACCGTTGAGAGGAAGGCCCAGAAACGGTGCACATTCTTTCCTGATGACCCCAGTTTAAATATAAATTCGAGAGGAACACAATAAATTAAATGAAAGCATATGCTGTAGAGAAACTCGGTGGAAATGTCATTGGCATGAGGAGCATTACACATTCAGCTCGCTTCAGGTGAGTTTCAATTACTTTTCAGTAATTTACATCTTCTATATTTCTGAGATTAGGTCTTCACTTTATTTACATTATTTGGACTGTTATCCTCATCTTTATTGTTGTATTCACATTTCAGCCATTGTATGGTCTAACCTTCAGGCAACTGGAATTTTGAACTGAACTCTTTATTTCAATCACTGGAGTAGATTGTTCCTATTCCATGAGTCATGCCACTTCTGGGTGACTTGGTTATTTCCATTTACCTCAACTCTCTAAATTTTTGTTCGACATTACTGTCACCGGGTATTGAACTCAAAACTCTTTGGGTCTAATCTCTGGATCCAACCAATGCTTTTCTCCACTGGGCATGTGTTCTAAAGGACACATGGCCCAGAGACTTGACCCAAAAGCATAAGC
This sequence comes from Ascarosepion bandense, assembly GCA_037127315.1. Taxonomy (NCBI): domain Eukaryota; kingdom Metazoa; phylum Mollusca; class Cephalopoda; order Sepiida; family Sepiidae; genus Ascarosepion; species Ascarosepion bandense. Next base: position 1,594,997 of record JBBBDQ010000787.1, on the reverse strand, counting down.
TGATATAATTTTCAGAGTTTATTGATATTAATATGATAAATATATATGAATTTTGGCTTATTAATATTGAAAATAAAAAAATATTTAGAAAGATTTATTTGACAGTTTAAGATTCCATCATGCAATTTAGGTGCTGTTCATGATAGAAATGTGTAGGGTTAGGGTTAGGGTTAGGGTTTAGAAATGTGTAACTGTAAAAATAGACATGATGGTTGGTTGATTCTAGTGCAATGTCAATCTTCTTGATTGCCATCTTTCTCTTATCCTTTCTTCAATATCCCCAGTAACTTGTTCACTCTTTTTTTCTCTTTCCTTTTCTCTTATTGTAACCCCCTGTGCACCAGTGGCAGTACTGCCTTGTTCGGGGTGAAATGACTATAAAAAAAAATTTTATATATATATATATATATATATATATATATATATATATAAAAACCATAATAGCAAAAATACACATGTTGGTTAGTTGATTTTGTTTAGCAGCATATAAAGACCTACAGGTTATTTAATGCTGAAATGTAAATATTTTAATTTGTTTAGCGGCATATCAACACCTACAGGTTATTTAATGCTGAAATGTAAATATTTTAATTTGTTTAGCGGCATATCAACACCTACAGGTTATTTAATGCTGAAATGTAAATATTTTAATTTGTTTAGCGGCATATCAACACCTACAGGTTATTTAATGCTGAAATGTAAATATTTTAATTTGTTTAGCGGCATATCAACACCTACAGGTTATTTAATGCTGAAATGTAAATATTTTAATTTGTTTAGCGGCATATCAACACCTACAGGTTATTTAATGCTGAAATGTAAATATTTTAATTTGTTTAGCGGCATATCAACACCTACAGGTTATTTAATACTGAAATGTAAATATTTTAATTTGTTTAGTTGGTTGATTTTGTTTGACGGCATATCAACACCTACAGGTTATTTAATGCTGAAATGTAAACATTTTAATTTGTTTAGCGGCATATCAACACCTACGGGTTATTTAACACTGAAATGTAAATATTTTAATTTGTTTAGTTGGTTGATTTTGTTTAGCGGCATATCAACACCTACAGGTTATTTAATGCTGAAATGTAAATATTTTAATTTGTTTAGTTGGTTGATTTTGTTTAGCAGCATATCAACACCTACGGGTTATTTAATGCTGAAATGTAAATATTTTGTATGTAGTTTTATTCTACTCCAACAGTTTCTTTTCTCTCACTTCCCGTCTGTGGAACTCCCTTCTGTTTACTTGCTTCCCTGATAGTTACAATCTCCAAAAATTTAAACACAATATCAATTGCCATCTTGTAGCTTTTTGAATCCTATTCATGTTTTATCTTTTCTTCAATACCCTCTGCATCCAGTCTTCCCTCTCACTATAGTCCCTTGCACACTAGTAGGGGTTCCATCCTTGTTTGTGGTATTAATAAAAAAAAAAAAAAAAAAAAGATTAGCTTTTAACTGTAAATATTCTGTACATAATTTTATAGTTTCAGGGTAAAGATATGTTTTTTAGATTATATATATAAACTTATTTAAACATGTTACAGAAATTAACAAATTTTAACGAAACTTGGTTATAAGCAACTGACAATTTGTAATGAATTATTTTGGACATTATTTTTACTGATACTCGTATTTAAGTAGATATTCTGTTTTTAATTAAATGGTATTTTTATATCTACCGGCCTGATTATTTACGATAAATTTTTATTACGAAAATGTGTGCTATCCAGCAGGATTCGAACCGGCGACCCCTATTACATAGGAGAAGCATACCATTTGATCTGGTACCGTCTTGACCACTCGACCATAAACTTATTTATAAATGGAACTTTGTCTGTGTGTGTGTGTGTGTGTGTGTGTGTGTGTGTGTGTGTGTGTGTGTGTGTGTCCGTTACCTATAGACTCCGAAACGGCTGAACCGATTTTCTTGAAAATTTACACAGTTGTACTATAAGTGTCTGCGAGTGTTCTTAGCTAGGTTTTGTGTCAAGGTACCCCCGATAAATATCAAAAATCGATAATTGAAAAAAATCAGGTTGTAGAAAGAGTGGTCTGATTTTAATCAAATTTGATACACTCATAGACAAAGACATAAGAAACGATATTCAGAAGTTTCAAGGTTGCAGTTCTTGCAATAGTGCAGAAAATCAATAATATATATATATATATATATATATATGGCTTTCTCGTTTCCGATCTTCTCACTTTGCTTTTTTTTTTTCAATTGGAGTAGATAGATCTATCTATCGCCCAGTTCACACTCCACCCACGTTTATTGAACAGGTTAAGTGGCTCATCCCTTGTCCCCTGTTTAGGATGTGGTTTCCGGCTTTCTCTTTTCCAATCTTTTCACTATTATGTAGCTCCCTGCACATCAGTGGCGTTACCGCCTTGCTCGGGGTGATATTGAAAAAAAAAAAAAAAAAATATATATATATATATATAAAAGCAAGATGTTTGTGTGTGTATGTGTGTGTGTGTGTTTATCTGCCTGTATGTCTGTATTTTTTTCAGCCCTTTTAGCTTTTGCTTTGGGTTTAGCTCTAAGTAGGTATAATTGTAGTTCTTAGTCTCAGCCATGATACTATTTACTCAGAGGACTTATTTAGCCTACAAAATTCAGTTTACGATGAAAAAAAAACTTATTTGATATCGATAGCAGGAAATCAAAATTTGACTTACATCCATTCATTTTTCTTTCAGTCTTCGGTTTTGCTTTAACTGGAAACAACTATTGCTTTTTAGTCTTTTGTCCCAATGTCCAAAGAGTCTGAGCTCCAGGACCAAGGATTATACTGCTAGTAAATAATACAGAGAACAATAAACACATTAAAAGTAAATTGATATACATTTTCATTGAATCATTTGATATAATTATTTGTTTAATGATCAGTAGGAAGTGGTTAGAAATTGGTGAGTTCAACCCCACTTTTGACCCTCCTAGGCCCTGAGATAGTGCCATTAACCAATAGTCGGATAACAAACATTTTGGGGAGCACTGATCTAAATTATTGTTTGAACCAAGAATTTTCTTGGCTACAAATTTAAAAGTGAAAAATCTTTAAGTTCTGCACATTTTTGGTGGTCTAAGAGCACTGGAATTACATCCATTCATTTTAGTAAGTTCTACAGCTTCGAGATCAACCTTTCAACAACCTACATTTTTCATGCCAATGTCCAAAGAGTTTGAGCTCCAGGACCATGGATTAGTTTTAAGGCTTTCATTACACCCGAGCAATGCCGGGCTATACTGCTAGTGTATATATATATATATAGAGAGAGAGAGAGAGCATAAAACGTATTGTTGTTAATTTTACTAGAAAAATGCACTTTTATATTTTGTAATGTTGCATTGATTATCATTTTATTATAAAAAAAATGTCCTCTTGATTTTGGTTCACTATTTACCCATAACTGGGACCCTAATACCCTAATAGGTGTTACCACCTTGGGGTCAGGGTGGACCTGGCAACAACAGCAATTAAGAGGTGGTTCCAAGCTCCTCAAAACCTCCAATCAGATGTCTTGCAGTCGGATATAGTTTATTGTCATAGCCCAAATTAGAATAGACATGTTAAAGTAAGAAAAAAAAAAAAAAAAAGAAGGGTAATGTTTGTTACTTTTTTCTTGTTTGAACACGTATGTTTTTATCGTTATTAAAATTTGTACCACTGCTACAAAATTTTTTTCAGATGAAAGCCATTATATGAATTATCTTGTATTTGGACACATAATGATTGCCTAAGTTGTGAAAAATATAATAATCAAAAAATATTTGAGAAAAATTAAAAGACTAATAAAGTGGATAAAGAAAATATTCAAAGAAGTTAGGAGTTGCATAATGTAAATCAGGAGGAAAAGAACATTAAGCATATTGACTGAAGCAGTGATTCTCAATGTTTTTAAGCAACAGCATACCCAAAAGAAAATGAAAATATCACTGCACACTTAGCAACATTTTTTTCAGGGCACACATTTGTTATAAACTAAAACCATAGATTTTGAATTAAACAAAGAATGTTGAATATGAAAAAAAAAAAAAAAAAAAAAAAAAGGTTAATATTCATTTATTCAAATAAAGAAAAATTTTAAAAAGTTAAAATAAAAATACTTTTAAAAAATGAATATCAAAACAAAGAATTTAAAATAATCAAGGAAGAGTGAAAAGAATTATTTGAAAAAAGTTTAATACTTATTCATTTATTCACATACTAATGCTGTACCATTACTACTTGCACGCATGTGCACACACATACATACACACACATATAGGGTGGTCCAAAAGTAGGGGGTCCTGGGCATGACAGTAAACTGCATCCGGCAGCAAGGCCTCTGATTGGGAGGTTGTGAAAAGCATGGAACCACCTTTTAACTGCTGTTGTTCTCAGGTCCACCCTGACCTGGGGTGGTAGCACCTGTTAGGGTCCCAGCTATGGACAAATAGTTAACCCCAAACTGGGGTCAAAACACTATGAAAGTATAAAAAATACACTTTTATAGAAATATATACATAAAAATAGACTTTAAAAAAAAAATACATTTTTGAAGAAAAAAAAATTATTCTCAGCAAAACATTTTTGAATACAAAACTAAAAGACATTTTCAGTTTTCGAAAATAAAAAAAAGAATAAAAACACAAAATTTTCATTAAAATCTGCCTAAATCAACTTTCCCACTATAACCAAACATTAAATAAAAAATACGTTAAAACCCTACATTTTTGGTATTAAATAACCCACAGAGGTGTTGATATGCCATTAAACAAAACTCAAACTCAAGCCAAAAGTAGATGGACAGTAACTGATGATATTTATTTTGAGATTACATATATGATTATATTTACTAACACAATTATTACATTGAAAATTAAATTTTGTGTAAAATAACAAATAAGTACTTGAATTTTATCAATGTAGGTGCTTAAACTGTTGTCCATCATCTACACAGCCTTAAAATCTACTGCCTCACACTTCGACAAACATTTTTGCAAAAGTCTCTTTGTGTATTAATTTCTTGAAATGTATCTCTTATTAATTTTTCAAATCACTAAATCTTCTTGGTTTTTGACTGTAAACAAACGCCATTGTAATAATATCACCAATACAGAAATCTATTCCACTTTTGGACCACTTATATATATATATATATATATATATATATATATAATAAAATCATGTTAAATCTGATCATAACACATATTGCATTTAAATATGTGGTTGTTAACATTTCGAGCTCTCATGCAGTGTGACATCATAGAACCGCATTACAAATTTACGAACTGCGTTTGCTATTTGGTAACTGTTATCGTTGCTTAGCAAAGTTTTATGTCAACACAAGATAAAATCATCTTTGATGGTGGATGTTTTTATTTTAACGTCCCTGTAATCTCTCTGAAGATGACTGATGTGAACCAAAAGCTTAGAAACAGTTTAACAAGAAAATATCCAAATGTTGGAGAATTTTTGTCTTTATTTTCACCTGGAATTAAAACCAAAATACGATGTTTAGAACGACTTGTGATTAAACATAATAGACATTCATTGTGTCTTATATTTAACAGTATATGTTTAGAAAATTATCTGCTGCCTCGTTACACTAAATAAATAAATATATATATGTTGAGAATCACTAGACTAAAAAAAAAACAACCACACTACCACATTTAAGTAAACATTGTATATATGCAGCCAATCTGCAACAACTAATTTTTCAACAGTAATTTTGGTGATAAAATAGAGATACATTTGATAAAAGTGATTGCTGAGAGCAATAAGTTTGGATGTGTGGGTGGTGTAATGGATAATGGCTTGAAATTGTAAATTAGAGAACCAAGTTCCAATTTTGGTTAGGTTTGTTATTTTTACTTACATTTGGAAAGACAAATAGGGTGACCCGAGTTCGAATTCCAGTTGAATTCCTTGCATTCACTTACGCACAAATACCCTTGGGAAAGGTATTAATCCATCTCTTCCCTCCAGTTATGGATCAAATAATAGGACAGATTAGTTTCTGTAGCCTTGGTTGGCAACCAGTCTCCTGCAGAAAGTAATGGGATAATCTTCTGTGGGATAATCTTCTGCCCAGTCAGTCATGTCTCTTTCGAGACATGATCGCCCAAAGCGTGTATCACGTATGGCACTCAACTGATCGACATAGACAAACTAGAATTATTATTCACTTACATACATAGAGCAATATTTATGGCTTGGAATATGTTAATTTCTGCAAACTTCAAATGGACTCGTCATCTTTCCTTGAATTTGGAAGCTCATAAATTATACTAACAGGGCTTTAACAAGTCGATTGCACATGAAACATAATCAACCAATGAAAATCAGACAATATAAAAGTAAAAAATACTAGAATTCTTTTGTACATTTTTCGCCATATTTTGTTCTCTGATGAAAGTTTAATGAAAGTGAAACTGGTTAGATTATTTGTTCTTTATCTTACAAGTTTTGGGGGATTCTGATCGATATTTGATCACAACTCATTCACTTACATGCAAATACCCTTGGGAAAGATATGAATCCATAGCTTCTCTCCCCAGCTATGGGCTAATTAGTAAGACTTGTATCACTAAATTATTATTATCTAAAAAAAAAAAAATAAAAAATAAAAAAAATAAAATAAAATAACATTATAATCTAAGAATATTTTATAGATTTAAATTACCTGTTAAGCTGTAGAAAACGAATCAATTAATCTTATTTCTGGGTTAATACTTCAGTTCTCCATAAAAATAGCCAAAAGAACTTAGAAGACAACAGAAACAAGGTGAGATCATATTTTGGACATGTATTTTTAGACGGTAAAAGAGGCATAAGACAAGGATGCGTCTTTTCACCGGATCTATTCAACTTGTACAGCGAGACTATTCAGAGGACCCCAGAAGTCATACCTGGATTCGTCATCGGAGGCCACAATTTGAATAACATAAGGTACGCAGATGATACATTGCTGATAGCAGACATGGAAAGGAAACTCCAAGACCTCCTAGAGAAGGTAGCTGAAGAGAGTGACAAGAAAGGACTACAAATAAACTGCAAAGAAGAAGAAAATTACAGGTTCCTTCAAAGTTGATAATGGCACCAAAATAAATGCTGAGGTTATTATAAGTTCTTGAACAAGACTTTTTTCTTAAGAGGGACAGGTTTTATAGCCAAGATGTTTCATGCTAAAAAGAGAACATTATTGTAATTGCAAGACATTGTTCCTTCAGTATCGGCTAAGATTCTATTCCCTACCTTCCCAAAAGAGATCACGAAAAAGTGAATGTAGACAGATGTAAAATATTAAGAACTTTGCCAAAATACATGATAGCAAAGAACCTACAGAAAGAAATGTGCATTGGGTGAAGAGGTACATGAAAACTGATTTCTTAAACAATAATATTTAGTAATGAACTAGCAGTATAGCCCATCATTGCTCGGGTATAATGAAAGCTTTAAAACTAATCCATGTTCCTAGAGCTCAGACTCTTTGGACATTGGCATGAAAAATGTAGGTTGTTGAAAGGTTGATGTCGAAGCCGTAGAACTTACTAAAATGAATGGATGTAAGTCAAATTTTGATTTCTGGTATCAATGTCAAATAATTTTTTCATTGCAAACGGAGTTTTGAAGGAAAAATAAGTCTTCTAAGTAAATGGTATCATGGCTGAGAGTAAGAACTACAATTATACCTACTTAGAGCAAAATCCGAAGCAAAAACCAAAATGAAAGGGCTAAAAACCTGATTTTGATTAGACCTGATAGGATATCGGGGTATCAATTTCTAATATCGGAGTCAAATAAGTCATCCAAGGATAAACTAAACTAAGTAAGTTCATAAAAACTTTTTGTAAAATTGGAGAAAATGAGCCATATTGATGGTTGAATATTGGTTTTTGATAAGATTTGATAGAATATCGGGGGTATTGATTTCCGATATCAGGGAAAATGAGTCATCTGAGAAGATCTACTAATGTTTAATACTAAAAACTATAATTATACCAAGTTAGAGCAAATTCTGCAGCAAGAACCATGATAAAAGGGCTGAAATCCTGATCTTGATCAGACCTGATCGGATATTGAGGTATCGATTTCTGAGATCAGTGGAGTGGGAAATCGGAAAAAGATAAGTAGCCCATGACCTGACTGGAAGCCTAAAGAATATTTGGGTGAAGTTTGGTGAGAATCGGATAAACATTGTGGATCTGTATAAAAGACATAGACAGACACACAAACATCTTGCCTTATATATAAGATAGATTTGACTAATCTAACAACTAAGAAAAAAGATTAAAAATATAAATAACAAAGGTGAAAGACACAAATCTAAAAGGAATGAAACTACAAAAATTACTTAAAGTTCACAATGAAAAAGATTTAACAAAAATACATGAAAACATCAACAGTATTATTTCGTGATGAATAGTGAAATACATTAATCAAATCTAACAACTGAGAAAAAAAGATTCAAAATATAAATGACTATCGTGAAAGACACAAAACTAAAAGGAACGAAGCTGCCACATTTACTTAAAAGTCACAAGGAAAAAAATATAGATCGAAAATACATCAGAACTTCAACAGTAATATTTGGTGATGTACGTCAAGAGCTACATTAGACTTAATAGCTGGGCTAGAGATGAAGTCCTTCGTAAAAATAATCAATCATGATGACAGTAGAAAAGTTCAACTGAATGGCAGAAAGATTGCTGAAAGTTGTAGAATGTTAAGGAGCTGATATTAGAATGTGAAATAATAAAATATATATCAGGTTGATAAGATATAGTGTTAAGTTAATCAAATATATTTTATTGATGTCTATGTTTGACATTTTTTTTTGTTTTTTTTCATAAATGAATATTCCTTGCAAAGTTCTGAAGAAAAATACATGAGAAGTACTGCACTGTAAATGTTACTGATGAACATAGAGCTATATTGGATAGACCTAGGAGCTGGGTCCTTCATTACAAGACAACAGCCCTCTTGCCTCATCATGTAACCCTGCAAATTTAAACTGTCTCTCTTACCTTCAAACTGTTCTAGAAGTATTGAATTCTCCAAGCTTTATTTAATAATTCAGTCAGTTAAGTGCCATACGTGATACAAACTTTGGGCAATCATGTCTCGAAAGAGATATGACTGACTAGGCAGAAGATTATCCCGCAGTAGGTTGCCATTGCTTTCTGCAGTAGACTGGTTGTCAGCCAAGTCTATAGAACCCAATCTGTCCTATTATTTGACTCATAGCATCGAAGGGGAAGAGTATCATATTATTAAGTAGTAATTATTGGGGATCAGTTTATTACTTCATAACAATATAAAATGATCCCCCACTTCATGCCCAGTAGAAGTCTTAATCATGTTTTCAACTGTTATATTCAGTCAGTTAAGTGCCATACGTGATACATGTTTGGGTGATCATGTCTTGAAAGAGACATGACTGACTGGGCAGAAGATTATTCCGCAGTAGGTTGCCATTGCTTTCTACGGTAGATTGGTGGCTATAGAATCCAATCTGTCCTATTATTTTATCCATAACTGGAGGGAAGAGACAGATTAATATTTTTCCCAAGGGTATTTGCTCGTAAGTGAATGCAAGGAATTCAAACTTGGCTTCCCAATTTGTTGTTCCAAGTCGATATCCACTGCACCACAATGCACATCCAAATATAGATACTTACAGCACGTGGTATTCCCAAGCAGTCACCCATCTAAGTACTGACCAGGATTGATGCTGCTTAACTTCAATGATCTGAAGAGAACCAGTGTATTCAACATGATATGGCTGTAATAATTATGTACCCTATAAATTTCACCTGTCTTCTCCTGATCTTAAGCAGAAGTGAATTTTTCAATGCATCCATATTGTTATTGAATGCGACACTTTCACTTTTTGGTGTTGGGCAATGATCTCAGCTCTCCCACAAAGGAGAGGTATTGCTTGGAGATGACCCCTGGGGAATTGAGCTTAATATCATTTAGAAACTACCCAGTTCAAGATGGGTAAGTATAAGTGCATGTTTTGTTTCCAGTCTTTTTTAATCGTTTCACCCCAAGCAAGGTAGTACCACCACTTATGTGCAGGGGGCTACATAAGAGAGTAAAAGTTTAGGCAGGAGGAGAGTGAAGAGAAAGACGAACCAGTTACAGTGGGTGTTAGAGAAAGGGCAAAAGAAGGATGGGAACACAGGACCATGCTGCACAATCAGGAGAACCCCTGGCTGACAGACAATTTCTATGACCCCATCACCCTTTACACTCGGCCACCTAAGTCCCCGTTGATTATTATATGTAAGGTGCAATTGAGCGAAAAACAAACAAAACTCTTTGTAAAATCAAAAATGAACTGAAGGTAACGATTATGGTAGTATTCACCAAATTAAACATGGAGACTGTCCAGAAGAGTTGCAGGAGATTCCCTCCAGTTATGGGTTAAATAACAGGACAGATTGGGTTCTATAGTCTTGGTTGGCAACCAGTCTACTGCAGAAAGTAATGGTAGCCTACTGCAGGATAATCTTCTGCCCAGTCAGTCATGTCTCTTTCGAGACATGATCGCCAAGGTGTGTATCACGAATGATACTTAACTGACTGACTGAATATAATAGTTAGAAACATTGTTAAGGCTTCTACTGGGCATAAGGTGAGGGTTCAGTTTTATATTGTTATGAGGTAATAAACTGATCCCCCACTTATTACTACTTAATAATATAATACATCTCTTCTCCCTCCAGCTATAAGTTAAATAACAGGACAGATTGGGTTCTATAGCTTTGGTTGTCAACCAGTCTACCACAGAAAGCAATGGGAATCTACCGCATGATAATCTTCTGCCCAGTCAGTCATGTCTCGAAAGAGACATGATCGCCCAAGCATGTATCACGTATGGCACTTAACTGACTGAACTAGATAAAAAAACAAAATGTCTGTTATAAATGGTTGAAAAATTTCACATTTTAGATGCTTCACAGCAAAATGTTTAAAAGCAATTACTGAAAGCGTTTGTGATTATTGCAAAAGCAGTCGTTTCATAATAAATATGTTCTAAAAATAGAAACACTTAATTGCTGCGCATATTTGCTCTCTGCATATTTTCTCCTGTTTTTTTTTCATTCTCGCCTCAAAAATATTCAAGGACAAAGATAAAAAAAAAAACAAAAACAAACAAGATTTGTGTTTTATTTTTATTACCATTAATGGAAACAAAAATCATCCACAGTTAAGACATTGAATAAATTATTTAGGTCAGTGTACCTGCACCGAAGTTTTACATCTACACACACAAGTTCTTGCAGGCTTTTATACACCCTTGTGCATATTAATTGAAACAAAATGAATAATGACCTCCTACGATCTTTTACACTTTCTCTGATCACATAGGCTGTGCGTTGTGGTCCAGTGGATATCGGCTCGGAACGAGAAATTGGGGCGCCGAGTTCGAATTCCAGTTGAATTCATCGCATCACTTATGCGCAAATAGCCTTGGGAAAGGTATTAATCCGTCTCTTCCTTCCAGTTATGGGTTAAATAACAGGACAGATTGGGTTCTATAGCCTTGGCTAGCAACCAGTCTACTGCAGAAAGCAATGGCAAACTACTGCGGGATAATCTTCTGCTCAGTGATTCACGTATGGCACTTAACGGACTGACTGACTGATCACAAATACGTCATCTCTTGGTGTTGTTTTTCTCTTCCGACTGTATTTTCCTTCATATTTTGGACTGGATCAAATTGTTTCTTCGCCTTGATGACACCACTGACAGCTGAAAGGTCGACACCAACAATATTTGTGATCTCTCTGTAAGGCTTGCCAGTGTGTTTGTGCAACGTTACAATTTTCATATGCTTCCTTGGAGTAATGTCTATCACAGATAATAGCTGCAAGACAACTAACTAATTGACAGGTGAGACAATAGTGTCTGATGCAATCACGGATGACACAATATTTTTCAAGGTCAAACAAATTTCATCATACTCCCCAAATATAGAATCATGTTACTGTACACCACTGCAGTGATCTAATCTGAGGAGAAAAAATAAAAATTGATTACACCCAGTCACACCAGTGGGTCTAAAACTGACTATATGGTGAAAGAAAGAAAACTGAAGCAATTAATTTGCTCAAGGATTTATATACAGGCCCAAGAGGTGCTTCAACTGAAGTACAGACTAGGCCATTGGTGCCCAACCATTTTTGGTCACACCCTACCTAAGCATCTCTAAAATCCTGATGCCCCCACCCAGTGACATACAATACTTATTATTTAAAATGCCAACTTTTATTCCCATGGACAAGGCTAAAAAACCACTAACTTAATCTAAAAAGTAAGCTTCCAAAGAACATGGCATCCATGAAAGAGAAGCCTCTAGTAAACTTTTCTCCATTATGAAGGATGTAAAAAAATCTTTGATATATTTTATGAAAACATGCTTAATTTTATTGTTAAAAGCCAAGAGATGCATTCACTTGTTCCTTTCTATTGGTTTGCTTGCATGGCAACCGTTAAGTTGCATATCCTTTGTAATATGGCCTGACTTATCTTACCCAACCCAGACATAACGTGGAGCATAGCAAAAAAAAAAAAGGCCTTACAACGATGACAAAATACGTAGACTGTGCCAGGAAGAAAAGTTAGAGATTATGCTATTCCCAGGCAAAAAGCGAACTATTGAATGAAAGAACAGAAATTATGACTAAGTGTAACCATACTAAAAAATACCTCTTAGGTTCATACAAGCATGGATGAAAACATAAATCCTTGTAATTTTCAAAATTGGGCATTCAAAAATTCCCTGCCACGTGTGCATTCAAAAAAAAAAAAAAAAAAAAAAAAAAGAAAAAAAGAAAGCATTCTTTAAAAAAATGGTAAACGCTAAAAGCAGTTATTGAAAATCAACTGAAGACACCACTCATAAGTTGCGCAATAACACGTTTACAAATGGAAAATATTCGAAAGTTCTACAACTTTTTAATACAAAAGTACACTGGACGATGTTATTATGACCAGAAACTAAGTAATTAAACAATCAAAATAAATATATATATATATATATTCCTCCCTGCCTAACGCAAATTAGAGTTTTATGCTAATAACATTCATTAGACACAAAAACTGCCTGACATAACTTCTTTATTTTACAGGTAACATGATTGAGTAGAGGCCATGGAGGTCATAAAAGTTATTCTTTGTATATTGTTTTCGTTATTTTTATTCAATATGAAAGATTTAAATATAATTATACTATCATAAATGTATCTATTTATAACATATATTAACATTAAATTAATACATATATGTAACACACACACACACACATATATATTGTATAACATATTAAAGATATCTTCGTTATTAAATAATTTTTATAACATAACATATTAACAAGTAAATTAAAAATGTCAGAGTTAGTCCATTTCGTAATAGATTTTGTATATATATATATACATATACTAGCAGGAAAAGACTAGACATTGGGAGGAAAGACTAAAAAGCAATAGTTGTTTCCAGTTAAAGCGAAACCGTAGACTGAAAGAAAAATGAATGGATGTAAGTCAAATTTTGATTTCCTGGTATCAATATCAAATAAGTTTTTTCGTCATAAACTGAATTTTGAAGACTAAATAAGTCCTCTGAGTAAATGGTATCATGGCTGAGACCAAGAATTACAATTATACCTACTTAAAGCCAAACCCGAAGCAAAAACTAAAATAAAAGGGCTGAAAAAAATACAGACATACAAACAGATAAACAGACACACACACAAACATCTTGCCTTTATATATATATATTATCGATTTTCTGCACTATTGTAAGAACTGCAACCTTGAAACTTCTGAATACCGTTTCTTATGTCTTTGTCTATGAGTGTATCAAATTTGATTAAAATTGGACCACTTCTTCTATTACACAATGTTTTCGATTATCGATTTTCGATATTTATCGGGGGTACCTCAACACAAAACCTAGCTAAGAACACTCGCTGACGCTTATAGTACAACTGTGTAAATTTTCAAGAAAATCAGTTGAGCCGTTTCGGAGTCTATAGGTAACGGACACACACAAAGTTCCATTTATAAATAAGCTTAGATTATATATATATTGTATAATTAGCATATGATTATATTTAATGCCACCATTAGACACAATCTAAAACGGTCTGACCTAACACTTCTTTATTCTACAGGCAAGATAACGGAGTAGTCTAGAAAGGTCACAAAGTTATTTTGTATATTTTTTAGTTTTTAGGAAATCATAAAAGTTTCACCTGCTCCTACAGTCTTTGTCAGTGTTTGATATTGAATAGTGTAGTATTTTGTTTTTGTTAATTGAACTAAATTTCCAATCCAGTGGATGTTAATGACGTCCGTGTAAGAATCAGCTATTCTCTGGTCATGGCAACTGATAAAAATGTTTATTATCTCTTCCTTGTCCTTTTCCCCTCACACATGTCTGTCTCTCACTCTGGTCAGATGATGCTAAATATAAGATGGCTTACGGGTGTATAAGTGATAAAAATATCTTTTTTTTTACCAAGATTTTATAAAAAGTAATGATTTAAAAAATAACTTCATTTATTTGTGAATAAGTTCTGAAAGTTTCATTAAAATCTGACAATTATTTGATTTTTGCAGGAATTTCTAGATTGATGTTTTCACCAGAAAAAACAAACTGAGTTATGTAATATTAATTTATCCATAGTAAACTTTGGTAATGATTTGCTTACCTGTTGCGGGGAAAAAAAAAAGATTTTCCCAAAATTTTGAACATGTTAGACAGGATCAAAAATTTTTTTTAAAATAATTTGATCTTTCCTCTTAATAATAACAAATATTTGGATAAAATTCGTTTTTATTAAGTTTGGGGCCTTTTTTTCTTCATACTATGCTGTTTTTTCAGCAAATTATTGGAGGTACTTAAATTGCTGATTTTCTGTTGCCTTCTCCACAGGCTTGAATTCACAGTAGTAGTCGTTTTCCTAGAAAAGAGAGTCCAGTCTACTGATATGTAACCTATGAGATTATATAGAGAGAAGTAATGTATTCCTGCCTTTCCCAAGGGCATTAGTGCAAGGTGAATATAACACACTGTCAGAATTTGAATATGACTTTAAAGTTTACTGATGATATTTCTAAGATAATTTTTTTATGTTACATGCTTATTACCTATTAAGTAGGCTAAAATGCATGTAAAAATGAATGTATTCATGATTTTTTTTATTATGAAAATTTTAAAGAACAAAAAATATTGACGTGAACTAAAAAAAAAAAAAAATTTAATAACACTCCCTTCTCTTATCTATCATTAAATTGACCTTATTTTTGTTTTAAAAATTGTTTTTTCACTATGTTGGAAATATATCATAAATTAAATTTTAACACATTTATCTTTCAAGAATCAAAAAAATGCAATTGATCTTTAATTTTTATTTATATACACTTACTTTTCTTGAAAAATATCTGATGTTAATTCAAAGCAAAGGGTAACAATTTTTTATTTGTCCTCCGATTAAGACTTTTTTTTTTTTTTTTTTTTTACATAAAGGTGAATAAATTAGCCACCACAAAAATGTAAAAGTGAAGAGACAGTAGCCGAGCGTTAAGAGGAAACTGAACCGTGCCATTAATTGGGTGTTGTCCCAACCAGCCAATAGTTTTTTTCGTAGGCGTTGTGTCAAGAACTATTTATTTGTAACAAAAATGATTTGTTTTTGAATGAAACCTTGGGATCGGTGTATGTATATATATATATATATATATATATATTTTTTTTTTTTTCATTTAATTATTTTTAAACAATCAAATTAAATTTGAATAACAGAAACTAGGAATATGCCGGCTTAAAACTTAAGAAGAGGAGGCGAACTAGTTGAAATCAACTTTCTTTTAGTTGTAAACAATGTTGATTACAACGAAATAAAAATAAATAACAATTTTTAAAAAGTAGGAAAAAATGAATTGGAAATGAACTTAGCAGAAAAAAAATTAATTCTTGTTCTTGAAGAGTATCTCTTAGGTTGTAGTAAACTTTAAAGTGTAAAATAGTTTTTTATAAATAAGTAAAATAAAAAGTTTACCTTATGATTAAATTAATTTATTTTAAAAAACACCATGTGAATGTTGCATTTTGGATTGAAGCCCTCAACTTTACAGACGAGTTTAAAAATAAAACAAAACAAAAAACAACTTAGCACTGAGATAACGTCACTGTGGCATAAGGAGTTACAAGAAGTGTTACTAATTGCTCGGGTGTAATGAAAGCTTTAAAACTAATCCATGGTCCTGGAGCTCAGACTCTTTGGACGTTGGCCCGAAAGACTGAAATGCAATAGTTGTTTCCAGTTAAAGCGAAACTGTATACTGAAAGAAAAATGAATGTAAGTCAAATATTGCTTTCCTGCTATCGATATCAAATAAGTTCTTTTCATCGTAAACTGAATTTTGAAGGCTAAATAAGTCCTCTGAGTAAATCGTATCATGGCTGAGACTAAGAACTACAATTAGAGCCAAACCCGAAGCAAAATCTAAAATAAAAGGGCTGAAAAAAAAACAAAAAACGCAGACATACAGATAGAAACAGACACAAACAAACATCTTGCCTTTCATCGATTTTCTGTATAATTGTAAGAACTGCAACCTTGAAACTTCTGAATATCGTTTATGTTTTTTGTCTATGAGTGTATCAACAAATTTGATTAAAATCGGACCACTTCTATAACCCAATTTTTTCGATTATCGATTTTCAATATTTATTGGGAGTACCTCGACACAAAACCTAGCTATGAACACTCGCAGACGCTTATAGTACAACTGTATAAATTTTCAAGAAAATCGGTTCAGCCGTTTCGGAGTCTATAGGTAACGGACACACACAGAGAGAAAAAGTTCCATTTAAGTTACTAGATCAGACTTATAACAAAATACTGAGAAAGGTACAAAGATTTACAAATTACATAATTACAATAAATACTCTGTTTTTATGACAAGTAATTTGATGAAAATGAGAAAAAAAGTCATGGGAGCTTGTTTGTAAGTGTCAAAAAAAGGTCTATTAATTTATTGTTTTTTTTGTGCGGATTTTTTTGTCTCCTAATCCACCTGACTGGATTGCTGGAGGGAGATTGTGTAAAAAAGATTGTAATCGGCACGATTAATTAAAATGAAAATAAATAATTATAGCATTCAAGAAAAGAGGAAAGAAAGAAAAGATGGGGAAATAAAGAGAAGCCTACGTTAAAGAAAATTGCTTTTAATTTGAACTGGAATTCATTTTGACAGGTGAATACGAGAAGAAATGATGAGAAACGAACAGAATTTGCGTAGGCGAGAAACATTTTGGGAAGATGAGAAGGAAAAAAGGAATTTAAATGTGATTTCCAGTTAAATGGAAATTTTTCATTTGTTAAGAATAAGATTCAGCTAAAAAAAAAAAAAAAAAAAAATACGGACGGCAGAAAAGTATTTTAAAAAATCTTAAAATTTTAAATAAAACTAAAAAAGTAGCCATTCATTATTTTTCCGAAAATAAAACCACGCGGATTAAAAAAAAAAGTGACAAAATCTAGAAAAAAAATAAAATAAAATAAAAAAAATAAAAAAGGAAAGATTTAAATTTAAGTCAAGTTTAGAAAATTTTTTGAAGATAAACAAAACAATTTTAAAACGTAATTATTTTTTAATAAAAAAAATAAAATTAAATTAAAAACAGAATACGTGTTAGTGACTTAGTGTTACTGTTAGTGTTGTGGGTTTTTTTTTTACTGTCTAAAGAAAATCGAAATGTTTTTACCATTTTAGATTTATAAACAAAATTTACTGCGATTTAGTATGAAATAAATTTAAATATCAATTATCAACACTAAGTATATAAATTTTATTTTTATATGACAATTTGGATTGTTAAAAAACGAAAACAAAAAATCATTCCCTCGGTCAAAAAACTCAAACAACACAACAGGTTGTATTATTATTGATTGGATTTTATCTTTACGGCGATCTTATTGTTTTCTTGTAAATTCTTCCATTTAAAAATATATAATAACAGAAAAAAGTGAATTTAATAAATAAATAGAGAAACTATTTTCGTAGGAACAGAAAAGTCTAACAGGATACGATTTTTTTTAAAAAATAAAAGGAAAAGTCTTTTTTATTTTTGTTCTAAATGTCAAAGCCGCAACCTTCTTCAAAGCCACCAAAAAGGTTGAAGCTTTGGACATTGACTTAAGTAATTAACCTTCTTAAGAAAACGTGAAAAGAAATGTAATAATATCTTAATTACATTTTTTTAAATTTATTTAATTAGAAAAAAAAAAATCTTACGACCTATTATTAATAAAAATAAAAATATATTTTCCCCCCTCCGTTCGTTTGTTTTCTAATTTTAATGTCACACTTAATAAAAGAGAGGAACACCTTGGCTTACTGATTTTTTAAAAAATTAAATAATAAAAAAAAATGTTTTTAACTTTTAAAATATCTTAGATGAGTGAGAAGAAATTAAAAATTAGAAAGAAAAAAATTAACACAGTAACTTTTTTTTCAAAACGTTTAATGACAATTTTTGAATTTTAATTTTATAAAAAAGTAAATTTAAAAAAATATTAATTTAGAAACTAATGCTGCCACAATTCAAAATATTTAAATAAAAATGCTCCTTTAAAATAAATGAATATAAGGTCAATGACAAACAAAAATGTTTTTTCTTTTAGTCTCTGAAAATAAAAAATAATATTATTTTTAGCATTTAAAAGCTTTTGTTTTAAATAGATTTTTTTTCTCTCGCGTGTATTTATTTCATTACAAATGCAATGATTTTTTTACAATCTTTAAATGAAATGTAGTGACTACATTTTTCTACCAGAATAAAAAAGAAGAAATTCTAAAAATGTTTTTATTAATTATTCAATTTTTTTTTTTTTTTTTTTTTTCGTCATTCAATCTCTTCACGTTTCCACTTATTTAATTTTTATCGTGGCTAAAAAAAAAAATTACTAAAATTAAAATATATTAACGAATTTATTTAGTGAACAAATTTTGGTTCTGGCCAGGTGAAATATTTTTAAAAATAAAATTTTGTGAATAATATGCTTAACAAGTAAATTTAAATTTGATAAATATTTTTTTTTTAAGTTATGAATCATTTTCAAAGCCGGGATCCGAAAGAAAAGAAGAAAACACAAAAGCCCTTTTTAGTCTTTTTATATTTAATAAAATTTTTGAAAAGGTTTTAGAGACTTCATTTTTCTTTGATAGTGAAACTAAAAGTAGAATTTGATGGAAACAAAAAAAAAAATAAAATAAAATAATACGAAAAAGAGAGAAAAATTTCTTTGATTTTAATTTTTCTCAGATCGTCATTCTAAGAACGTTGTAACTCGATCATGTAGATAAAAACAACTGAAAACTGTTGCATTAAGGATCTGTGGGAATTTAAATTCTATTTATTTAAACAAAAACTGAAAGAGACTCCATAAGTCATAAAATAGAGTTTTTACCATTTCTTTTTTTTAAAGAAGAATGGCTTAAGTTTTTCATCATTTATTATTGCGAAATGAAACCTTCAAGAGAAAAAGCGCAATAAACAATAAAAATAGCTTTCAAAATTATTATTCGAATTTTTTTATGTAGGAAATATAATTGAAGTTTTTTTTTTATATCCAAGAAAAATTAAATAATCCAGTCATAATTTTTATATAAAAAAATTAACAACAAAACAAAAATATTTTTATTAAAAATAATTACTTTTTTTTCCACCTATCCCCTCCAAAATTCTGTCTGTTATTGTTTAATTTTTGTGTGAAAAATTATCATTGCAATTGTTTCCCTCCCCCACCGAAAATAAAATAACTTCATATTTATCGGTAAATGAATTAAAATTTAATTTAATTTAATTTATTATATTTAATAATACAGAAAAAAAACAACAACAAACACGAAAACAATTGCGATCGGACAAAGAAAAACATTAAAAAAGAAGAAAGAAAACGTTTCTTTGAAAGAAACGAAGAAAGGAAAAATAAAAATTTAAGTACCTCTTTGTTGTTGTCGACAAGGTATTTGATGGAGCAAAGGTTAAAGACAAGAAGCGATCGGATTATCTCAAAATTGGTTTTGCTTCGATAAGCTTCTTCGGCATTATTGAAAGATAAATCGACGTAAGGATGGCCATATTCATCCAAGATTCTGTTAGTAATACTCCTTTTTGGCTTATCATCGTTGTCTGGAGTAGAATCTGGTTCCTCTTGCTGACGAGCTGAAGCAAGGGTAGATTTAAACCTAGTTAACCTGTAAGTCGGCTGAGAAAACTGTGAGCGATGACCCAAGACAACAAGTTTGTAGAACTGGCTTGACAGACGTCCGAATGCACGCGCCATTTTTTAGCTTTAACACGCAATGCTTTATTTTTGTGTTAATGAATCTAAGGGAGGTAAGCAAATTTCAACCAATCACAATCGACCATTTTGTGGGAGTAATTACGACCGAGTTGCGCCGAAATAGCAGAGAAAAATTGTGAATCATAGAAGTGAAATATTGTAAATCTATGTATTTAACTGAAGATCATATATTTTCACTTTGATGACCTTCTTATAAAAAGACTGTCAGACTTATTAATAGATTATTACTCATTTACACTGTTCAAACTGTTGTCCGCATTTTGGCTGCCATATTCACAACGTTTCGGCCGTTGTATGCTTCGGCTTGATCAGTATTTCGAACTGAACCCTTCACTTCTTCCACGGGGTAGATTGTTCTTGTTTCATGTACCATACCTTTTCCGGATGTCTCAGTATCAGTTATTTTTATCTTTAAGTCACCTCTCAAAGTTCTAGTTCACGTCTGTAACCTTGATTTTGAACTCACAACTCTTTGAGTCAAGTCACTGGAGACAACCAACGTATTTATCCACTGTGCCATGTGTTCTTGAAGACAGTAGATAACAATTTTAAAATTTTGAAAAACAAAGTTGTCTGGAAAGCAAGAAACCCGAAGAGAGTTCCACAAGCGAAAAGTACAAAGAAACTGTTAAGTGTTAGTATGGAATACTAACAGTAATATCTAGCAATTTTAACTGTAAAATGATGAGACCTAGTTTCCAATCTAGTATTGTGCATAAATTCATAAAGTTTAGGTACGATAGAGCAAAACTTATCAGAACTACCTCGACATGGTGTAATAGTTAGCAAGCTTGTCTCTCTAGAATCATTACAATTGAGTAGTGAGTTCGATCCTCACTGGGTGCCCCATATTTTCGGCCTTGTGCCACATTTAACCTGCGCTTAGAAAATCATTTATAAATCTATTTGGGCAACTCGATGTGGTGCAATGGTTAGCAAGCTTGTCTCTCATTAATTATTACAATTGAGTAGTGAGTTCGATTCTCACTGTGTGCTCCATACTTTCGGCCTTGTGCCACATCTAAGCTGCGCATAGAAAATTACCAAAACAATTACTATAGACTAGACAAAGATGGGAGTATAATTGCCGAGATCGACCGTGATACCGCTAAATTTCTTAGCAAACTAAATATTACTCATAGAGTAGGGAAAGTCAACACTAAAAACACTTACCTTTTATTTAAAGATCGTGAAGCCAACTTTGAGAATAATGTGCAATCTAGGTTAATAAATCCAACCAAAAGTGAATTAGGAATAATCTCCAAAAATATTGTAAAAATAAAATAACCGCGAAGCTCCAACCTTTGGAAAGATTTATCTGATACTATTGATTTACCAATATTAGTGATAAAACTAGAACTACATTTCTCAAATTTGATATTATAAACTTCTATCCCTTTATATCTAGAGACCTCCTAGTAAATTGTATTAATTTCGCTAGAAATTATGTAGAGATCACAGACAAAGAAACTAATATTATTCTATCATAGAAAATCCCTCCTAACTCTTTATGATTTTACCTGGACTAAACGTCTCAATCGTAACTCCGATGTATCCCTGGGAGCTTTTGATTCAACCTAAGTTGCCGATTTAGTAGGCATATATATTTCAGACATTCTTAGTAGGATTGTGGATCCTAAACAAATAGGGCTGTACCGAGATGATGAACTTATGTTCATCCTTAATAATAATGGCCACTTGACTACGAAGATTCAAAAGAAAATTGTTAGGGCCTTTAAAGTACTAGGATTTAAAATTGAGATTTCTTTTAATTTAAAGATTGTTAATTACCTAAACATAACCCTTAACCTTGATAATGACTCTTTCAAACCGTACAATAAAGAAAACGAAATCCCTAGCTACATCAACATTAATTCTGACCCCGCTAATGCTATTGTAAAACAGATGCCTAGAACTGTTAATATCAGAATTAGTCGATTATCTTCCAACCTTAGGATCATTGGCGAAAACAACCCCCACAAAAAAGCCATCCAGATTAGCGGCTATAAAGATAAATTAGCCTACTTAGCACCCGCTAGTAAATCTGAATTGCCGAAGACTAAAAGTAAACATAGTTAAAAGAAAGATTATATGGCTTAAACCCCCCCCCCCATTTCCATTCTGTAGACTATCAAATGTTAACATTGGACAGTTTTTGTGAAATTAATAAGTATGCACTTTTACAAAGATAATCCTCTACATAAAATATTTCATAGAAAAATGGTTAAGATTAGCAATTCCTGCACTAGAAATATGTACAAAATGATCAGTTTGTGGTGATACTAGAGACCGGATGTTTGCCCTCAGAGGTCTAGAAAGTAAATGACCAAAACTGGTCTTTGCGCATCTGGCTCCACGCAGATGTTCCGACATAAAACCAAAAATAAATAAATATCAAATTTCTTTTCGCGAGCCGAAGTGAATTTTGTTTATCGTCCAATGGGAATCCCAGAATTAAATCCGGGTGTGAATTCCCAAATGACTTGTTTGGACCCCCAAAGACGAAATAAAAAGCCGACACAGGAAGCATCACCAGTTGAGAAAATATGAGCATAATTAGCACGTCTCTTGACCACGTCAAGCGATCATATCCTGCTCGCCTCTCCTTTCTCTCTCATCTTCTTCTTCACTATTCCCTGAGCCACTTACCCGAAGGACTGAGCGGAGACATCAAAGACATTCCTAACAGACAAACGCTCACACATACATACGCACAAACTCTTTTTGGCATTTACTGCTATGAATATTTTAACGACCTTTGTACCAACCAAAAGACGTTACTTTTATTTGTAAAAAAAACCTTAATTGATATATATATATATATATATAAATTTTGTTTCTATACACAATTTGATTTTCTTGTTTTATACCCTACTTATAGTAGGCTATCTACTAACAAGGCTAAATTCAGTTAATCTGTTTCCACACAAAACTACACTTCACTAGAAAGGATAACCCACTATAAGTTCACATAATAACGACATTTTAAGAAATTTCTATGAAACTAATACTAAATCCTGCATTGTACCTTCCTACAATTGCAGATCCAAGAAAAACTGTCCAGTTGAAGGTAAATGTAGATCTACCTATGGGATCTACCAAGCTACCATTTCCATAAAAGAGAACAAGGAAAATTTTAATATGTACATCGGAATTTCGGCAACGGTTTTAGAAAGAAAGATTTTATTCTTATAGGCACATTTTATCAACCTTAAACTAAAATTTCAGAGAGCCTTTTCCCGAAAATATTGAGAACTGAAGGAAGAAGGCCAAAACATACAGATAGATTGGAAATTAATAAACTCAGCACGTACTTCCAATAGTCTGAGTGATAGATGTAATCTGTGCTTAGTAGAAAAAAGATGATATTAAAATATCATAATAGAAATTTACTTTTTAACCAACGTAACGAGTTAATTAGCAAGAGTCGTCATAGGAGTAGATTTAAACTTCCTTTAAAGGTTTTAACTATCCTCTTTCTTCCAATTTAATCATTATATTTTTAGCTTAATTTTTTTTTTTTTTTGGATATCGGTTAGAATTTAAATTTAGACACGCAATACCCTTAATCTTATTCCTACCGGCTACCTTTGACCTTTAGGACATGCTGCTTTTCTTCACACACACACACACACACACACACACACACACACACACACACACACACACATGTGCATTTAGGCAGCATTTTTTCATTGATGTAAGTTTCATTAAATAATATAGACAAGTTTTATCGATTTATTTTATATAAATTTTTTCATATCGTCTGATAAGCTTAATAGCATTATCGTTGAAAGAGGAAAGAAAATCACAATATTGATACATGTTTTATTTAATCCTTTTTGAGCTTTCGGCTTACATCAGCCATTATCAAAGATGACAATTGTGTTGGTTGTAATGGGCAGTTCAAGGACGAACGATAGTAGTAGTAGTCTATTTTGTTTGTATGGAAGATCGGCGAGCACGTGCGTGCATGCTGGAAGCGAAAATCGCACTACAGCTTGTGGCGTCTCACATGAAAGAGTGAGGGCGATAAGTATTAAGTATGGAACGCCATTGGGATGAAAAGCTCAGAAAGGTAAGCCATCTTCAGAGAGGTTACAGAGACGTTAACATAAAGACATCCGCCATCAAACACGATTTTTTTTATCTTGTGTTGACAAAACATTGCTAAACAACGATAACAGTTACCAAAAATAGTAAACGCATTTCGTAAATTTGTAATGCGGTTCTATGACGTCACACCGCGTGAGAGCTCGAAATGTTAACAGAACCATATATTTAAATGCAATGTAATGTGTTATGACCAGATTTAAATGTGATTTTATTAAGTGTAGGTTGTTTTGATTTAATGTAAATGGCCTCCAATATCTGAAGGTTATTTTTACTGTGTTTATGAGTGAGTATTATTGTGTCGTTGACTAAAATCTGTCTAATATTACCTACATGGCTATGTCTTTCTAAGAAATGTTGTTCAATTGAACTATGATCAGAAAGGTGACAGGTAAGTCTACGGGAGAGTGTGGTTGTAGTAAAACAAATATATGTAGTGAGTTTATTATTAGTACCAGAGATACAATCTCTGAACGGGCATGTAAATTGATATACTACATTGGTTTTCTGTAGAGGATTTAGTTGTGTGGTTGTAAGGTTATTAGAGACTATGAGGTCAATTGTTTTAAATTTTTCATAATATATGATGAGCTTAATTTGATGATTATTATTTATTGGTTTAATATTTCTACGTATTATGTTTTTGAGTGTTGTTTCATCTTGTTTGTAATTATCATGAATTTGGTTGCAGTAGTATAAGTTAATAGTGTTATGTTTATTTTGACGTACATTATTAATATTATCAATATTGTTAGAGGTATTATTCAGTTTATTGAGATACATTTTAATTTGTTGATCAATGACGGAGTAAGGAATTTCATTGTTTACAAGTGTTTGTTTAATTTTAATGTTGTGTAATTCTTTATATATATATATATATATATATATATAAATTCATCAGCGGTGTACGTTTTTTTCCGTATTGTCTGTGTTCGTGTGTGTGTTTGCATGAGTTATAATATTAATTGTAGAACGTTAGATTCATAATTAAGTTTTTATTTATTCTTCTTTGAATTCATGGGCATGTGTGTGTATTTATACGATCATGTACACGCACACGCTCACATGTATGTGCACATGTGTACACATATATATGTGCAAGTGTGAATGGGCTCGTGTCTGTATGCATGAGCCTATAAATTATGGATGTTATGGCTATTACTGCTGGGTTGGTTCTTTCACCTAAACATCCAAAACTTGTTGAATAGCTTTCGTCGCTGAAATAAATAGGCAAAGAGAAAAAGAAAGATACAGAGACACTAGAGGGACAGTTTAGACACTAATTTTATTTTTGATTCCAACGACCTCTTATTGGGGAAATTCCTTCCCGAACAGTCGGCACGTCTTTACCAGTCAAAGTCCAACAGAAAGAGATAGATTTTTATTTTTGTCGCCAGGAAGCATTTCTTTTTGCACACGCGTAAATTGTCTTTCCTGTCAGAAGACTCCTGGGAGATTTTTATGTTTATGTTATTTTGTACTTTTATTTTATTTTGTATTTTTATTTTATTTAGTGTTTTTATTTTATTTCGTATTTTTATTCAATCCCTACAAAATACAGGTATATACACATGAATTCAAACAATAATAAATAAACAAATAATCATAAATTTAGCCTCCTCTCATCTTGCACATATACAAATCTACCATCCGCCCGTGCATGTGAATATTGTTGTCACATCTGGTCGGGTGCCCCTGCTATTCACCTCGGGGTTCTCGACAAAATTCAAACGAGAATCTACAATGTGGTCGATCCCGACCTGGTAACTCGGCTTCAGTCACTTTCACACCGACGTGATGTGGCTTCACTAAGTCTCTTCTACAAATATTTTCACGGCTTCTGCCCCGACGAGCTTAGCTCCTGGTGCCCCCTCTGCATAAATTTACTCGAGCTACTTGACTAGCAACAAGGTCCCACTCTTTTACAGTGAAACTAATAAAATGTAACCGCAACTTCTACTCTAATAGCTTCTTTTCTCGCACTTCTCACTTGTGGAACTTCCTTCCGTATACTTGTTTCCCTGATAGCTACAATGTACAAGAGTTTAAATGCAACGTCAATTGCCATCTCTTAACTCCTTGATTTGCATCCTTTCCCTAACAACTATTGTATCTTGTTCTTCTCCATTTCTACTCTCACGCAGCTCTCTTCACATCAGTGTTCCTATCCTTCTCTTACCCATTCTCTGACAACCCCTGTGACCTGTTCCTTTTTCTCTTTACTCTCCTCTTATGCAACCCCCTGCACACCAGTGGCAGTACTGCCTTGCTTGGGGTGAAACAATTCTAAAAAAAAAAGAAATAAATTAATACTTATAATATTATCAAAATAAATAATAAAACGAAATAAAAGCCTAAGGAAGATATAAAACGTGTGTATGAATGCATATATATATATATATATATATATATATATATATATATATATTAACGAAACTTGGTTATAAACAACTACAATTTGAAATGAATTGTTTGAACATTATTTTTATCGATAGCCGATATAAGTAGATATTCCTTGCATTCATTTACGCACAAATACCCATGGGAAAGGTATTAATCCGTCTCTTCCCTCCAGTTATGGGTTAAATAATAGGATAGCTTGTGTTCTGTAGCCTACTGCGGGATAATCTTCTGTCCAGTCAGTCATGTCTCTTTCGAGTATGGCACTTAACTGACTGACTCAATATAATAGTTAAAAACATGATTAAGTCTTTTACTGGTCATAAAGTGGGGGATCAATTTTCTATTGCTATGAAGTAATAAACTGATCCCCCTATAATTTCTACTTAATAATATAATACATCTCTTTCCCTCTAGCTATGAGTCAAATAACAAGACAGATTGGGTTCTATAGGCTTGGCTGACAACCAGTCTACCGCAGAAAGCATTGGTAACCTACTGCAGGATAATCTTCTGCCCAGTCAGTCATGTCTCTCTTGGGACATGATCGCCCAAAGCTGATATATGCCGCTGTATCTATGTAAATTTTGTTTTTTTATTATGTATATAATTTGAAGTATGCCACCTGATTTAACGTAAAAAAGTGGACATGTATGTGTCTACATGTTAGCATTGTTTTTGTATATATACGTATAAGTTTTTATAAACGAGTACATGGATGGAAAAAGGCGAGAGTGCGCCGAGATAAGAAATGTATATGTATACGTTGAAAAGTTTGTGCATCTATATATATATATATATATATATATATTCATCCGCAGACAGATCGTTTTGCTGTATTACAGCTCATTAATACGGTTAGACATCTGATTGCTTTTAGCCAGGATTGAAACCCGACCGTATTGACATTGGTCGGCGATTCTACCTCCGAGCTATGGGCGCTGGGTAGAGGAAGGCGGACTTTAGCGCGTTATATACAATAATGTAAACACACACACCA
This sequence comes from Ascarosepion bandense, assembly GCA_037127315.1. Taxonomy (NCBI): domain Eukaryota; kingdom Metazoa; phylum Mollusca; class Cephalopoda; order Sepiida; family Sepiidae; genus Ascarosepion; species Ascarosepion bandense. The sequence continues at coordinate 1,567,087 of JBBBDQ010000787.1, read as the reverse complement.
GTAGCCGAGAATGTTCAAATTCATTACAGAATGCACGATGCGGTAGATGCGTGAGTACCTACTGTTTTACAAAGTCTGCCATTCTTCCATTGTGCTCAATCGGGGTGGGAATATCATAATTCACTACAAAATGGTAATTTTCACACGAAAAGTAAAGAAGAGAAAGAAAAAAAAGAAAGATCTAAAGAACGAGCGTGAAGTGAAAAAACAAACAAAAAAAAAAAGCTGAACGATCATGACACCCTACTTGTACGCACATCCGCGCAGACGGGAGCACGTGCGGGAGCGCGCAGCTGCACAGACAGGCACAGACGCACATGCGAACCCAAACAACAACAACAACAAAAAAATCTGACACTAATGATAAATGTATACGAAGAAAAAAAATACAAAAATACAAACAGGAAATTGCTGATAATCCCTAAAGTGTGGCCAGACAGGTCCGCCTACGAAACTCTGGAGTCGGTATGCATCAATCAGCTAAGTGACAAGAGATGCCGAGGGTAACATCAATCAGTGACAAACTTTTAGTCACATTAATTTTATTAATGCACTATCTTTGATATCGAGCACTTTATTGCACAAACAGTTTGCTTTAAATGCCTTTTCGCTCAGTATCTCACTGATTGTCTGCATATTTGGCTTCATAATATCAAAATTACGGGAGAAAATATTCACATTTTTGTTGTTGACCAAATGAATTTTTAAAACGTCGGAATAAAAATTAAATATAAAGGCTCATTTTTTTTTAATGAGCACTTTTACCATTAAAATAAACATTGAACATGGATAAAGTCAATTTTGACATTTCGCTGAAAAATATTCCTATCCCAAGTGGATATATATATATAAAAAAATTGTATATGTTATATATATATATATATATATATATATATATATATATATATATATATATATTATGTGTGTACGCATCGCTCATTCAGTAAAATGAATTGGAGCACTCTAGCTATTGGGTGCGTAATATTATATGCGCTAAAAAGACTGCCCCGTGGTCCAGGGGTAGAGTCGCCTACTGACGCCAGTGCAGTCGGGTTTCGAGCCTGGATTAGGTAGCAATCGGATTCTAACCATACTGATGAGCTGTGATACAGCGAAACAGATCTGTCTGTGGATGACAATATATATATATATATATATATATATATATATGTGTGTGTGTGTGTGTGTGTGTGTGTGTGTGTGTGTGCATTGAAAAGTGTAGACATATTATGTCTATTTCCATTCCTCTCATCAGTTTCTTGATGTAAAAATGATATTCATCAAGAAAGGCGCCGTAGTTGTTTCCTACCCAAGTACTTTCGGTCTCTTCCAAGATCATCCTCAGGGGTAAATTACAAAGACAAACTGCATTTTGTTCTGATGACAATAATAAATAAAAAAAAAAAACACGTGTGAATGCGCTCAATGAGCGAATTTCTTTCTCTGGTAACAAAGTTTCCTTGCGACCGGAAACAGACAAGAAAGTAGAAAATTTATGTTTTAACTGACTCCTTGATATGTTGTCGCCTACTTATGCTAAAAGCACAAAGTGGTAGACACCAGAGTCCACTTGAATATCCTATTATAATTGGTTTTGTCCATCCCTTTGTTAGTTCGTACGACCGGTACGCCCTGTCAATAGCTCATAAATAATGGCCAATTTCGATCGCCTTCGCGTGGAAAGAGGGGAAAAGAAACTACTTGGTTTTAGTGAGAACGTGAAAGAAAGAAAGAAAGAAAGAAAGGAAGAAAGAAAGAAAGAAAGAATGGAAAATAGATGTGTTTAACGTCTGTTTCGGTGAAATGGAAGAAGTATTCAATTTCAAAAGTTTTCATTTGTTTTGTACCCACTTCTTAAAACAACGACTAGCATTCATATTTATGATTTTTATTGCGATACAGTGGAATCTCGACTTACGAAAGAGTATACATACGCAATTTTCAGGTTACGAAATGCCACTTTGGAAAAATATTGCCTCTTGCTACGAAAGAAATTTCAGGATACGAAAGGCGAAAAGTTCAAAATACGCGCTGCTACTTGCATCTCCCAGAGTCCACCTCATTGCCTCCTCAAGTGCCTCCTCATTCTCGATGATGCCCCTGCCCACCCGTCCGGCCTCGAAGATAATATCCTGGAGGAGTTCTTGTTTATTAAGGTGCTGTACCTCCCACCTAACACCACCTCTATCCCCCAGCCCATGGACCAACAAGTCATTTCGAACTTCAAGAAACTCTACACGAAACACCTGTTCAAGGGGTGTTTCGACGTCACTAAAAACACCGAGCTTATCCTTCATGAGTTTTGGAAACAGCACTTCGATATTGTTGTTTGCCTCAAGATAATCGACATGGCTTGGTAGGAGGTCACCAGAGGTACCCTTAATGCGGCTTGGAGAAAGCTCTAGCTCGATGCTGTTGTCTCACGAGATTTTGAGGGGTTCGAGGTGGAGGCTTGGAACCGATTAGGACATTTGTGCATTGGATATCGGCGCGGAACGAGAAATCGGGGAGCCGAGTTCGAATTCCAGCTGAATTCATTGCATTCACTTACGCACAAATACCCTTGGGAAAGGTATTAATCCGTCTCTTCCTTCCAGTTATGGGTTAAATAGCAGGACAGATTGGGTTCTATAGCCTTGGTCGGCAACCAGTATACCGCAGAAAGCAATGGCAACCTACTGCGGGATAACTTCTGCCCAGTCAGTCATGTTTCTTTCGAGACATGATCGCCCAAGCGTGTATCACGCATGGCACTTAACTGATTGATAGCGTATTAAGCGTCTCTACTTACGAAATTTTCACGTTACGAAACGACTTCCAGAACGAATTAATTTCGTAAGTAGAGGTTCCACTGTATTTTGTTAAAGTTGTTCAGCTCAAATACTTATGCGATCGGGGAATTTCTACGGATATTGTCGTAGGACTCGTAGCTAACTCAATCATTAATTTAAAAATTGATTTATAATTTATAATAATTAAAATCATTAATTTAAAAATTAAGATTTATCAAAAATTGAAATTAGGAAAATCGTGAAACATTCACGAGTTAAAACTAGTTATTACTATTATTATGTCGTTACTGTTAAATGAAATCTGTTAATTTTACCAAATCTCAGTTTCTTTGAATTTCTTATTCATAAACACTGCAGTTATAAAGTGTATAAAAAGTAAATGCATGACTCATTGAATGATAAGATTAATAAATGACAGTAGAGCAAGGAGTAGAGGGGAAAGTGAGAGACAGGTGAGAGAGAGAGAGTGACAGGGAGGGAGGATGAGAGAGGGAAGAGAGGATAGGAGAGCGGGAAGAGTGAGAGGAGAGAGAGAAAACAGAGAGGGGAGAGTGGTGAAGATAAAGAGTAAGAGAGGGGAGAAAGGAGCTGAGAGATAGAGAGAACGAGAGTAATACAAGAGAAGTGAGAAACGGCGAGATTTACGACTGCAAAGCTGTTAACCAACAGACGATAAAAAGCTACATAGGACGCCCAATTTATTCCAATGAATTGCAATGTGTCAATATTGGATGTGTGTTGTGTAATGGATATATTCTTGAAACGGGAATTTTTTTTAATCGTTTCACCCCAAGCAAGTTGCGAAGCTAGAAAGAAAGGAAAAGAACAAGATATACGGGGTGATGTAGAAAGGACTGGAGTCAAGTGGATAAGAGATGGGTATTGACATTGCATTTAAATTCCTGGAGGTTCTAGCCGTCAGGAAAGTAAGTATATGGAAGGGAGTTCCACAGACGGGAAGTGCGAAAAAAGAAGCTAACGGAATAGAGTTGTCGCCTGCATTTGGTTGTTCTAACTGTAAATGGGTGGGACCTTGTTGCCAGTCTGGTTGCACGAGCAAATTCTTGTGGTGGGAACACTAGTGACTTAAGCTCGTCGGTGCGCATGCCTATAGTTTATCCTTTTTATGAGGGCGTTTTTCTGCTATTTAAAAGAAACACACTTGTGGAATAAATTGTTATAATGTTTATAGGGATTAGCTATTTTGACTACCAAGGATGTTGCTAGGTAGTCTTCTATTCTAGTCCTGGCTATGACGATGAACTACATCCGGCAGCAAGACCTCTGATCGGGATATTCGAGGTTTTGAGGAGCGTGGAACCACATTTTAATTGCTGTTGCTTCTGGAGTCAACCAGACCCCGGGTAGTATCATCTATTAGGAGTTCCAGTTAAATGCAAATAGTGAACGCTTAAAAAAAATAAAGCCCCACGAAAGTATAAAATACATTTTTATACTAAAAATACCAGCAATATATTTTTATATATGTATATGCAGAAAGTTAGGTATCATCTACTATGTATTCCATTTTGAAAGCAGAATAACATTTTTATTACTTCAAAGCTTCAAAGAAAATTAAATTTTGGAATTAAATGACCCATAGAGAGTTGATATGCCGTTAAACGTTATTCATGACTATTTAAGGAAAGCACATAAACACCCGTATCCTTTATTTTACTCTGTTATGTAGGGACAATATTGGAACTTAACTCCACCGAGAGAAAGTTATTTGACCTGGCAAACTGAACACTTAATTTCAAACAAACCATGTAAATATCGCATGCGCGCGCGAATGTACACCCTTGGTCCGCGCGTACACACTCTACAGTAAATAAATATTTTCTTCACTTTTGTTGAAGCCTCCGTATACACGTAAGTATTATTTTCTTCTTTTGGGAGCTACGTTCTTGATATAAAATATTTGAAACACTTCTTGTCTTATTTAAAATTAGTAGCAAATAGAAGCTTCTCCCGCAACAAAAACTGGTGACCCTAACGACAATCTGGTCATGTAGCATTTGCTACAAGTTCATTGCTTCTTTAAGTGAAAGAAATGTTTTCACAAAAGCTCAGGATCGGAAAATATGAGTTTGTGTACGTAAGTGTTTTAGATAAAAAAAAAAGTATAGTACTTACAAAAAATATATGTGTATTGTAACAGCTATTGGCGCTGAAATTGGAATCGGGGTGGGCGAGTTCAGATTCAGACCTCGTCTGTTTTGTACACTTAGCACTTGCAAAAGTCATTAATATGGGTTGAATAGTAGGGTAGAGGGAACTCTTTAGCTATGGTAGGGTAATCAATCTAAAAGAAGGCCAACTCTGAAATGAAAACCAGCCTGAAGAAGGATGGGTTTCGTCAGCTACAACCACTGTTATGGTTGCAACACATAAGGTGCCATTACGACTCCAATGTGCTTGATGACTCGTGAATGACTTAAACGAATGGTCTTATTGTGTAGTGAAGAAAACAAGTTCTAGATTTAAAAATTTCAAATATTAAGCACTGACTCATTGATTTTGTTAGAAATAAACGAATTTTCTCGAATTTACAAACTTTGCTTAACGCACACAAAACTCGCGAAATTTCACACCTCGATGAGAAATGTTTGTCGTCCAATGAAAAGGCCAGAATCACACCCGGGAGTGAATTCCCAAATGAAATAACAGAAGGGCAAAGTTTGACTGTCATCAGAGAGTTAAGATGACGAGCAATTAACACGTACTCTTGACAAACATCAAGCGATCGTGATTATTATAGTCTCTATCTTTCTCTCTCACCTCTCTCCTTTTCACCATTCACACTGAGCGATAACTTCAAAGACAATCCTACCCAACAATAAACCCTCATACAGACATACACACATACGTTCCTGCTTACGTACACATAAACTCACTCTTGCAAGGACTACTACGAACATTTCAACGAACTCTTAATACCCTTAACTCCTTATACTTTTACTCATTGAACATTAACGTCTACCAATTCATGTTATTCTTTTCCATTAATAAATTTCTATTTAAATATGTAAAAGGTATACTTTTATTCTTCCACGCATTCTAATCTCCAAACTTCTGATGATAGCGAATAAACCTGTAAGTTGTAGGAAGTTTGGTTATGTATGACACAAGGCCAATTCAATAAATATTAACCAATTCCCTACTGCTTCAATTGTACCTCACCAAATTGGCACTTGGCTTTCTATTTCGTGTACGTCGTTCAGAATTCAAGTGGATGTGTGTTTGTGCTGATGAGCGTTACAGGAAATGGTGAAATATTTAATCGCAGATATATTCGCCATATTGAATTGCCCCACAAAAGATTGAGTGCGTCGTAGAGTTGCTGAAAAAAGAAAAAGAAAAAGGAGATAAATATTTTGCTGTTGTCAATTTCTGAGACCCGACCACTTCTACTGTCGTGCTAGTGTCCCTGGTTAGGATTAAGGTTGCTTTGGTATCACTGGTATTATGCACCAGCTTAGTGACTAAAGCTATCTTAACTGCTTTGAATGCACCGGGTTGCTACGAGATTATCGACGACTGGGTGAGTTTCCCATTAGGTTTTTTGCTATAATATATTAAGATGAGTCTTAAATAATTTATGGTATTGTTTATCAATTTTATTCAGTTAAGAGGAAAATTAAATAATTATTCGCACTTTCACAATAACATATCTTCAGCTTTGTCACATTGTCATCTGCTCATGCAGGCCTATAGATAGTAGTATTTGGTAGTACTATAGATAGTAACATTTAATGGTACTATAGATAGTACAATTTGGTGGTACTATAGATAGTAATATCTGGTGGTTTTATAGATAGTACTATTTGGTAAGGCTATAAATAGTACTATTAGGTGGTACTCTAGATAGTACCACTTACTGGTATTATATTATTGGTGGTACTAAAGATAGTACTATTTGGTGGTACTGTGGATAGTACTACTTAGTGGTTCTATAGATAGTACTATTTGATAGTATTATAGATAGTACAATCTGGTGGTACTATGGATAGTACCACTTAGTGGTACTATAAACAGTATTATTTGGTGGTACTATAGACAGTACTATTTGGTGGTACTGTAGATAGGACTAATTAGTGGTACTATAGCTGGTACTTTTTGGTGGGGCTATAAATAGTATTGAATATGCAGTTTGGTGCAGTAGATATTGGCTCGGGATTTGAAAGTGGGAAGCCGAGTTCGAATTCCAGTCGAATTCCTTGCATTCACTTACGTCACTTCTCCCTCCAGCTATGGGTTAAATAGCAGGACAGATTGGGTTCTGTAGACTTTGTTGACAACAAGTCTACCGCATAAAGCAATGGCATCTTATTGCGGGAAAATCTTCTGCCCAGTCAGCCATGTCCTCTTTCGAGACATGATCACCTAAGCGTCTTTCACGTATGACACTTAACTGCCTGACTGATAAATAGTATTATTTAGTGGTACTATAGACAGTAATATTTAATGGTATTATAGATAGTACTATTTGGTGGTACTATGGATGGTACAACTTAGTGGTACAATAGATAGTACTATTTGGTTGTACCATAGATAGTAGTATTTGGTGGTCATGTGATCGAAGTTTAAGCTCGACTGTGCCAGAGTTCTTTCTACTTTTACAATTTAAACATGGCCGCTTTTTTTTTCCGCGTAGCTGAAGTCCACCGGTCGGGATGAAAGAAAATTGTGCGACTTTTGTATAAAAGCTTTTATTTTCTGCTGTATTTTTTCCTTTCAGTTTTTTCGTTTTCTCGAAATTTCTTCCTATTTATTCACATTATTGACACGGAAAACACAAAGCTGCACCTAAAATATATGAATAATTTATTTTCAACCCTTTCTGAGAAATTGAAAGAGGATTTACATTAAATTCAATGCAGAAACACGGAGAGGATATAAAAGTTTGAGTTTGAGGTTTTTTTTAACGGCATATCAATCTTTGCAGGATTTGAATGTCAAAAAAGTGGGTTTTTAGGGTATTTTTAAAAGTGTTTGGTTATAGTGAAAAGGTTGATTTAGTCAGATTTTTTTAAAAAATATTCTTTTAGTTTAACTTGATTTATATTTTAGAGAACTGAAGATGTCTTCTAGTTTTGTATTCAAAAATGTATTGCTGGTAACAAATTTTTTGATTAAAAAATTTATTATAGCAATAATTTTTTTTCCTTCAAAAATGTGTTATGGCAATAATTTTTTCTTCAAAAATGTATTGTTGGTAATATTTTTCTTTAAAAATGTACATTTTTTTAATAAAAGTCTATTTTTATGTATATATTTCTATAAAAATGTATTTTTTATACTTTCCTAGTGTTTTGACCCCAGTTTGGGGGTTAACTATTTGCCCATGCTGGAACCGTAACAGGTGTTATCACTCCGGGTCAGGGTGGACCTGAAAACACCAGCAATTAAGAGGTGGTTCCATGTTTTTCACAACTTCCTAACTAGAGGCTTTGCTGCCGGTTGCAGTTTACCGTCATACCTAGGACTGAGGATATAAAAGTAAAATATACTTATATATATATATATATATATATATATATATATATATATATATATATATATATATACTCAGTTATGATCTGAGATTAAGGACAGGATGGTTAAATAAAATAAAGACAAGAGGAAAACTGTATTTAAACCGCCTACGTGTTTCGTCCTGTGATGGACTTTATCAAGGCAAAAAGACGAAATGAGCTTTATTCTAAATTACATATCTATAAACAATGTTGGTAACTATAAAAACGTTCACAAATCATTCAAAAAGATTAACAGAATATTTTAGTTTTAGAATTCCTTCATGTGTAGTGCAAAGCCACGAGATGTTAAAAAGAAGGGAATTCAACCGTTTTCTTTGAACTTCTTTTTTTAATATCTTGTGGCTTTGTACTTTGCATATACTTGATTATAGTTTGTTTAACGGCATACTAACTCGTCATGGGTCATTTAATACCGAAATTTTCTTCTATTGTGCGGTTTAGTAATTTTTTTCCAACAATGTATTGCTGGTAATTTAAAATGTTTTTAAACATGAAAATGTATTGCTGGTCATTTTTCTAATGTATTAGGTTGTCTAGAAAGTTCATGCCGGATTTTAGTCGTTCATGTTACAACAGGTTAGAACACGTCAAATTTATGGACAGATATAATATGCTTATAGCGGGTATCTCTTATTTTATTCCGTTTGTAGTGAGGGGTAGCAGTTTAACGGAGTTTGGCCTTGTGGGAAGATAGCCCACTATAATTCATAAAATGATTATAAATTCAAGAAAGGCAATTAGAGTATAAAATAACATCTATACATATACACATAGCAATTATGTTTTACAATTAAAACAACACTTGAAATAAAGGTCCAACGGAAGTTAGAGAGTTCATGGCGGATAATAATGAGCTGAAAGAGATAAAAGAATGTTCAAGGAAGATATAACGCTGAAAGGTAAAAGGCTTGGTAGTATGATTAATGGTCATTATCAAGTTGCCGTTTCTAAGGTCAGTAGGTCAGCAAGTTGGTTTGTGGAATGTCTTTGAAAAGGTCAGTTAGTACTTTGAGAACAGAGGAGGAAGAAAGAGGCGAACATAGTAGTCGCTCGACTTAGGTCAAGGGAATTAGTTACACTCTTCTTCTCTGGTTTATGCCTGTCTGTCAAAGCGTTTGTGTCTTCTATTTTTATATCGGCATTTTGGATCAAAACGCTGCTGGTTTCGAATTTCATCCTTGTATTCTTTACCTTCCTTTATTTTACTAAATGCATTGTGATAGCCTTCAAGACCTATCCATACAGGTTTTTAAATGTTTCGACAGTTCAGCCATCAGCCAATGAAAATTCCTCTACGCAAATATATTACTTCATGGGTTTATTTCCTCTGATTATTTGAGAAGCTATTTGAAGTTGTTAACCTACTTTAATGTGGTAAGTCGTCATTTGCCACCGTCTTTCATCCGTCCCTAATTAAGTATGTGTTTACAGATGTCACACTTCATTAAATAAGTACTCACAGTATATATCCTGAATATATTAATATCTATCTGTATTTTTAAAGTGTGACCTGATACATTAAAATTAGTCATAAAATTCTTTTGTAACAAAGTAGAGTCAGAGAAACAAAAAAAAAGCATCCATGTGAAAAAAAGAAAAAAAAAGAAACAGAAAAGAAAGAAAAACATGGAAAATTAGGGAGTGCATTTGTTGTTTCAAACAAATGAATTTTTTTTCATTTTTTTCCTACAGCGTTAACACAATAACACCTATCTTCTTCGCCGAAGTTAAGCAATCTGAAGCCTGGTCAGTACCTTGATGGGTGATCGCTTGGGAATATCAGGTTCCTTAAACTTGGGTGGTGTGATGGATAATGACTCAGAATCGTTATATTCACTTTCGCGTAAATACCATTAGGAAAATGTATGAATACACCTCTTCTCCACAAAGCCATGGGTTAAGTAATAAGACTTATATCACTAAACCATTAGTATCTAAAAACAAAAATTCTTACAAAGTAAGAAATATTTTCTGGCTATTAATGATCTGAAAAGGATTAAGTCGTAGAAAGCGAATCAATCATTCAATGAAATACTGATTAGCTAAACAGACATGTCTTTTAGATTTGTTTACATTCTCTAGAATTGAAATGTACCGAAACTACCGTAGCCACAAACTGAGGGATTAATTTACATATTGATTGTAATATGGGATTGATTACCCACTTTATATCTACATTATAATTTCTCGTCTTTCTATAAGGCGTCAAAAACGAATGAATCAATCAATGAAATATTGATTAGATACACAGGCATGTCTTTTAGATTTATTTACATTCTCTATAACGTATAGAAACTACCGTGACCGCAGAGTAATGAAAACAACAATAATACAAATTGATGTAATTGTCGAAATCCTAACACTTGCCCACTTAAAAATAGGTGTCTAATAAATTCTATTGTTTACCAATGTACTATATTATCAAATGAAAACATAATTATTAAAAAGGTTTACATAAAATCTACTAAGAACACTTTTAAGCAGCGGTGGTATTTGCATTTAATTTCCTTAAAAATAACAAGTCCCAAAACCAAACATCCTTTTCTGCGTGTTTTTTGGCAGTTAAAAGATACAAATAAAACCCCGAAAGTAAAATAGAAAATTCTGGACAAAACAGGAATCTGTAAATAATTCTATGACACTTGCCTTCTATGCCTGAATGAAAGGCTGCAGATTATAATGTTCCCAAAAAATAAAGTACTGCTAAGTCGTAGAGATGAGTTACCGGTTTTATGTAAATATCGAAAATATTTTTCTCTAAAATTTAATTAATTACAATTGTTCATTTATAACTTATCCTCTAATATTACTTTAAAAATTAGTTTACAAAACTAAATGCCCCAGAAAATACTTAACTGGTTTTCTTGACTCGAATATACCTGGGTATACCGAATTCTAATTGTAACCTAAACACTCCAGCCCTTTTAACAGACGAGGTATTACAAAATCAAATTAAAAAAAACCTAAAGTCCAACCTACTGTTAAAAAATATTGTCTAGCCATTTAAATAAGGTATGATCCCTTTTTATGGTGGCAACATTTTTGTTTAGCGATATAATGTTTTTATAAATCATTGTAATAAAAAAAATTACAATATTAAGCTCTACTTTGTATTTGAGCACTCTTTATAAACGTAAATGCATGAACAGTTAGTTTTAATCTGTTATTTCACTTCTTCATCACACACACACACACACACACACACACACACACACACACACACACACATATAGATAAATAGGTAGATCGATGTATCATTTTTTCAATAATTATGGAGTTCAGTTGTGAACAATATATATATATATATATATATATATATATATATATTCTCTCTATTATAATAAATAATATGCAAATAAATAGACAACAGTTTTTATTATAATAGAGAGGATATATATATATATATTTAATCATTTCACCCCGAGCAAGGCGGAAATGTCACTGATGTGCAAGGGGCTACATTAATTAGATTAATTAGAAAAGAGTGAGAAGTACAAACTAGTTAGAAAGGAGCAATAGAAAGCTTAGAAAGCAGGTGCGATGACAGATGCATAGGTGGAGAGAAAGGGAAGGATATACGGGGGTGGGGAGAGAGCTAGAGTGCAGTGGTTGGTAGATGAGTATTGACTTTGCATTTAAATTTCTGGAGGTTGTAGCCGTCAGGAAAGCGAGAATATGGGAGCGAGTTCCACAGGCGGGAAGTGCGAGAGAAGAAGCTGCAGGAGTAGAATTGTCGTCTGCATTTGGCTAGTCTGACTGTGAATGGGTAGGACCCGGTTGCCAGTCTGGTTGCACGAGTAAACACCTGTTGAGGAGGCACCAGTGGCATAAGTTCGTCCGAGCAGAAGCCATGAAAGTATTTATAGAACAGACAAAGGGAGGCCACCTTTCGACGGTGGGGAAGTAGCTGCAGTCGAGACGCCAGATCAGCACCTATCACATTACAAACTCTCTTTTGGAGCCTGTCAAGAACACTGAGGAGAACGGCAGGGGCGTCTGACCATAAATGGCAGCAGTACTCCATGCACGGACGGATAGTTGACTTGTATATATGCAGGATGGATTCAGGTGGAAAAACATCCTGGATCGACATAGTGACCCAACCTTCTTAGCAGTAGATTTTGCTATGGATTCAATATAGTGGTTCCATTTGAAGTCTGAGGACAGGGTAAGTCCGAGGAGGCGTAGTGTATTGCTCTCCGGAAGAATCGCTTGGTCCATGCTTATGGGAGGCAGGAGAGGTTGCCTGTAATGGTTGACAGACAACAGCTTGGTCTTAGACGATTTGAAGTTGACAAGCCACTTCTTGCCCCAGTTCACCACAGAGTATAGATCCCGTTCAAGGTCAGCAGCGAGAAAAGTATATATATATATATATATATATATATATATATAGATGTTCAGTCCGTAAACGCCGAGGATAATCTAACAAAATCAACTTAATATAAAATATTAAGTGTTATATTTATGTAGAGAGCTCAGTGGATGATTTTTTATCCAGAGCAATATTATATTTATAAAGGAAAACTCAACACGTCATTTAAATTGGTTATAAATTATAATTCATTTCAGTGAGCTTAATTAGCTCATTTCATCAGACCACACAATATTACTTCCATTTGGTACAAAACATTTTGCCGTAATAAGCATTTTCTTTACCTGAAGAGAAAGATAAAAATAAAAAAATAAGAAGAAGGAAAAAAGAAAAAAAAAGGAAAAAAAGAGTCAGGACAGAGGCATTGGCGTCAGATCAGCTAGTGGTATTCAGACCAGTCGTGAAGATTCTGACTGCTAACTCATTAACCGTTTATTTCTAATTCTATGGATACGTGTGTGTGTGTGTGTTTGTGTGTGTGCGTGTGTGTGTGTGTGTGTGTGTGTGTGTGTGTGTGTGTGTGTGTGTGTGTAAAAATATATATATATATATATTTATATATTCTTCACTACTCAATGACATATTTATTGCAAAAATTAACATAATAAAGCACTGTTAAAGAGCAAATACGCGGCAAGAGCATGAACTAAGTCAACGCTGCCTCGCTGTTGTCTCTCCTTCTTCATTAGTGTGACAGGAGGGATATATACACGAGCAAGCCCGTGTCGTAAAAAATGACGGTGAAATATATAGTTACGCCATTTTAAAAGACTGCAGCATATATATTGATATACTTGCTATTGAATATCTTACATTATGTAATTCAAGGTCATATTACTATTGAATATTTTACATTAAGAAAAAAAATTAAAACTCTGATGGTGATAAGTGATATATATATATATATATATATATATATATATATATATATATATACAACTGAATAAGAACAAAGAAAACAATTGCAACGTTGAAAATATTAATTTAAAACAGTGCTCAATATAAAAAAAAGACCAATGAATATTTATCATTAATTACTACGTTAGAGTATGTGAAAAACTACAAGCTACTACAAAATTGTACATTTTGTTTCTACATTGAAAGAACAATGTCTTATCATGATTTTCGAAACAAAATGTGCAATTCTGTAGTAGCTTGTAGTTTGTACATGTTTAATAATAATAATAATAATAATAATATATATATATTCTTCACTATTCGAAGACATAATTGTTGCAAAAGTTAAAATAATGAAGCACTATTTAGAAGCAAACACGCAATAAGAACGTTGATAACTGGTAGTAAAGTTTAATAACTGGTAGTAAAGAGAATGAAATGAGCCGACGCTGCCTCGTTATTGTCTCTCTCTCTCTCCCCATGAGTGTGACATGAGGGGTATAGCAGAGGCGATATATACAAATAAATACACAATGGTTTTATCATAGTAGGGAGGATTAAGAGGAAAGACTAAAGTATTTTTTTTATTATTTAAGTCATTTTTTTAATCTTTTTAAGCACGTTCGAAATTTTGCTTAAAAATCTTGTTTTCTTTTCGTCAGCGGTCGACGTAATATTTTAGATTATTGTTTCTACCCTTTTTCCCGATAAAAAAACAAAAACAAAAAACTGATTTGGAAATGCTTCCAAAAATCAAATAATTACCCAATTTTAATGAACCTTTCAGGTCTAATTTGCAAGTGAATTTAATTATTTTTGAAATTATGCTTTTTTAGAAAAATTTGGTAAAAATATATTTTTTATATATGTTACCCTCACCACCACCACTTCCTTAATTTCACGAAATTTCGAGAGATTAAATTTTCATCCCAAAATTGTTTTTATTCATTCGGCAGGACTCCTTAAGGAATGCAAATCTCCACTTCTTTTCAAAAATCTGCTTTAAATAAAAAAAATTAAAAAATGCAATAAAGCTATGACATTATTTACTTAGAAAAGCTTTTAATTACTTTCATAAATAAAATCTATTGTCTTTAAAAAATTTTCGATGAATAATGAATTTTTACAATAATTACTGTTATTTTTAGAAGTTTTAATTATAAAAACATAATATACTAATCATTTTAAAATTCTACGTTAACTTCATTTGGTTAGGTGACATTGTTATTAAGTGAAAACTATATTTACTACTCAAAAATAAAAAACTTAATAAATATAATTTTGCACCAAAATTTTTTAAAAAATTAAATTTTTTTTTAGTGTATAAACATTCCGATTTTTTCAAATACGATGGTTCAGATATGACATTATCATTAAAAGGTCACGTGTTTTAATTTTTCAACACGTCAAGATGTCAATAACTCAATCAATACGTCAGAAAAACAAGACCATGTAGTTAATAAATGCTTGTGTACTACGTTTTATGATATAATTAAGTAATATTTATTTTACATCAGATTAATTTAACTTTAAATTTGCTAATTTTCCTCAAATAACAAGTCACAAATATATTTTCTTTAATTTTTGCGCGGTTTTTAAAACCGAGAATTAACATTTTGTTTTTTACAAATGTGTGAAAATGGTTGATTTCAATTGAAAACAACCCCAAAAATTCGATTTCAGTCAATATAATTTCTGTTTGAAATACACCAGAGTATTTGCTTACTGGAAATAATAAATTTAATAATTTAGCTTTCAATTAAAGTTTTAAAAAGTTTCAAGAATGCGTTTTCATTTTTAAAAATTCATTTTAAACATTAGGTATTAAAATTTAGTGGAGGTACTTAACTAAATAATTGCTTAGTCATTTAATGGGTGAATGAAATAATTGCTTTAGTCATTTAGTCAACCATGTTAATATAATAAATAATTTAAAATATATTTTTAAAAAATAGTTATAAAAAATGATTCAGTTTTCACGTTTTGTTTCCTATTTGAAAGTCAATAAATTTTCACACATTTTCTACAGTGCGTCTCCCTCCCCTTGTAATAAAAGTTAACATTTCTCAGACACATTTTGTTTTTGTCCAACTCGTTTAGAAATGTCTAAGCCAACGTTTCTTAACCGATGCGCTCGGGTGCACTATTTCGTCCGGGCGTACTAATCCAAGTTAACTAAAGAGTAATTTATGAATTATTTTTATATTAAAAAAAAAATCTTGGCGGACCTGACGGAAACTACCACCACCTTTAAATTTGTCGTTTTTCATTTTTTTGTTTTTGTTTTAACTTTATTCAACCCAGTCTTATCGGTTATGACATAAAGTTTCTGATTATCAAAAAAAAAAAAAAAAAAATTGAAAAATGTTCAATATTTAAAGAATTTTTTTTTTTTTGGTAGGGCTCACTTTCTCATACAACGTCATAGTAAATCGATCCTCCATTTTAGAACCACTCGCGTTGGAGTCGCTTTGTTTTTTTTGGGGGGGGAAGGACGAGTTGTTGCTCTTGTTTTTGTCGTTTTCAAGTTTTCTTTAATTCTTACGATGGCATCTTCCCCGGAAACTCCAAGAATGGCTTTATTCAAAAATTTCGCAAAGGATTCAGTAGTTGAATATGCGCAAGCAAAAAAAGTTAATTGCACAGGATCGATTTACTATAAGGTTGTATGAAAAACTGAGCTCCCCCACCCACGAAATTGTTTAAATGTTGAAATTTTTACAAATTTTTTTGTCAATCGGAAAGTTTAGGGTTTAATCGATAAGATTGCACTGAAAGAAGTAAAAAAAAAAAAAGTGATAATCAACCAATTTACAGGTAGTGGTAATGTCGTACCGGTGAGTGGTTCCAAAATGGAGGCTCGATTTACAATAACGTTGTATGAAAAGCTGAGCCCCCCCCCTAAAATTGTTGCAATATTGAAATTTTTCAAAATTTTTTTGTCAGTCGGAAAGTTTAGGGTGTAATTGATAAGACTGCGCTGAGAAAAGTAAAAAAAAAAAAAAGCAAATGAAAAACAACAAATTTAAAGATGGTGGTAGTCTCCTTCAGGTCCGCCAAAATCTTTATTTAAAAAAAACTAGATGTTTAATTCAAGTCTTTGATATTTTAAACTGGATAATAAATTCCTTAATCTTTAAAAAGGAGTGGATAATCCTTTCCTTTTTGCCTTTTCAAGGCGTAATATACAATGCTGAATATTCAAAAAATTGCGAAAACTCATCAAGTATGGAATTATCAAAAGCCTATTGAAATATACAAGTGTAATGTCTTAAAAAAATGGAATAAATCTTTGCATTATGACTCTTAGATTTCGAATCCACTAAATCTGTATTTCTCAACCGGTGAGCCCGGCTGCACTAATGCGCACCCTAAGTTGGCGTGTAGTAGTATATAGGAAATTAAGAATTAAAATCAACTTTCTTCTTAACTTTTACAAAAATTGACAATGACGTGTGAAATCCTGGTTTTTTGACCATGTGCTTAAAGAGAAAGTCGAAACCGGATTTCGCAAGTAGATGTTAAATTGATTTTCTGACCAATGGGAGCGATTTGCAAGATCATAAAGACTTCGCGATCCAGTGCGAAAAATCTAAAGGACTATAAATGCTTCGATCAGCGTCAGTCAGACAATCAGATGGAAGCAGGAGAGATGACAAGCTAAAATGTAACACGGAAAAATCTTCAAGTCAACCCGGACATAAGGTCGCACATCGTCCTCTTTCTCCTTCTTTCTCGTGGGTTGATTCATTCTACTTCCAAAGACATTCCTACCAAACAAACGCTCATACATACATACCTACGTACGCATAAACTCTTTCCAACAAATTACAATTACGAACAACTCTTGATACCCTTAACTTTCTAAATGAACATTAATTCCTACCAATTCTTGTTTTTCTCAAGGCCGAATTAATAAGCATTAACCATCTCTCTATAGCAGCGGTCGGCAACCCCCGGTCTACGGGCCGCATCCGACCCTCGAGTGAATCTTGTCTCGCCCGCTGCCTTACTCTGGACACCATATGAGAATCATAAAGACCTAAAAAAACGAATAATAATAATAATAATAGGTCTCTGTGAATCTCATTCGTGTAAAATCCTTTGTAAAATAAAGACGGAAGCTGATCATGGTTCGCCTGAAATAGGCCTATACATCCGATTTACCATGAAATAACGTGTCTGCCTTAATTTTTCTTCTATTTGCTCTATATGTATTTATATACATGTATATTTACAGCTCTCTTAGAGAGTTATCCTACCACTGTATGTACAGGATACTTCTTTGGATCCTTCTATACCCACACTGCACGCTGATATATATATATATATATATATATATATATGTGTGTGTGTGTGTGTGTGTGTGTGTGTGTGTGTGTGTGTGTGTGTGTGTGTGTGTGTGTGTGTAAATATACTTATTGTCCTACGTCTATGGTACCACTCAGAGCATTGTTTTATTAACACCTGAATAATAATACTATACATATGTGCACACTCATGTATATTTATTAATTCACTATATATATATATATATATATATACAACGGTCTTTATTATAATAGAGATTATATATATATATATATATATATTCTTCAATACTCGACCACATGGTCATTGCAAAAAAAAAAAAGCAAATAAATAACAAGGCCCTGTTAAAGAGCAAACACGCGTTAAGAACTTTTATAACTGGTAGTGAATTTTAATAACTAACTGAGCCGACGCTGCCTCGCTATCGTCTCTCTTTCTCTATGAGTGTGAAGGTGGTATACACACACACACACACACACACATATATATATATATATATATATATATATATATATATATATATCGGTCATTCGATAATGAATTGGAGCACTAAAGCTATTGGGCGTGTTTATACGCGCTAAAAAGCCTGTCTTCTTCTGTCGGACGCTCGTGACCTAGGGGTAGAATCACCGACTGACGCCGATTCGCGTCGGGTTTCAATCCTGGGTTAGGAAGCGACCGGAGTCTAAGCCGTAATGATGAGCTGTAATACAGCGAAACAGATCTGTCTGCGGATGACTATAGTATATATATATATATATATATATATATATATATATATATATATAAATACACAAAGGTCTTTATTATAATAGAGAGGGTTACTATAC
The DNA here is from genome assembly GCA_037127315.1 of Ascarosepion bandense. Taxonomy (NCBI): domain Eukaryota; kingdom Metazoa; phylum Mollusca; class Cephalopoda; order Sepiida; family Sepiidae; genus Ascarosepion; species Ascarosepion bandense. The sequence goes on along the minus strand of JBBBDQ010000787.1, from coordinate 1,548,342 downwards.
ATTGTATAGTATACATTAGTACATGATTAGTATACATCGCATGCATTATTATATAATTATTATTCCAGTTGAATTCTTTGCATTCACTTAAGCACAAATACCCTTGGGAAAGGTATTAATCCGTCTCTTTCCTCCAGTTATGGGTTAAATAATAGGACAGATTGTGTTCTATAGCCTTGGCCGGCAACCTAGAAAGCAATGGCAACCTACTGCGAGATAATCTTCTGCCCAGTCAGTCATGTCTCTTTCGAGACATGATCGCCGAAAGCGTGTATCATGTATGACACTTAACTGACTGACTCTTCTCTAATTTGTTTTTTCTGGAGCCTCCGTCTCCCAAGTGACGATATCGATTTCTGGTCTCAATAATGTGTTCTTGAGCTCACCCATGAGTCGACGACGTGGGGCTTCACGTGGTCTTTTGTCAGATGCGAGCTCCGAGAAAAGGATTTGTTTGGTTAGGCGGACAAGGTGTCCGGCCCATCGTAGTCGGTGTTGAGTCGTGGTTTCTAGGCTTTCCATTTTTACGCGGAGGAGAACTTCGATGTTCGTGATTCGGTCCCGTGACAGGACGTGAGATTAAAAAAAAAGTCTTCAAGCATAAAAGTCTTGGCTGTGAATTGTTTTGAGATGGTCCACGGGTCGCCACCCCATAGCACATATACTTCAGCGGACACCATCTGTTGTGGCAAACCAGGGCTTGTCAGGCAGATTTATGATGACAGCTTGCATCTGGCTGTCGACTTGTTCTTGTCCGTAGTACGTTGACTTGACGGGCTACTCGCCGGGTATCGGGTCGTGCTTACTCTGATCCCTCCCCACAATCCACTGAATTTATCGACCTTATACTACTATAGCAATTGAAATATAGTTGAACTAATTACTAAATAGAAATAATTACTTAACCCTCCTTTCGTTAAGTCTTCCTTGTCTCTTATGCGCTCCATCCATAATATTCTCACCATCCTTCTGTAAAGCCACATCATTTTCCTGCGTTTAATCGTTTGTTCCTTTAGATATTTAGGAAATATATCGGTTGGTTGATATTGTTTAGCGCCAATTAACAACCTCTATGAGTTATTTCGTGAGGAAATTTAAATATTTTGAGTAAAATTGTTTGGTTTCAACTACAGATAAAATGTATTGTGGGCCATTTTCCGATAAAATGTATTGTTGGCTATTTTGCTATATAAATTTGTATTGTTAGTCATTTTGCTAAAAATGTATTGTTGGTCATTTTGCTAAAATGCATTGTTGGTCATTTTGCTATAAGAATGTATTAATGGTCATTTTGCTATAAAAATGTATTGTTGGTCATTTTGCTAAAATGTATTGTTGGTCATTTTGCTATAAAAATATATTGTTGGTCATTTTATTATAAAAATGTATTGTTAGTCATTTTGCTAAAAATGTATTGTTAGTCATTTTGCTATGAAAATGTATTATTGGTCATTTTGCTAAAAATGCATTGTTGGCCATTTTCCGATAAAAATGTATTGTTGGTCATCTTACTATAAAAATGTATTGTTGGTCATCTTACTATAAAAAAGTATTGTTGGTCATTTTGCTAAAAATGTATTGCTGCTCATTTTGCTAAAATGTATAATTGGTCATTTTGCTATAAAATGTATTGTTGGTCATTCTGCTATAAAAATATATAGTTGGTCATTTTGTACTATCAAAATGTATTATCGGTCATTTTGCTATAAAATGTACTGTTGGTTATTTTGCTACAAAATGTATTGTTGCTCATTTTCCTATGAAATGTATTATTGGTCATTTCGCTATAAAATATATTGTTGGTCATTTTGCTATAAGATGCATTGTTGACGATTTTACTATAAATATGTATTGTTGGTAATTTTGTTTATATAAAAATGTATTGCTGGTATTTTTACCATAAAAATGTATTTTTATGCTTCCATAGTTTTTTGATTTTCTTGAGTGGGGATCACTATTTGCACATAGTTGGGAGCCTAACAGGTGCTACCACCCTGGGTCAGAGTGAACTTGAGATCAACTGCAATTCGTTCCAACCTCCTCAAAAGCTCTAATCTCCCGATTAGATACCTTGATGCCGGATGTAATTTATCATCATACGCAAGATTAAGAAAAACTATTAGAATAATCCAGTACTTATACTGGCAGCAAACTGCTTCCATCCAGGTAAAAAATAAATTCAGTAAATATGATTTGATTTATTATTGGTGGTCTCAGTCAACGGCATAAAATATGACAGTGTTGTTAGAAGATACAGAAAGGTAACAAGAACTCCAGAAAATATCATAAAGGAAAGCGAGAAGGGACTAAACCTTAATTACAAGAAAATAGAATGCGGGGTTGTTAGCAAAAGGAACATCCCTACATGAGAATTAGAAATTGGAGATACTAAAAGCAAATAAGTACAAAAATTTAAATATTTGGGAAGCATTTTAACAGAGGAAAGGAAAGTGTGACACTGAAATTCCATGGCACATTTGGATAACGAAAGATGAATTCTAAAAGCTAAGCAAAGTATTAAGAAACATACAAATTTCGTTAGAAGCAAAGAAAAGAGTACAGAAATATCAGTTCTCCTATATAGCAGTAAATATTGGACAATTTAATCAAAGATAAGAGATTTAAATCAACAGAGATGCGGTTATACAGAAGGATGCTGAGGATAATATGAACCAAAGATCTCAGAAACGGTAGTGTTTAAGAGAAAATAGAAACATAAAGGATACTTATGCATAAAATTATGAAGAAGTCTTTAAAGCGTATAACGAGAAAAGAAGGCTTGGAAAAATTAATATTCCTACTGAATAGATACATGCATACTCACGTACGCATATACTCTTTCAACAATTACTACTAGGAACATTTTCTACAAGTCTTGATACCCACAACCTTATCATTGAACACGAACTCTACCCTTAACTTCTTAATAATGTTTCTAATTGCACATTAACTTCTACAACTTTTGTTATTCTTTCTTTTTAATAAATTTCTATTTTAACACGAAAAATGTATATTTTATTCTGACACTATTCCACACTTATTCACATATTCCATCCTGCCGACAACCAACCTTCTGATGATTCTGATGATGATAATTCTGCATCTAAACATATAAGCTGTAGGGAGTTCGGTTAAGTCTGACACAAGGCCGAATCAAAGAAACATTAACCATCGCCCTACGCTACAATATAAAACTACTTCAAAATGTTTTTTTTAAATATTTATTTAAGTAGTGCCTTTGTGCAAGTTTTTTTAAAAAAATAATTTAAGGTGTAGAACAGTACAAAAATTTTAATATGGCTTTAAAAACGGATATTTTAAAATGCATATATTCACATCAAAACTTATTTATAAATGGAACTTTGTCTGTGTGTGTGTGTGTGTGTGTGTGTGTGTGTGTGTGTGTGTGTGTGTCTATGTCTGTGTGTGTTCGTTACCTATAAACTCCGAAACGACTGAACCGATTTTCTTGAAAATTTACACAGTTGTACTATAAGCTTCTGCGAGTGTCCTTAGATAGGTTTTGTGTCGATAAATATCGAAAAAAATCAGGTTATAGAAGGAGTGGTCCGATTGTAATCAAATTTGATACACTCATAGACAAAGACATAAGAAACGATATTCAGAAGTTTCAAGGCTGCAGTTCTTACAATAGTGCAGAAAATCGATAATATATATATATATATAAAGCAAGATGTTTGTGTGTGTGTCTGTTTATCTGCCTGTATGTCTGTATTTTTTTCAGCCCTTTTATTTTAGTTTTTGCTTCGGGTTTGGCTCTAAGTAGGCATAATTGTAGTTCTTAGTCTCAGCCATGATACCATTTACTCAGAGGACTTATTTAGCCTTCAAAATTCAGTTTACAACAAAAAAAAACATATTTGATATCGATACCAGGAAATCAAAATTTGTCTTACATCCATTCATTTTTCTTTCAGTCTACGGTTTCGCTTTAGCTGGAAACAACTATTGCTTTTTAGTCTTTCGTGCCAACGTCCAAAGAGTCTGAGCTCTAGGACCATGGATTAGTTTTAAAGCTTTCATTTCGCCGGGCTTTACTGCTAGTAGTATATAAAAATACCTTAAAACAAGTGTGAGGGTGATTTAGGATAAAAACAAAATACTCATCGTCAAGTGTTAAATTGAAAACAATACGAGGTTAAACAGTTTTTGCTCCTTGCTCTTCAAAGCTCAACCGAGGAAAAAACAAATATTTGCACAACGATTAAAATCAAAGCAGCGAAAATATTACTAGTGAATGAGTGCTATGAATTGCAAACAGATTGCATTAAGACCTAGCAGCTGTTCCTTTTCCTTGCAATTGCTTAGATTTGATAAACTGGATCTCAAACACTTTTGAATGGTAATTTGAATGTCTGCTTCTGACAACCGAGACAAAATCTCTTGTAATTTCTGAAGTGTGGGTGTTTGTGACCTCAACTATTACAAAAAGTATTTATTTGCATAACCCAAGTGTGACAATGGTAGTTTGTAAATGGAGCTTCAAATGTTTCTAAATAAATTAAGTTGCTATAGTTACACTGATAAGGAAATGTCTTTTGATATGATTTGTTATTCTTTAGTCATGCAATCAGGCGATTTCGGTTGTGGCTGTCCGATCATATCCGAGTATGCTTATCTACCTGGGTTAGTTAATCCCTGTTGCAGATGGCTGCTCAAGCACGTTTGTGTTTCTTTAATACTCGCATAGCCTATCCGCGCGTTATATTGAAACTATTGTTACGTGTTATATTGTAACAAAAGAAGAAAATGATGATTGACCAAAACACAGAGCTAAATTACAGACAAATATTTAATTTACGATAAACACAAAATAAGATATATACAAAATTTACAATTTTTGCATTCAAAACAGAAACATAGAGTTTACTACTAGCAAGTGTTACGGGTAAGTGTTACGAAGGGGAAGGAAGGTGAGTTAAATATCTTTACCCAGTTAAGGTAGCGAAGTAGTTTAAGTGCTATATTTTTTGGAAATCCTCAAATATATATATTTTTTTTAATCGTCTCACCCCGAGCAAGGCAGTAACGCTACTGATGTGCAGGGGGCTACGTAATAGTGAGAAAACTGGAAAAGAGAAAGCCAGAAAACCACATCCTAAACAGGAAACAAGGGATGAGCCTCTTAACCTGTTTATAGACGTGGGTGGAGTGTGAACCGGGCGATAGATAGATCTATCTACTCTAATTGTATATAAAAAATAATTTCCAGTATGGTCAATGAAAGAGTCAAATTTTACCCTTTTAGTTCCTTGAGGTTCTCTTTCAGGTTTTAGTTGGTTAGGAACTTTTAGTAGAGATTTTTTTGGCTGGTTATAAAAGTCCTGAATCGGACCGGAGTTGATAATGTCAGCAAATCCTTTTAACAATAGACTACTCTCTTCCCAAAACCTATTTTTATAGGGGCTAACACCTAATTTTGCATATTTCTAGAATCATTTAGAATTCTCTCGATTTTACTGGAATATTCTACAATCTTCCAAAACGTTCTATTTCTAATTTCTCTACTTAACAACTATTTCATGAATTAAAACTTTTTTGTAATAACAAGTAGGACTCAATAGAATCCCTTACTATAACTTTTTTTTAGACATTATTAATATTATTTTTATATATAAATGCATCCTCGTAACACTATACTGAGCGGATCTTAGTTACAGTTTCTGGGAGAGAACGCATTATATGGCTTGATCAACAAGTCATTACGCTCAAACCCTCGTTAACGATGATTTTCGACTTAATTTCAGCACAACCATCGGCGTAAATAGTTCCGTCTACTCAATTCCACTCACAAGGCTTGGGTCAACCTGTGGTGTGTGGTGTTCAAGCACATTACAAATGTGCCACACACTGGGATCGCCCCCTCCAGACCGATAACATCAAGAAATTACCTTTCTGATAAATCGACTACGATAAGATTCGAACCTGGGTATAATAGTCGGAAAGCGGACTTCCTAACGCGGCCAAGCGTCCATTTATAAGGCGATAATAATATATTAGATCGTAAAAAAGCTTCGTAGCAAGCGAATTTAAAATTTGCATCCTTGTTCACAGATATATTCAGCTAAAATTATGCATCCTTGTACCACAACCTTTCACAATTTTTGGGTCAGCTTCATGGTGCCACCCCTCCCCCAGAATTTGGTATCTTCAACGCAATTGAAATCCTTTTTCTTAATAGAAGTTTAGTGATCGAAATGAGTGATAATCTGAAGGTGAAAGATTAGGTAAGTACAGCAATTATAGAAGGACACTCCGACAAAGTTTTGACACAAACGTGCTTGAGCAGGCATCTGCAACAGGGATTAACTAACCCAGGTAGATAGGCATACGCGGATATGATTGGACAGCCACAACCGAAATCGCCTTATAGCATGACTAAAGAATAACAAATCATATGGTTTGTGTTTGTGGTTATTTTGACAGTTTCTGCCAGGTCTGCAAACCGACGTGAAGTCTGGAATGGTCAAACCTCCAAGTAGACAATTCCGTATGATTTTCATCGATTGCTGTCTTTAAATGGAAAGAAAGTGCTTGTTTGAATTCAACATTTGATTTTTCAGAAGGAGCTCGTAATGTATAAAGCCTTTCCAGATACACAGCATCAACTTTGGAGGTAAAAGGACTTTGGGGTAATTAAGAAATGCCCATTTTGTTTTCCCTAAGTTTATTTTTGCTTCACAGTGTTGTAAATAAATACTTTTCATCGCTTGTTGTTGCTGTTTTCAAAGATGAGTTCTTTTTGCTGCTGTTGAGCAGAGCTTCCCAGATGGGAATGTGGTCCATTATTTCTGTTAAATTGTAAGGCACTTAAACATCGCATGTCGCCACGTATAAATAAATGTATATATCCATTTATTCATTTGTCTTACAATACTCATATGATATATGTAAAGTATCTCTGCGACGTCCCGTGTCGTTTAACTGGGTTTATTTTTATCAACGTTTCAATTTGTGCATCAGTGAATACTACAGGCTTGCCTGAATGGTTTCGATTTTCCGAATCAAAATTTCCATTTCTGACTCGAGCGAACCGTTTTCGTAGAGTATTTTCATCAATGGTGCCATCTTCATAAACGGTACATACGGCGTTTTTCTTTTTACCTTTAAGGAATTGAAAGCGCATTAAATTACCAAATTGCATCTAATTTTCCTTCATATTAAACTTTAACATAACAAAAACATTTAGTATTCTCAATACATCCACAAATCGTATTTAAAAAAACAAAACATATTGAAATGTCACCTTTCAGAATTTGCATATATGCCAGAAATTTCAATGCGAAACGAAATCCTGTATTCAAAACCAACCTAGTAAAAAACGCTCGATATTTTGTTCCAATCCAAAATATAAAAAATAATTATTGTTCCTTAAGCTCAAAGGATTACTGCTTTTTTTTTCACTTGTCTTTTTCCTTTAATAATTTTCTAACAAGAAAGGCAATAAAATCACTAAAATACGAGGAGGTTTACTGAAAATGAGAAAAAGAAAAATATTATTCAGGAGAAAGAAAGCAATAAAAGAATTAAGAAGACAGAAGACAACGGTTACATTTAAATTTTAGAAATCAAACTTGATTGGAAAGCAAGGAGCTAGAAGAGAGTTCCACAAGTGAAGAATACGAAAGAAGAAACTGTTAACATAGAACTTACGATTAAAGCTAACTTATTTAACTGTAAATTAATGAGACTCTGCGTTTAAATTAATCTAGATACCATAGAGAAATGGTCCACCCGAACAATTATCATGAAAGTATTTACAGAAAAGGCACAAGTAAGCAACTTTTCAGCGGTGGGAAAGTGACTGAAGCCATTTCAACTGTAAAATGATAACATTTAGCTGCTAATCCATTCACCGCCAGTCACGTTATTGCATATTGCACATCAACATGAGATATTATTCTCATGTTAATTTTTGAGCCGACTCTTCCATACTGACACAAGGCATGTTAGAAGAAAGCGCTTTGAGATTTTTCCGCGATAGATTGCCAGTTCTTTCTGCAGTAGACTGGTTGCCAACCAAACCTATATAACACAGTCTGTCCTCTTTAATCTGGTTTTGAATTCAGAGTTTTCTTCTCCTAGACCGGTTGCCACTCAATGCTATAGAACCCGTTCTGGTCCTGACCCGCGGTGATAGCACCTGTTAGGGTCCCAGTTATGGGTAAATAATGAACCTCCAAACAAAAACAAAATTCTTATTATTGTCCCAAGGTACAGATAGCGCTCTTATTAGTGCTAGTATATTGGTTCTCTTATATACACGGATTACGGCCGTATCACGTTGAAACATAGGTTTCTTTACGATCACTGTCCTGGGTATGATAAGAAACTACATCTGGCAACAAGTTCTCTGATTAATAGATTTTGAGGAGCGCGGAACCAGGTTTTGATTGCTGCTGTTCCCAGGTCTACCCTAACTTAGAGTTGTAAAACTTGTTAGGGCCCCAGCAGATAGTTAACCCCCAAACTGGTGTCAAGTGAAAGTATAAAAATACATTTTTGTTGTAAAAATATCAGCAATAGATTTTCATAGTAAAAAAAAAATTACCAGCAAAATATTTTTGTAAAAGAAATGACTAATGCTCCCAAGAAAATTCATTTTCGGCATTAAAGGATCCATACTGGGAACGAGGAATCGAGAAGCCGAGTTCGAATTCCAGCTGAACTACTTGCATTCACTTACGCGCAAATATCCTTGGGAAAGGTATTAATCCGTCTCTTTCCTCCAGTTATGGGTTAAATAACGGGGCATATTGGATTCTATAGTCTTGGTCAGCAACCAGTCTACCACAGAAAGCAATGGCAAACTACTGCGGGATAATCTTCTGCCCAGTCAGTCATGTCTCTTTCAAGACATGATCGCCCAAGCGTGTATCACATATGGCACTTAACTGACTGAAGTAAATATGCCGCTAAACAAAGAAACAAAATCAAACCACCCTTTTCTAGATTTGAAGACATCAGTATCACTTGTACCAGGGTATTTTACTAGGTCATCACGTAATCGCAAATGATACTCCCAGAAATACTCTCATCAGCGAACAGTTTTTCGTTTATCCAAACCATCAATAGTTTATAAACTTCTTCAATAGTCTGTCATTTTTGTTTAGTAAGAATTGTTACTCCTTTTTAACATTGGCTCGCTTGATCATCTCTTTATTTTTAAGAATAATAAAGTTTATTGATTTTGCCAAACTAAATTGAGCAGAAAGACAAGAGAAACGAATCCCATTTTTATCTCCCTATTTCGTATGCGCCAGGTGTACACTTGAACTTTTGAAATTTCAACTTTCACCTTATCCTTCTGTATTATTATAGTGTGTTATATAAAGATTAGGATGTGCATTGTGGTGTAGTGGATATCGACTCGGAGCGACAAATCGGAGAATCGAATTCTAGTTGAATTCCTTGCATTCACTTACACAAAATTGCCCTTGGGAAATGTATTAATCCGTCTACTTTCCTCCAGTTATAGGTTAAATAATAGGACCAACCGGTTTCTATAGCCTTGGCTGGCAACCAGTCTACCACAGAAAGTAATAGCAACCTTCTGTGGGATAATCGTCTGCCCAGTCAGTCATGTCCCTTTCGAGATATGATCACCCATATATAAATCATATATTATCAGTCTTTTGTCATTGTTATTTTAGTAAGATCCCTGTGAATATGCAGTATTGTAAGTACCTCCAATAATTTTTTTTTAATCATTTCACCCCGAGCAAGGCGGAAACGCCACTGATGTGCAGGGTCTACATAAATGTAAAAAGATTAATTACAAAAGAGTGAGGAGTACAAACTAGTTAGAAAGGAACAATAGAAAGCTGAGAAAGCAGGTGCGATGACAGATACATAGGTGGAGAGAAAGGGAAGGTTATACAGGGGAGGGGAGAGAGCTAGAGGCCAGTGGTTAGTAGATGAGTATTGACTTTGCATTTGAATTTCTGGAGGTTGTAGCCGTCAGGAAAGCAAGAATACGGGAGCGAGTTCCACAGGCGGGAAGTGCGAGAAAAGAAGCTGCAGGAGTAGAATTGTCGTCTGCATTTGGCTAACCTGACTGTGAATGGGTGGGACCCAGATGCCAGTCTGGTTGCACGAGTAAACACCTGTTGAGGAGGCATCAGTGACTTAAGTTCGTCTGAGCAGAAGCCATGAAAGTATTTATAGAACAGACAAAGGGAGACCACCTTTTGACGATGGGGAAGTGGCTGCAGTCGAGACGCCAGATCAGTACCTATCACATTACAGATTCTCCTTTGGAGCCTGTCAAGAACACTGAGGAGAACGGCAGGGGCACCTGACCATAAATGGCAGCAGTACTCCATGCACGGACGGATGGTTGACTTGTATATATGCAGGATGGATTCAGGTGGAAAAAACATCCTGGATCGACATAGTGACCCAACCTTCTTAGCAGTAGATTTTGCTATGGATTCAATATAGTGCTTCCATTTGAGGTCTGAGGACAGGGTAAGTCGCTGAAAAAACAGCATAGTATGAAGGAAAAAGTTCCCAAAATTAATAAAAACGAATTTTTTCAATCAAAATGTTTATATTATTATTGAGAGGAAAGATCAGAGACTTTTTCTATTATTTCTTAAAATGTTTGAATCCTTTCTAACACGTTCGAAATTTTGTTAAAAATTTTGTTTTTCTTTTCGTTAGCGGGCAACCAAACAGTTACGTTTGCAATAAAACACGCAATATTACATCACTCACTTTTTTCCGGTGACAACGCACATTTATTTGGAAATTTTTGCAAAAATCAAATAATTGTCGGATTTTAAAGAAATTTTCAGGACTTATTCACAAATGAATGAAATTATTTTTTAAATCATTATTTTTTAAAAATATTGGTAAAAATATTTTTTCACGTGTTGTCAACCCACCTCCTCGTAAATTCATGAAAATTCAAGAAATTAAATTCTGTAAGCAAAATTGGTTTCATTAGTTAAACGCAGGACTCTTTGGGTAATGTAAATTATGTTTTAATTTTTTAAACCATTTGGCCTCTTTTACCGAAAATTTTCTCCTAATAGTAAAATAAAAAAGGCAATAAAACTATGACATTATTTAATTAGATAAGCTTTTAATTGCTTTAATAAATAATATAAATTTCAGACATTATAATCTGAAAAAAGATTTCGATTAATAATGAAATTCTAAAAGAATTGTTTTCATTTTTGTTTTTGTAATGGTAATAATTTATAAAGTTTCAAAAATATTTCAAAAATATTTCCCAGACTTTAAGACGTTAGGTTGATAGGCTATAAAGTAAAGATTATATTAAAAATTGAAACGTTTAATACAAATCAACTAAACATCGTATTTTTAAAATAATTTTCAATCTTTTTTTCTGTGTATTTGAAGTATTTTTTCTATGATAATTTCTATGTGTACAATAAAATGTCGTGTTTTTCAGGGTTTCTTCCTCTTACCAGGAAAAAAGCTTATGCAATTATGTCACTTGTGATCGTCATACATTTATCATATCTCGCATTTGGCAAGCTGTCAACGTATTTCAAATACGGCGGATAAGTCAGAGGGTTTAACTTTGTTATTAAGAAATAGTTTTATTCTATGCTATCAATAAGATTCAATCAGATTAATTTAACATTACATTTGCCATTTTTAAAAAATAATGTGTTACAGTTGTATATTTTATTTTGCAAGATGTTTATAACCGAGAATTAACATTTGTTTACAAATGTGTCAAACGCTCAAAAATGGCTACCCCCCCCCCCCGCCTCAAAACTAAAAAAAAATCTCAAAATTTTCTATTCCAACCAATATAATTTCTGTTTGAAATACACCAGAGTATTTTGCTTACTGGAAATAGTAAATTTAATCATTTAGCTTTCAATTAAAACTAAAATAAAAGTTTCAAGAAATTTTTTTTTATTTTTAAAAATTCAATTTAAAAGTTAGTTATCGAAGATGAGTGGAGGTAGCTACGGTATTGAGGTATATGTTAGATCGAATGTTGTTGGATGAATTCTTGTAATGAATGAATGGGTTGCAAATCAGATTAGCTAGGTTTAGGATAGGCAGTGTTGGCCAATTTCACCCTACTTCACCTTCGGTCTGGTGCCAAAATTTTAATTATATTAGAATAAATAATCATATTTAAATGCTTACGTCAGCTTGTAACACTATTTTTGGTACCGAGAAAGAGAGAAGAGAAAAGGAGAAGAGAAGGAAAAGAAATAATATTTTAATATTTTTTTTCTTTTTTCTTTGCCCGCTGGCGGCTAGGTGATGAATATTCTAAGAGACTAACCAAGAAAAATAGAAAAATGTTTTTATGACTCTTGAGTGCTGGCTACAGAGTCGAATAAAGATTCTTGTCACAAAGTTTTAATGATCAATATCGCAGAAAGTGAATTTCTCTCTTATTGAAAAATTTAACGAATATTGATAAAACAACAGCGGTCTAAGGGTTTGATTGGAAACAGACTTTTCCCTGGCATGAGGGATTTTATGAGTCCTAGGGGCAGCCACCCACCCCTGGTCAGAAGAAGAGAAAACATTCCCAGAAATAAAGTTTTCTTTGTTTCTTTGTGGAGTTTTGCGACTCTGATAATTAAAAAAATTACCGTTTTTTTTAGACTGAAGCGAGATAATTTCTTACGACGATTGAAATGATAAAGCACAGATGTGAAACGATGAGGGGAAATCGATTTTGGAATGATAATTAAAATTTGGCCGGAGAAACGTTCCATGTCAGCTGAGCCATGGTAAGAGGCACTCACACAGGAGAGAAGAAGATGATCAATGAAAATAAAAAGGCCCCTATGGATTTCAGGAAACACGGAGAAATGTTATCTCCAACAGTAGTGAGAAGCGTTCATAGAGGAGAGAAGGAGACGAGGTTGATCGGGTGATCCCTTATTGGTCATGTGGAAATGCTAAGTGTAGCCAAAGTGCGCAACCAACCATCCCCATCGGGTGCGAGACTCAGTATAAGCAAGAGTCGATGGGTTTTCCAACAGTCGAGTACAATTGATTCGACCGTTAGTTCGAGAGGGAACGAGTTAACGCTAGAGACGTATTGTCATGTGACTGCCTGCTTTAGGAGAACCTCTGACTTTAGACTGGTGCCAGAACAACCAACTTAGATAAAGTGTTACATCCTATAGAATCCGTGGATTGGAATTATAGTTGTCTGCATGCAAGAGTGATAAACTTTAACTAAATATTGGATTGAACAAAACGTATGTATATACACTCTTTATTGTTAATTTTACAAACTATAACAAAAGCCCACTGAAAATCTCGCCACTAACCTTAATTCATTGACAAACAGTTATGGATGTAAGAGTTATAGATCGAACTATTCAAAGCCGTGACGAAAACTTCCCTGTATTTGTTTATCAATCGATGAGGCAGGAAGTAAGGAAATTTGAATTCCGTTCTTTTATTTTTGGGTTGATGCCAAAACCGTGAAATAGACGTGTATGGAGTCATTAATATGACCAACAAATAAAAATTGTTGGTTTGCTCATTTCGTTAAGATTGTCGAAAATTGCAAGGAAGACTACTTTTTGCAGTTTTTTTATGCTAAGCTGGGAAGTGTTCTAACAGAAGACCGAAAGTGCGGCACAGAGATCCGAAAGCGAATTGGCATGGCGAAAGAAGCATTCCAGAAGTTGAGTAAAGTATTAAGAAACAGGACAATTTCGCTAGAAACAAAGAAGAGAGTACTGGATTTCTATGTGACGTCAGTTCTTCAATATGGCAGTGAATGCTGGACAATATCATCGAAGATGAAGGAAAAACTTGAAGCAACTGAAATGTGGTTCTACAGAAGGATGCTGTGAATATCATCGATCGAGCAATGATGAAGTTTTGGAAAGGATGGAAACGAAAAGGAAATTAATACTGAGCATCAGGAAGAGACAGATGAAATTCCTGGGACATGCAATGAGGAAGGAGGGCTTGAAGAACCTGATACTAACAGGCCAGATAGAGGGAAAAGAGACAGAGGAAAGCAGCAGATAGCATATTTGAAGGAACTGATCAGGTGGATGACGGAACGGGGGTTGCGTGGTGTAACAGGAGAAAGCGTGCTAAGAGCCACCAGGGATGATCGCTTACGTCCTGAAAGGACAGGGCACATAGAAGAAGAAGATGCTATTCTAACAATCTCTATGCGTAATAAACTTGCTTGCAGAACATCTGCCTCAGCAAGAATAATGATTAAATTGGCATTTTAATTTATTCAGTTGTTGAGTCAAATCGTCCTTCATTCTTTTCGTAACAGTCTGCCCGAATTCGACACCACATGTTGCCTTGTGACGTAAAAAAGTACAAAAGAGCTCATTTCCAGAATGTCATATATATATATATATATATATATATATATATAGCCTACGTCTATAGCACGAATCGGAGTTTCATGCGTTATGCAATCATCAAATGCATATTTGAAATTGACAGTTTAAAAGATTTGAATTTAAGTTCACTCGCTGTTCATGGGAATTAACTCTTATAAAGTTAAGTTATTGTTTTTTTAATAACAATATTAAAAAAATAGATATTTTACGGTTACATGAAAAATTTAAAATTTAAAATTAAAATTGAAATAAAAATAAAAAAATAATAAAATACAGGGAGAAGAAATCAAAGGGGCGTAAATCGTGAGTTTTAAAATGTGAATATTCAAATATTACATGTACATAAAAATGTAGGGAAAATTTAAATTTTAAAATTATGAATAAAAATAAAATAAAATAAAAAGGAAAAAAAATGATACAAATATATAAAAATCATTATCCTGAAGCTATAAGGAGATGGTTAATGTTTATTAAATCGGCCTTGTGTCATACATAACCGAACTCTCTACAACTTACAGCTTATTCGTTATCATCAGAAGGTTGTCAGCAAGTTGGGACGTTGGATTTGTGGAAGTTTTGCACGTTAAAATAGGAATTTATTGATAGAAAAGGATAACCTGAATTGTAGACGTTAATGTTCAATGAGAAAGTTAAGGGTATCAAGAGTTCATAGTAGTATGTGAGTGTGTATGCTACCGTTGAGTAAGAATGTTGAGAATGGAGAAGAAGAGGAAGTAAAAGGAATTAGCACACGAGAAGGAGAAGAGAACGACCGTCCGAGTAGACTTTAAGTTTCTCCCTTGTTGCATTTTAGCTTGTCGTCTCTGCTGCTTCCATGGGACTGTTTGGCTGACTTTTCTTTCGCTTTTTATAACCATTTAGTTCTTTCGCACTGGATCGCTAACTCTTCTCAGTCTTACAAATCGCTTCCATTGGTCAGAAAATTAATTTAACATCTACTTGCGAAATCCGACTTCAACTTTTCTTTCAACACGTGGTCAATCCTTTTTCTAGTTGACAAAACCAGGATTTCAAACGTCATTGTGAATTTTTGTAAAAGTGAAGAAGAAAGTTGCTTTTAATTCTTAATTTTCTATCCACCACAATCCAGGGATGACTTCATACCGATATTCCGAACTTGAACCATATACCAACACAAAAGATGGGATTTGCTTTGGGGGGATTATGGATTGTTATGACTGCAGTGTGTCTTTGCAGAAGTTGAGAATGACAGTGATGTAGTCCTGGGTATGACGATAAACTACATCCGGCAGCAAGGTCTCTAATTGGGCGATTAGAGGATTTGAGAAGTGTAGAACCACCTCTTAATTAAAAATTACTAACAATGCATACTTATGACAAACAATACACTTTATCTGTAGTTGAAGGTATGAAATTGAGTTCAAAACTTATTTGATTGAAAGTTGAAACCACAAAATTGTGTTCAGAATATTTAGATTTCAGCATTAAATAACCCATGTAGATGTTGATATGCCGCTAAACAAAACTAGCTAACTAGCTTATTGCTACAAGGTGTCTTGAGACCTGTATAGAGGAACTACACCAAGATCATCCAAGCATTTTACGAATTAAAACCATCGGTCGTAGCCAAGTAACCTAATCTGTATTTAGATTTGGAAATATTTATTATCTATCTAACTCTAAACTTATTTATAAATGGAACTTTGTGTGTGTGTGTGTGTGTGTGTGTGTGTGTGTGTGTGTGTGTGTGTGCGTGTGTGTGTCCGTTAACTATAGACTCCGAAACGGCTGAACCGAGTTTCTTGAAAATTTACACAGTTGTACTATAAGCGTCTGCGAGTATTCTAAGCTAGGTTTTGTGTCGAGGTACCCTCGATAAATATCGAAAATCGATGATTGAAAAATCGGGTTATAGAAGGAGTGGTCCGATTTTAATCAAATTTGATACACTCATAGACAAAGACATAAGAAACGATATTCAGAAGTTCCAAGGTTGCAGTTCTATCCTTGGATGACTTATTTGACTCCGATATTGAAAATCGATACCTCGATATCCTACCGGGTCTGATCAAAATCAGTTTTTCAGCCCTTTTATTTTAGTTTTTGCTTCGGGTTTGGCTCTAAGTAGGTATGATTGTCGTTCTTAGTCTCAGCCATGATACCATTTACTCAGAGGACTTATTTAGCCTTCAAAATTCAGTTTACAATGAAAAAAACTCATTTGATATCGATACCAGGAAATCAAAATTTGATTTACATCCATTCATTTTTCTTTCTGTCTACGGTTTCGCTTTAACTGGAAACAACTATTGCTTTTTAGTCTTTCGTGCCAACGTCCAAAGAGTCTGAGATCCAGAACCATGGATTAGTTTTAAAGCTTTCATTACACCCGAGCAACACCGGCCTATACTGCTAGTGCATATATATATATATATATATATATATATATATATATATGCGATTGGTAAATTGTCGCAATTAATATATTATTCCTTAGGCTGAGTCTGAGCTCCAGGACTATGGATTAGTTTTAAAGCTTTCATTACACCCGAGCAACGCCGAGCTATACCGTTAGTTTTATTATAAATAGAGGCCATGTTTTTGTTTACCCTTTGTTTTTTTGTTTTTTCAAACTTATTTATTTCAATTTATTTTAATAAATATAATATTGTTAATAATCATTTGTTCACAACTTCGTACTCTGCTTAAGTTCTAAAAGTTTAGGTATCATAATGAAGGGCTCATTTGGACAATTACCCTGAAAGTACTTATAGAAAAGACACAGGGAGGCAACTTTACAGCGCTGATAAAGCTTTTTATATCAAAATATTTCTTATTTACTATAAACACTTTTTATGCACATGTTTGTGTTGCTATTGGGAACCTTGCTCTATCAAGATGACCTTCCGTAGTCAAACTGGTAGTGACACGTTTTGGCTATGGAAGCAGTTTCCCTGATGAAAAATATGCAATTTCAATTCCTGTCAAGTGGAAAATTTCTTTTTTTAGTGGGACGACTTTTCGTTCTAGGACAATTATTAAGTTCTCTGTTTATGAATACAAGAACTGGAATAGCAACTCAACTACGTGTATCCACTAAAAATAACGTTTATAATACGAGATAGTCAATAATCGAGATATGGACAATGGGTAAAAAAAAGTGGGTGAATTTGTGTGGGAGTAATTTTTGTAGATTAGATTTTCCTTTACTCATGACAGTTTATCGAATTAGAAAATATATATTTCTTCTTCTTCTTCTTCTTCTTCTTCTTCTTCTTCTTCTTATTATTATTATTATTATTATTATTTCATCCTATTTCAGTTGCTGCTATGGTCGCACTACTAACCAAGTCTGCGGGAAGACCTAAGGCAGGTCGTGCGTAGCGTGTTGTTATGGCTCCATTTCATGTTTTTTATAGCTCCCCTATCATCCCTAGCGTTACATAGACAAAGTTCTCCTTAGTGTGTGGGCTGTACTTAATAACACAATATTTTGTATATCTCTTAAGCTGGGGTTTCCAGGGATTCTTTCAATGTGTTGTTTTGTTCCATTTTTTTTATCATTCCAAGTGCACCTACTATCACTGGTACGACTTTTGTTTTCAATTTCCACATTATTATTATTATTATTATTATTATTATTATTATTATTTCAGATGATGGATCGTGTTCATAATATAATGTCAAATCATTTGTTATTAATTCTCTGTTTAAGAAAACAAAAACCGGACTAGCAACTCAAATGTTATAATTAGAAACTATTCAAGAGTTACTCAAGGTAAAGGGTTACTGTTAAAATGAAAATGATGAATAAAGTTATTTTTATTAACACATTGCAGATTATTTAAAGCAAGAAAATAATCTTAGATATTTTGATTTTAGAAAATTTTTTCAAAACAATAATTATTTTGTGATACAAGTCTTACTAATGAACCCCATAATTGGGGGAGAAGCTGTGTATTCATACCAGAATTTGATAAAGAATTAAAAACGTTATAATGTGAATATGAAGTGATTCGGTATTATAATCGATATATAAAATCATCCCTCATTTTGTGGCCGTGGTAGTTTCTATACATTTATAGTCTCGAATGTAAATAGGTCTAAATGACATGCATATGAAGCTAATCAGTTTGTTATTTGTTAATAGTTATAGATTCGTTTTTTTATTTATTTTTTTATTTTTACCGCGTATCAACCTTTTGGAGGTTACTTATAGCAAGAAAAAATTTTTGGTTGTAAGATGTTCTTGAAATGCTTTGTGAGCCTCACAACATTTGATTTTTTTTTCTACCTACATTTATATACATTACGAATTAAATTAATAAAAACTGACTATAATGTAACACCCCAATTGACCGTCCGAACAATTTTCTCCGGCGGCCGTTCTCCACGCTGTGATGTTTGCCGGGAGTTTGTTGAAAATGTCGGACGAACAGCTGGGGGTACAAGATTGAACTATGAGGAACGAACTTCCACAACTTGGATGGGTTGAAAGGATGCTTTATTCGTTTAGAGTTAGCCTTTTCGGTTGGGGCAGGCGAATGTGACACACAGCTCTAACTCTAATTAATGGAGATCAACAAATCCGAACTGAACGAAACAAGACGAACGGAGATCCTTACTTCAAGCTCGCACCCGGCTGAACTCAACTCTCCTCTCACTTAACTGACTTCTATTTATTTAAATGAATCCGGAAATCCGGAAATGCTTTAGACCACCGGTGACAAACATTGGCGACTGTAAGTTTGAAATTTCAGTTATCTTTTTTTTTTATCTTAATAAAGCTTCCGCCGGAAAATTCTTAATGTGTGGTCAAGATACAGTAAAGGACAGCCTTTGACCGGGTCATTCGAAAAACGCACCTGCTGAACTTTATCTCTTTATCACTGAGTTAAACATTTACCGGAGGACAATTTTCCTCATAAAAGAAAAAGTGTTTATTTATTTATTTTTTTCCTCTTCTTTTTCACTTTTGTTAAATATGTTTTTAAACTATTTTCTATTCTAATCTATTTTCTATTTTAATCTATTATAATAAAATACATATATGCCTAGTTATCGTGTCACACTATTAAGGAAGATAACTTTGTGGATTTTGAAGTCATTTTGGGGTCTTTTTGTTCAAATTCTAATATTAAGTGGATTCCTGTGATCATGGGTTTATTTTTATACTAAAATTCACAGAATATTAAAGTCGATAACTATTTATTATTTTCAATTTTTCTTGTTGAATTGTTTACCTGGCAGATAATTTATTATTGTATAAAAGTAGGCTACAACAAAATTTGTATTGAGTGGGAGACCCCGTATCATAGATCGGAACCCTTTCATCATCTCTGCTAATGGTGCTAATAGTTTTCAAGTGGTCAATTCACTTTCGTGTGTTAAACAGAATTAAATATATCCGCTGTTTACTGTACGCACATTGCAAAATCAATAGCAGGTTAAAGTAATGTTCAGTTTATCTTGAAATCCGTTTACTTCGTGTCAAAACTTGATATTGTCTAACTTCGTCATACACAACGTGCCAATTGCTAATAATGTTTGTTGATGATAGGACAACAACCTAAATCACGCCTTGATCTAGTGTACCCGGATTTGTCACCCAGAGTTACCATTAATATGGCGAATAAAAAAATGTCGGTTGATAAATTGGGAAATGAAATAGTCTCTTATGCATAATGGCTTTTGTAAATCTCCCAGAAAAATAAACAAACTATTTGTAAAACACTTTTATCTAACTAGCCGTCCCAATTGTGTGGGCTGTGTGTTGAATATTATTTAACTACTCCTCCTCACCCCTAAAAAATCGTCACTTTTTCTCATGTCCAGTGGGTAGATTCTATTCAGGGTTGAATTTCTCCAATGTAAGTCATTTGTTTTATTTCTCTATGACTAGTTTTCTTTGCTCAATTGAATGTTCTGTTATTTAGTTCGTCTTTAACTTGTCAGAGATTTTTGTTGCAAGTAATTTGGGCTTTAATTCCATATTTTTTTCCCTTTATCACCCGGATGAAAACCCCTCTCTTCTAGTTGGTCACTCCTTTAGTTAGGGTAATGGTGTAGTAAGCTATCTGATTCCCCAGCCCAGGCAGAAAAATGAAGTTGGAAGAGAGTTCCACTGGTATGAAGTATGAGCTGGGAAACTATCAATATCAAGAATAGAACTTACGGTCACATCTAGGAATTTCAACAGTAAAATGAGAACTAGCTGCCAATCTAGCATTGCTTTTAAATTCATGTAGTTGTACCAAAGAGGAAAAATCAGAATAAATGCCACAAACATTTATTAAAATTCTTCAATGTAAGTCATTTTTCTCTATGACTATTTCTTTGCTCAATTGAATGTTCTGCTATTTAGTTTATCTTTAACTTGTCAGAAATTTTTGTTGCAGGTACTTTGGACTTTAACTAAGTTGAAACTTTTACTTTATTTTTTATTTTTTACTTTGTTTTTTTAAATTGGAGTAGATAGACTCTTCTATCGCCCGGTTCACAAACCACCCACATCCATTAAACAGGTGTAGAGGCTCATCCCTTGTTCCCTGTTCAGAAAGTGTTCTCCGACTCTCTTTTTCTCCTCAAACTTCAGTAATGGTGCTTCTGTGATTTTCCTGCGATGTGCGTGGTCGGTAGCAACGTCTTTTCATTGTGATGGCACCGGGTTGGCAGTTTTCTGGTTGCTGCTTCCGACTGGTAGTTAGCAAGCTCTACCTCTTGCGTAGCGTCAAGAGCGGGCGCTCTGATCAACAGTTGCATAATATCGGGGTTCTTGCAGTGCCATGTCGCGCATGGATAGGTGTCCCTGCAGGCGCTTTCGGTGGGAACCCCGAGGCCACAGTTTGCTGCAGCCTGCGCCAGTTCCCTTCTAGTGCATCGTGCATGTCGCAGCTAATGACCGTTTGCCTCCTCTACTCGAGGTCTCTCTACAACAACAACAACTTTAACATGAACATCCATATCTCCGCCAAAAAGGCTAAACCAGCAAATTAAAATCACCTAAACCTCTTAACATTTCCTTTACTAACATCCGCGGTATCCGAACCAACTTCAGTCGCGTTGAATCTTTTCTCCATCAAAAGTCCCCTGACATCCTTGCTCTCTGTGAGACTAATCTCAACTCCTCAATTCCCTCTTCTGACTTCTCTATCCCTGGCTACCTTCCTCTCTTCAGAAAGGACTCCAATGTGCACATGCATGGGCTTGGGGTTTACGTCAGTGACTGCCTTCCTCTAGCTAGGATGATTTCTCTTGAATCCTTACATCAATCTTATATGTGTTTCCGTCTCTCCCTTCTAAGCTTAGTTAGCTATCTCTTCTTTCTCTACCGTTCCTCATCATCTTCTAATTGTTTCGTTCTTGACAGCATCTCCAACAATATCGACAAGGCCATTTCCTCCCACCCGTTTGCTCATATATTTGTGTTTGGCGTCTTTAACGCCCGTCATGATGAGTGGCTGGATAACTCCGTTACAGATCTTGCTGGTGTACACACAATGAATTTTTCTATCACTCAGTCCCTTACGCAGGTGGTGGAGTTCCCCACGCGTTTCTGTAATAACCCTAATGGACACGACTCACTACTAGATATGTGCTTTACCTCCACCCTTGACTCTTGCAATGTCAAGCAATTCTGCCCTCTCGGAAACTCTGACCATGCGTTAGTTTCCGTCAGCATCTCCTTTCGCCTTCACCCCACCCAAGAACCTCAGACCAGCAGAATATCTTACTGCTACCAAAGAGCCGATTGGGACTCGTTCCGCGATTTTCTGAGTGACGTCCCTTGGAATAAAGTATTTAACCTTCTTATTGAAGACTGTGCGGTTGAGGTCTCCTCTTGGGTTAAGGCTGGTATCGATGCTTTCATCCCTGCCAGGAAGTTGAGACTTAAATCCCACTCATCCCCCTGGTTCTTCCCTGCCTGCTCAGCTGCCATCGCCGAAATCACTTCTTTCGGCTTCACCGGAGTCACGCGTCGGGCCATAACAGGTTCCTTTTTGCCTCGGCTCGCAATGAGTGCAAGAAGGCACTTAAAGGGGCTAAGCTGATGTTTGCAGCCAGAATGAAGCAGCGCATAGCATCCCGTAAGTTCGGCTCCAAAGACTACTGGAGGCTCTGTAAAAGCGTGCCGAACAGCAGTAAGCCCTCAATCCCCCCTCTAATCAACGAATTTGAGGTCCTCACCTCTTCAACAGACAAGGCTGAGTGCTTCGCTCGCAGATTCTCCACACTGGACTCGTCTGGAGTATCTGTACCCCACTTCCCTCTCCGAACCCAGGCCCAACTGACTGACCTACTAATTATGCCCTCGGTGGTTTCCAAAATAATTTCTAAGCTTGACCCCCATAAGGCGATCGGTGGCGACGGAATACCCAATATTGTCCTTAAGAAATGTGCTCCTGAATTCTTCTCTGTTCTCTCTAAACTCTATAACTACTGCTTCTCTGCTTCCTGCTTTCCTGCCTGCTGGAAATCCTCCTCTGTGGTTCCTATATATAGAAATATTGAAGAACCCTCTGACTCCACTTATTATCGCCCTATCAGCCTCCTACCGATCTTTGGCAAAGTGTTCAAAGCCATCATCAACGCCGAGGTGGTACATCTCACAGCCCACAGACTCTTCTCTGACAAACAGTATGGCTTCCGCTTCACCAGGTCTACTGCTGATATGCTCACGACCATCACTGAGTATATACACCAGGCCCTCGCCAAAAACAACGAAGGCCGAACTGTTGCCCTTGACATCTCCAACATGGATCAGGCTTCTCTCCCTGAAAGTAAAACGCTGCGTTTCCTCGGATTAACTCTCACATCAGACCTAAAGTGGAATAACTATATAGAATCCATAGCTAAATCCGCTGCTAAGAAAATCAGTTCTCTGTGTAGGGCCAGGAAGTTTTTCCCGTCCGAAACAATCCTGCACATATACAAATCTAACATCCGCCCGTGCATTGAATATTGCTGCCATATCTGGTCGGGTGCTCCTGCTATCCACTTAGGTGTCCTCGACCAAATCCAGCAGAGAATCTGTAGTGTGATCGATCCCGACTTGACTGCTAGGATACAGTCGCTTTCTCACCGACGCAGTGTGGCTTTCCTGTGTCTCTTCTACAAATGCTTTCACGGCTTCTGCTCTGATGAACTTAGTTCACTGGTGCCTCTATATATGAATTTCCTCAAGCCACAAGATTAGCAACTAGGTCCCACCCTTTTACTGTGAAACCAATAAATTGTAAATACAAATTCTACTCCAGTAGCTTCTTTTCTCGCACTTCCCGTGTATGAAATTCTCTTCTGCATACTTGCTTTCCCGACAACTATAATCTCCAACAATTTAAATGTAAAGTCAATAGTCATCTCCTATCTCATTAACTTACATCCACTCTATCATGATCTTTCATCGTCCACTCCACTCTAATCAGTATTCTCTTTCTTCTCCTACTCTCTTCCTGACACCCCCTGCAACCTTTCATTCCTTCTCATAGCATTCCTTTTATGTAACCCCCTGCACAACAGTGGCAGTAAAATGCCTTGCTTGGGGCGACACGATTATAAAAAAAACACACACACACACACGCACAAAATAAATTGCACATCCGCAAAATCGGGTTCAAACAACTACAACATTTGGAAAAAAAACCCAAAGTAAAATTGCACACCTGCAAAAAGGGATTCAAACGACTTTGTAAAAACCCAACTAAGAAAAATTCACAAATCAGTCGAAAAGCAAATTCTGAATCCTGATTGGATTAAAAACAGCAAATTTATATCTGACGTATTTTCACACTTAGCTGTAAAAAGCTTCGCTGGAGCCGGCATCATGAGAAGCTTGACTATAAAAACCACGACGTTAACCTGTCAAAAGTAAGTAAGATGGAAGCAGTAACTGACCGCATCTCACCATGTAAAGAAGAAACTTCAAACTCACTCGCCTTTGCGGCCAACTTTTCTTCTTTTTTACTCCACGCCAAACCGGACGTAGGTCACGCCTCAGTTTCATTCGACCTGTTCTTCTAACGTCCTTTTCTTCATTTTTACACCACGCCGCTAAAGAGGAAAACAGCAACAACCAAATATACGTGTTAGGTACTACTTCTTTATTTGTTTTACCTTCTCTTTCTCTCAACCTGTCGCGACCTACTAAAAAGAGGAAGGAACAAAGACTTTACACTCCGCTACTACACAACCATGCACTCTAAACATCGGCGGACATTTTAAATACATACATTTCTCTACGAACAATTTTAACTACAAAACTGCGTGCATTTTCTCAATGAACATTTTTCTTTTCGCAAATATAATGTTCAGTTAACGAATTTCACTTATATTTTCTTTCTTACACATTTGCCATTCTGTAAATAAATCTTTGCTTTGATGTACACACGAGGTATTTTATCTTTTAACATTTCAACCTTCTGATATTTAAATTTTGGGAACTTCGGACATGTTTGGCACAGGGCCAATTCACCAAGCATCACCGAGGCCCTACAAATTAACTTTTAAAAGTAATGACTGTTCCAGAGCCGGTGCATAATACTTCTACCTTAGGAAATGCCTTGTGACCCTCGCTATATTATCAAAGCTTGCTTTTTTTTTTTTACCTACATTGATATACGTTACAAATAATCTAAGCACAACTGATTGTTTAAGGATGAAAAATTATCACGGATTTTAACGTCATTCTGGATCTTTGTTTTTGTTTTTTTTTTCATCCAAATCCGTAAATTTGTTTCGCTCTCGAAAAGAAATACTATACAAAATTCACTATTATTCTATCTATTAGGATTACCATACAAAAGGGTCAAAAGTTACCTCCCCTGGACCATTCAAGGAAGTCCGTCCCCAGCTAACAGGTGCATGCCGGGCGACAAGGAGAAGGGACTTCCAGCAGAGGCGAGCAAACATGGCAGGCTGAGATTTGACACGCTCTCTATAAACACACGGTGGTTCAACATCTACAACTGTTCGCTGTACTCATGTTTCCACAATAATAAATTCCCTAGTTATTTCAAATACTCGACGAGTGTGTCATTTTTCCATAACCATTTTATTTTGTCATGTTAAAAACATAATACTATCCATAATGAAGAATGTGTTGAATAAAAATAAAATTCTTCAAGTTTTTAACAAGAGAAATCTGTAGATAATGTTAAAGATTGGTGCAAAACATTCTTCATTTATTTAAATGGAATGATCTATTATGACATGCCTCTAATTCATATTTAGATATATTGTATTTATTCTCCATTTTTTAGTTTAATTGTTCACCTATATTGGATATGATTCGTTATTGTACATAGGCTGTAATGATCTATTATAACATGTCTCTAATTTATATTTAGATATATTGTATTTATTTTCGATTTTTCTAGTTGAATTGTTCACCTATATTGCATATGATTCATTATTGCACATAATTAGGTTACAATAAAATTTTTATTTTATAGGAATACTACTTTATGAAAATTGAGATGTAGAGTGGGGCTCACGTATCAAAGATTCGAGGTGTGCATAAGAATCTTGATCTGGTCCTGAATTAATCTATTTATAAATAATAAAAAATATAGAAAAATAATTACAAAAAAGTAAAATATTGATTTTTATTACGTTAAAAAAAGGAAAATTATTTATTAGGGAACACCATACTTACAAACGTAAGCAAATCACTCAAGAGTTCTAAGCAGAAATTGTGTCGGTCTCCATCAGATCTGACCGAGGCGAGCCATCGATGTTATAAAAATACATTTTTAATGATTTTTAAATAAAATTTTCAAATTATTTGCTGTAATTAAATCAAGTTATGATTTAAGTAACTATTTTTCCATAAAGTTGACTTGATTATTTTTATTTTTAATGAATTTTTATTTTTATTCCTTTACAATTTTCTGCCAATCGGACCGCTTCCATTGTGATCTTAGTCAATTTAATGGAAAATTTTGACATCGTAGCCGTTTAACCTCATTCAGTCTTTATTAATTAAAAGTGTCTTTTTTTCAACAACACAAAAATTTGGGGTGTTATGTTTGTCCTGAAAGTAAAATAAAATTATAAAACTCGCCTTTTCGTTCGAGTGACACACTTAGTAATATTATTAGCATGAATTTGTACATTTTTTGTTCCTATGTGCCGCGCCCCTTTAATACATAGACGATCATGGCTCTCCACGACTTTCTATCTCATCTAATTTTTAGCATTTTCTCCCTTTTCTAAGGTCCCCGTTTCCATCCAATGGTTCGTTATCTTTCTCCATCTTTCTTTCTTCCAATAGTGCCTTGTGCGTGTTAAGTTTTCAAGCCCTCCTTCCTCATTATATGCCCAAGAAATTTGAGTTGTCATTTCCTGATTTAATCCTGAGCATGACGGTAAACTACATCCGGTAGCAAGGCCTCTGATTGGGAGGTTGTGAGGAGCATGAGACCACCTCTTAATTGCTGTTGTTCCCAGGTCCACCCTGACCCGGCGTGGTAGCACCTGTTAGGTTCTCAGTTATGGGCAAATTAATTAACTTCCAGACTTGGGTCAAAACACTATAAAAGTATAAAATACACTTTTATGGAAGTATATACATAAAAATAGACTTTTATAGAAAAATATACATTTCTGAAGAAAAAATTATTACCATAACACATTTTTGGAAGGAAATAAAAAAGAATAAAAACAAAAAATATTCATTAAAATCTGACTAAATCAACCTTCTCACTATAACCGAAAATAAAAAAAAAACAAACTTAAAATCCCACCTTTTTGGCATTAAATAACCCACGGTGATTGATATGCCGTTAAACAAAACTCAAACTCATTTCCTGATTCTAAGTGTTTGTTTTCTTGCCATTTTCTCTAAGACTTCCTTGTTAGTTAGTCATTCCGTCCGTGGAATTCTCAATATTCTTCTGTGGACCAAATTTCTGCTGCCTCTATTTGTTTCCCTCAATTGAGATTGTCCAAGACCCACTACTACTATATAAGAGTGATCTTTTCTTTGCTTCAAACAAAATCTTTTTCGGTTCTCATCACCTTGATTACTGGTGTTATTTTGATATGGCAGGCAGGCAACACCAAATGGCACTGTTAGTCTTAGATAAAGATATTATCGCTCGAGAGATATCGTTACGCTTTATGAATATGCATTTCAATAAATGACTCTTCGGCTAATGAATTCGTTGAACATTTATTTTGGTTATCCACGTTATGAACGAGATCAGGTTGCATGTCAATAACTTATGAGCGGGCAAAAACTGCATCTGACTGTGTAACTGTTTATAGAAACAGGGGAATTTAACACAGACAAACTGTTATTTGGAGGCAGTTATAAATAAGATAAATAAAAAAAATGAAATTTGATATTAAACGCCAACTGGCACAAAAAGAAAAATATAAAGCAAGAATTTTACAGATCAAGAATTTCTGGCTCGAGTTCCGTTTACTAGGCACGCTACTGGATGGCAGTTATATTCAAGATGGAGGTTGTTATAACAACGTCAATTCTGTTGGTGATTATTGTAACGACTTCCGATCCCACTAAGGAATGCCTGGATCAAGACGGATCCAGCGAAATAGTTTAAACTGTTGTTTCTCCTGGAAATGGAAAAAGAAAAAGGGAAAGAAAAAAGGGAAAAGGGAAAGAAGGGAAAAAAAAGGAAACGATGGGGTAGACAAGAAAAGAGTTAAAGGAGAAATTGGGGAGAAAGAAAGAAGAAAAAACCACGCCAGACAGCCGTCGTAAGAAATGCCAGCTAAAGGAGAGTGGGAAGAAAGGGATAGATACATAAAATGGAAAAAGAAAAAAGGGAAAAGGGAAATAGAGAAAAAAGATAACATGATGTAATATTCGGTTCTGCCAAAGGTTTTTCACAAATTTTTTCCGTTTAAAATAATATCGTCTTATCGTAGGGATAAAATTATTCTAAATTCTATTACTGGAATAAAAGGGTAGGAGCGGTGAAAAAAAATATTGTATTGGGGGAGGGGTCTAAACAGAGAATTTTGATAAATAATATATATATATATATATATATATATATATATATATATATATATATATATATATATATATAGTTATCGCTATACTCGTTTCGAAAAACCCTCTGAGTATATACGCGGAAGGAAAAAATGGAAATAAAAAAAGAAAGAGCTAAGCACTTGTACATCAAAGTACGTAGCCCAAAGAAAAAACCCGAGACGAGTAACCTAAAACAAAAAAGCGCTCAATACACAAGTAGAGCAAACAAAGAAAGTAACTAACCCAAAGAGCCAACGAACCTACCAAGGTTTCACCTAACCGGATCTTCCCTGAAGTTACCTTAGTTACTTTATATATATATATATATATATATATCTCACGGCCAGAAGCAAGTGGATGTCTAGACACACTGATGAGCTGTGATACAGCGAAACGGGTTTATATGTGAATGACAGATATATTATGCTCTCATTACGATTGAGTTCTTTAGAGAGGAAAATAAAAAGAACATGTACCACTGCTGTGATTTATGCATTGCTCTTCAGCAATGAGTTGAGTTCTTTCGGTGACTGGCAGGTGTATACACCGCTTTAGGATGTGGTTTCCGGCTTTCTCTTTTCCAATCTTTTCACTTTTCTTTTCTTTTGTATTTTTTTTTTCAATTGGAATAGATAGACTGAACTATCGCCCGGTTCACACTCCACCCACATCTATTGAACAGGTGTAGAGGCTCATCCCTTGTTCCCTGTTTAGGATATGGTTTCCGGCTTTCTCTTTTCCAATCTTTTCACTTTTCTTTTCTTTTGTATTTTTTTCAATTGGAGTAGATAGACTGAACTATCGCCCGGTTCACACTCCACCCACATCTATTGAACAGGTGAAGAGGCTCATCCCTTGTTCCCTGTTTAGGATGTGGTTTCCGGCTTTCTCTTTTCCAATCTTTTCACTCTTACGTAGCCCCCTGCATACCAGTGGCCTTACCGCCTTGCTTGGGGTGATGTGATTAAAAAAAAAAAAAAAAAAAATAACACGCTAAAATTTCCCACCTCTGATTCCATGTGCTTATGGTTTAGGGATTAGCGACTTCGAATGATACCGAATCGGTCGAATTTCGATCCCGGCCAGAAGAAAGTGGATGTCTATCCAGACTGATGAGCTGTGATACAGTGAAACTGACTTGTATGTGGATATAAATTTATGAGGGATATATATATATATAAAACAGAAGGGAAAATACCTAAGATAAAAAGATTGTTATAGGAAATTCTAAAGATATAGATATTATTTCAAAGAGTAATTTTTTTTATTTGAATTTATTTTGAAAAAATATTTCTTATTTTTTTGAAAAAATACAATATTTCCTTTGCTGCTCCTATCCTTTTATTCAAGTTCAGAATAGTTTGTAACACCCCAATCCACGGGTTAAAAAGTATCCGAAGAAAGTGATGTTGTGTATCTTCATATTATTATTATTATTATTTTTTTTTTTACTATTCGTTCATCGAATACAAAACCCAAGGGTCATCCACTGTAGATATTTATTGAGTGAAATTGTTGTAAGGGAATATAAAGAAGGAAGTAAGAGAGGGCAATATAAGGACGAGTGTGACAGTTATCGGTTGACTCGAGACTTAAAGCGACCAAGATTTTAGTTGTTAGGGAAGCATTCCCTCGGAAGTTATTTCCACTAATTAACAGTTCTGGTAAAGAAGCACTCTGACTGGAATTTGGATTTTATCAAAGGAACACGAATGGTGATGGTTTACCACCGTGGCTATGGCACGGCGGTTCCCATTTGTAAAGATATGATTTGATTTATCAAAGAAACAGGAAGGGAATAGCGATGGTCTGTCACCGTGGCTAATATACATTTTCGATGGGTGAATTGTCACTATTTTATAGTTTTAATTTCGTGTATGCATGTTTATTTTTTATTTTGTCTACTACACAGTATAGAAGGGTCAGTTGGGCACCGTCTGTGAAAAAAAGGGCATCATGACGCAATTCACACCGCCAGAAATGTGGAAACGGCATGCTGTATTGCCTGGCATTCGCATCGGAAGCTCCGATACAAACATTTCAGAGTGTTTAGGTGTCCATGTAAGGTCAGTGCAGAGGATTCGGAAAGAGTTGGATGAGTCTAATGATGATTACGAAGGTGTTTGGAGTGATCACTAATGATGGCGGTGTCATGCCTCCATTCATCTTCACACGTGGCTTCAGATTCAACACGGAGGCCTGCATCAAGTGCCTCGGGGAAGTAGTGCTGTCCTGAGTCAAGAGGGTGGCTGCTAGAAGACCCTATGTTTGGCAACAGGATTCTGCACCATGCCACACAAGTAGGAGAACTCAATCATGGTTGTCACACAATTTCTACGACCACATCACCGCTTACATCTGGCCACCAAACTGACCCCCCTGATTATTATGTGTGGGGCACAGTTGAGCGAGAGACGAGCAAAACTCATTGTAACATCAAAAATGAACTGAAGGCAAGGATTATGGCAACATTCACCAACTTCATCAAAGAAACCGCCCAGAAGAGTTACAGGAGATTCTGAACCATCCGGAGGCCGTGGTTGAAATCCATGTAGAGTTTATTGAAGAAATTAACTCAAGATATTTTTGTATAATTTTAGTAAATATATCTGTTAAAATGAGATGTCAGCGTTATTTCATTTTTGCTTAATTCAGACGACATTTCATCCATTGCACACTGTATGATAAATATCATCAGTTTTCATGACAATATTTTTATCATTTTGTTGTCTTTTTATTTCCCGAATTTAATTTCCACCTACTAAATTCACACACACACACACACACACACACACACACACACACACACACACACACACACACGTATATAAAGGAAAACTCAACACGTCATTTAAATTGGTTATAAATTATAATTCATTTCAATGAGCTTAATTAGCTCATTTCATCAGACCACACAATATTCCTTCCATTTGGTACAAAAAATTTTGCCGGAATAATTTTTTGTACCAAATGGAAGGAATATTGTAAGGTCTGATGAAATGAGCTAATTAAGCTCATTGAAATGAATTATAATTTATAACCAATTTAAATGACGTGTTGAGTTTTCCTTTATAAATATAATATGGCTCTGGATAACATCCATTGAACTCTCTATATAAATATAGCATTTCATACTTTATATTAAGTTGATCTTGTTGGATTATCCTCGCTGTTTACTGACTGGGCATATATATATATATATATATATATATATATATATATATATATATATAGAGAGAGAGAGAGAGAGAGAGAGAGACAGAAATAACAAATGGAATTAAATAAAGTTGACGTCATAATTTATGACCTAAGAAACAATATATATATATAAATATATATATATATATATATAGCCTCATAATCGTTTACGATGTGAAACTTAAGCACAGTAGTCTTTATCCCTAGTCTTGTGCACACGTTGGAAACCCACTTTAAACTTGCTCTTATGCCATACTTTATTTGAGTGAGTGCACTGTCAAGACCGCACTATAATGGTGCGGTTTAATTACTGCTCAGTACTGTAGCGCAGGGAGATAGTTAATGTTTCTTTGATTCGGCCTTGTGTCAGACATAACCGAACTCCCTACAGCTTACAGGATTTATGCAGAATTATCATCATCAGAATTATCAGAAGGTTGGTTGTGAGGAATAGTGCAAAAATAAAATATGCATTTTTCATGTTAAAATAGAAATATATTAAAAGGAAAGAATAACAAGAATAGGCAGCAGTTTGAGTTTTATCCAATTATCAGAAGGTTTTCATCATTATCAGAAGATTGGTTGTCGACAGGTTGGATCATGTGGAATTGTGTGGAATAGTGTAAGAATAAAATATACATTTTGCATTTTAAAATAGAAATGTATTAAAGGGAAAGAATAACACAAGTTGTAGAAGTTAATGTTCAGTTAGAAACATTATTAAGAAGTTAAGGGTAGAGTTCGTGTTCAATGATAAGGTTGTGGGTATCAAGCCTTGTAGAAAATGTTCGTAGTAGTAATTGTTGAAAGAGTATATGCGTCCGTACGTATGGAGAATTAGAAGTAAAAGAAATCAGCAGAAGGAAAAAGAAAGAAGAAGCTTCTCTCGTTAGATTTTAGCATGTCGTCTTGGCAGCTTCCATCCCCTGATTAACTCACTGACGCTGATCGGGGCCCTTTTGCTGTCATTAGATTTTCGCACGGACTCGTGAAATCCTCAAGTCTTGCAAGTCGCTACCATTGGTCAAAAATCAATTTAACATCTACTTGCAAATTCTGGGTTCGACTTTTTCTGTAAGCACATGGTCAATCCTTTTACTGTTTGGGAAAACCAGGATTTCACACGTCATTTTGAATTTTTGTAAAAGTGAAGAAGGTTGATTTTTAATTCTTAATTTCTTATCCACCACGTAAACACAAATTCAATCCTTTTTCTATTCGGTAAACCAGGATTTCACACGTCATTGTGAATTTTTTATAAAAGTGAAGAAGGATTTCAATTCTACCTCATCCACCACGTAAACACGAAGTCAACTTTTTTCATTCGGCAAACCAGGATTTCACACGTCAACAGAATTTTGTAAAAGTGAAGAAGGTTGATTTTAATTTTAATTTCTTATCTCACCACGGAACATTCTGAAGTCAACTCTTTTCTATTCACAAACCAGATTTCACACGTCATTGTGAATTTTTGTAAAAGTGAAGAAGGTTGATTTAATTTTAATTTCTTGTCCACCACGTAAACACGAAGTCAATCCTTTTCTGTTCGGCAAAACCAGATTTCCTCACACGTCGTTTTGAATTTTTGTAAAAGTAAAGGTAGAAGGTTGATTTTAATTCTTAATTTCTTATCCACCACGTAAACACGAAGTCAATCCTTTTTCATTCGGCAAAACCAGGATTTCACACGTCATTGTGAATTTTTAAAAGTGAAGAAGGTTGATTTTAATTCCTTAATTTCTTATCCGACTACGTAAACACGAAGTCAATCCTTTCTGCCTGGCAAAACCAGGATTTCAATACTGTCATTTTGAATTTCTTGTAAAAGAAGAAGGTTGATTTTAATTCTTAACTTCTTATCCACCACGCAAACACGAAGTCAATCCTTTTCTCTATTCAGAACCGATTTCACGCGTCATTGTGAATTTTGTAAAAGTGAAGAAGGTTGATTTTAATTCTTAATTTCTTATTCATCTACGTAAACACGAAGTCAATCCCTTTTCTATTCGGCAAAACCGTAGATTTCACACGTCATTTTGAATTTTTGTAAAAGTGAAGAAGGTTGATTTTAATTTTAATTTCATCTATCACGTAAAATGGCCGAAGCTCTAATCTTTTCTATTCGCAAAAACCGTGATTTTCACACGTCATTGTGAATTTTTGTAAAAGTGAAGAAGCGCCAATTTTAATTTCAGACTTCTTTATCCACCACGTAAACACGAAGTCATCCTTTTTTCTATTCGGCAAAACCAGGATTTCGCTACGTCATTTTGAATTTTTGTAAAAGTGTTGGGGTTGATTTTAATTTAATTTCTTATCCACCACGTAAACACATGAAGTCAATCCTTCTATTCGGCAAAACCAGGATTTCACACGTCATTGTGAATTTTTGTAAAGAAGAAAGTTGATTTTAATTCTTTAATTTCTTATCCACCATGTAAACAGGATATGTCAACTTTTCATTCGGCAAAACCAGATTTCACACGTCATTTTGAATTTTTTGTGTAAAAGGAAGAAGCATATTTTTGGAATTTTAATTTCTTTATCCACTACGTAAACACGAAGTCAATCCTTTTTCTATTCGGCAAAAACCAGGATTTAATGTCATTGTGAATTTTTGTAAAAAGTGAAGAAAGTTGATTTTAATTTTAATTTCTTATCCACCACGTAAATTGTGAGGTCAACTTTTCTATCTATAAAACCAGGATTTCATTAGCCGTCATTGTGAATTTTTGTAAAAGAAGAAGGTTGATTTAATTTTAATTTCTTATCCCACCGACAAACACGAAGTCAATCCTTTTCTATTCGGCAAAACCAGGATTTCACACGTCATTGTGAATTTTTGTAAAAGTGAAGAAGAAGGTTGATTTTAATTCTTAATTTCATCCACCACGTAAACACGAAGTCAATCATTCGGCAAAACCAGATTTCACCGTCATTTTGAATTTTTGTAAAAGTGAAGAAGAAGGTTGATTTTAATTTTAATTTCTTATCCACCACGTAAACACGAAGTCAATCCTTTTCTATTCGCAAAACCAGATTACCACGTCATTGTGAATTTTTGTAAAAGTGAAGAAGAAGGTTGATTTAATTTTGGAATTTCTTATCCACCACGTAAATACTGAAGTCAATCCTTTTCTTATTCAAAAAACCAGGATTTCACATTACCACAGGACTTTGTAAACGTGAAGAAGGTTGATTTTTAATTTTAATTTCTATCCACCACGTAAACACGAGAAGCTCTCCATCCTTTTCATTCGGCAAACCAGATTTCACACGTCGTCGGTGAATTTTTGTAAACGAAGAAGAAGGTTGATTTAATTCTTGAATTTCTTATCCACCACGTAAACACGAAGTCAATCCTTTTTTTCATTTGGCAAAAACCATGATTTCACACGTCAGGAATTTTTAAAAAGTGAAGAAGAAGATTTTAATTTTAATTTCTTATCCATCACGTAAACACGATGTCAATCCTTTTTATATTCGGCAAAACCAGATTTGTGCACAATGTCATTGCGGAATTTCAAAAGTGAAGTAAGGTTGATTTTAATTCTTAATTTCCTTATCCAATTACCAAAAATGGAGACGAAGTCAATCCTTTTTCTATTCGGCAAAAACCAGGATTTCACACGTCATTGTGAATTTTTGTAAAAGTGAAGAAGGTTGATTTTAAATTTTGAATTTCTATCCACCACGCAAACACGATGTCAATCCTTTTCTATTCGGCAAAACCAGGATTTTGCCATTGTCATTGTGAATTTTTGTAAAAGTGAAGAAGAAGGCTGATTTGACTTTTAATTTCTTATCCACCACAAACACGATGTCAACTTTTATATTCGGCAAAACCAGGATTTCACACGTCATTGGGAAAGAATTTCTAGGCAAAGTGAAGAAGGTTGATTTTAATTCTTAATTTCCTTATCCACCACGTAAACACGAAAGTCAACCTTTTCTATTCGGCAAAACCAGGATTTCACACGGTTTTTTTTTTTTGTGAATTTTTGTAAAAGTGAAGAATAACATTCTTAATTCTTAATTTCCTATCCACCACGTGGCAAACACGATGTCAATCCTTTTTTCTATTCGGCAAACCAGGATTTCACACGTCATTGTGAATTTTTGGTGCGCCGGAAGAAAGGCTGATTTTAATTTTAATTTCATTCACCTTCACGTAAACACGATGTCAATCCTTTTCCTATTCGGCAAAAACCGATTTCACACGTCATTGTGAATTTTTGTGTATGAAGAAGAAGGTTGCGATTTTAATTTCATCTCTTATCCGCTCACGTAAACACGAAGTCAACTTTTCATTCGGCAAAACCATGATTTCACACACAATATTGGAATTTTGTAAAAGTGGCGGAAGAAGGTTGATTTTAATTTCAAATTTCTTATCCACCACGTAAACCCGATGTCAATCCTTTTTCTATTCGGCAAAACCAGGATTTCACACGTCATTGTGAATTTTTGTAAAAGTGAAGAAGGTTGATTTTAATTCTTAATTTCTTATCCACCACGTAAACACGAAGTCAATCCTTTTTCTATTCGGCAAAACCAGGATTTCACACGTCATTTTGAATTTTTGTAAAAGTGAAGAAGAAGGTTGATTTTAATTCTTAATTTCTTATCCACCACGTAAACACGAAGTCAATCCTTTTTCTATTCGGCAAAACCAGGATTTCACACGTTATTTTGAATTTTTGTAAAAGTGAAGAAGAAGGTTGATTTTAATTCTCAATTTCTTATCCACCACGTAAACACGAAGTCAATCCTTTTTCTATTCGGCAAAACCAGGATTTCACACGTTATTTTGAATTTTTGTAAAAGTGAAGAAGAAGGTTGATTTCAATTCTCAATTTCTTATCCACCACGTAAACACGAAGTCAATCCTTTTTCTATTCGGCAAAACCAGGATTTCACACGTTATTTTGAATTTTTGTAAAAGTGAAGAAGAAGGTTGATTTTAATTCTTAATTTCTTATCCACCACGTAAACACGAAGTCAATCCTTTTTCTCTTCGGGAAAACCAGGATTTCACACGTCATTTTGAATTTTTGTAAAAGTGAAGAAGGTTGATTTCAATTCTTAATTTCTTATCCACCACGTAAACACGAAGTCAATCCTTTTTCTATTCGGCAAAACCAGGATTTCACACGTCATTTTGAATTTTTGTAAAAGTGAAGAAGGTTGATTTTAATTCTTAATTTCTTATCCACCACGTAAACACGAAGTCAATCCTTTTTCTATTCGGCAAAACCAGGATTTCACACGTCATTTTGAATTTTTGTAAAAGTGAAGAAGGTTGATTTTAATTCTTAATTTCTTATCCACCACGTAAACACGAAGTCAATCCTTTTTCTATTCGGCAAAACCAGGATTTCGCACGTCATTTTGAATTTTTGTAAAAGTGAAGAAGGTTGATTTTAATTCTTAATTTCTTATCCACCACGTAAACACGAAGTCAATCCTTTTTCTATTCGGCAAACCCAGGATTTCACACGTCATTTTGAATTTTTGTAAAAGTGAAGAAAGTTGATTTTAATTCTTAATTTCTTATCCACCACGTAAACACGAAGTCAATCCTTTTTCTATTCGGCAAAACCAGGATTTCACACGTCATTTTGAATTTTTGTAAAAGTGAAGAAAGTTGATTTTAATTCTTAATTTCTTATCCACCACGTAAACACGAAGTCAATCCTTTTTCTATTCGGCAAAACCAGGATTTCACACGTCATTTTGAATTTTTGTAAAAGTGAAGAAGAAGGTTGATTTTAATTCTTAATTTCTTATCCACCACGTAAACACGAAGTCAATCCTTTTTCTATTCGGCAAAACCAGGATTTCACACGTCATTGTGAATTTTTGTAAAAGTGAAGAAGAAGGTTGATTTTAATTCTTAATTTCTTATCCACCACGTAAACACGAAGTCAATCCTTTTTCTATTCGGCAAAACCAGGATTTCACACGTCATTTTGAATTTTTGTAAAAGTGAAGAAAGTTGATTTTAATTCTTAATTTCTTATCCACCACGTAAACACGAAGTCAATCCTTTTTCTATTCGGCAAAACCAGGATTTCGCACGTCATTTTGAATTTTTGTAAAAGTGAAGAAGAAGGTTGATTTTAATTCTTAATTTCTTATCCATCACGTAAACAGGAGGTCAATCCTTTTTCTATTCGGCAAAACCAGGATTTCACACGTCATTTTGAATTTTTGTAAAAGTGAAGAAGGTTGATTTTAATTCTTAATTTCTTATCCACCACGTAAACAAGAAGTCAATCCTTTTTCTATTCGGCAAAACCAGGATTTCACACGTCATTTTGAATTCTTGTAAAAGTGAAGAAGAAGGTTGATTTTAATTAATTTCTTATCCGCTACAGTTCTACTGTGTGAAACACACATTTATTAGATGTCACGTTTTTACGCAATATTTACACATACACACAAAATATTCAATTAATTTTTCAGTTTTCATGAGGACAGACGCAAAATATAAGCTTTATATATGTCCAGAGATTGACGTTGGAGACAAGTTAGAAGCTCATCCTTTTGAACACAGAGTTTCATGATGAAGAGGCTTTCTTCCACTTAGAAGAAGATGAATGTAACGCCAGCTATTTCCTCTCATTCTCCTTTTCCATTTGGTTTTTGTGCCTTTGACGTAAGAAGCTAAACTTAATGTCTACGAAGATATGCATTTCATTTCTAGTATCATATCGCGCAAAGACTAGCGTCTCTTCTACACCACATCTGTAAAAACAGTTAAACACATATTTATGTTGTTCAGTAAGATATACCAGTCAGTAAAGGTTTTGTTTATTTCATACATGTCTTACGCTACCAGTTTATATAGCTATAAATATTACGAGGATATTTTTATGACGTAAATACTGTTTTTTGTGGCTAACGCCTTATGCACGGCTAGCAGTATTATCTAAACTTATTTATAAATGGAACTTTGTGTGTCTGTATGTGTCTGTGTCCGTTACCTATAGACTCCAAACGGCTGAACCGATTTTCTTGAAAATTTACACAGTTGTACTATAAGCGTCTGCGAGTGTTCTTAGCTAGGTTTTGTGTCGAGGTACCCCGATAAATATCAAAAATCGATAATCGAAAAAATCGGGTTATAGAAGGAGTGGTCCAATTTTAATCAAATTTGATACAGTCATAGAAAAAGACATATGAAACGATATTCAGAAGTTTCAGGTTGCAGTTTTTACAATAGTGCAGAAAATCGATAATATATATATATATATATATATATATATATAAAAGGCAAGATGTTTGTGTGTGTGTCTGTTTATGTACTTGAATGTCTGTATTTTTTCAGCCCTTATATTTTAGTTTTTGCTTCAGGTTTGGCTCTAAGTAGGTATAATTGTAGTTCTTAGTCTCAGCCATGATACGATTTACTCAGAGGACTTATTTAGTCATCAAAATTCAGTTTATGACGAAAAAACTTATTTGATATCGATAGCAGGAAATCAAAATTTGACTTACATCCATTCATTTTTCTTTCAGTCTCGCTTTAACTGGAAACAACTATTGCTTTTTAGTCTTTCGTGCCAACGTCCAAAGAGTCTGAGCTCCAGGACCATGGATTAGTTTTAAACCTTTCATTACAACCGAGCAACCCCGGGCTATACTCCTAGTGGTTTATAAAAATATAATATCACTACACAAAAATTTTCATGTTTCAGAACAAAACTGTTCCACTTTAGGTGGTATGTAAAAATAAATGGTGTAAACAATTTATTTTCACCATTTATTTTTACGTATCATCTGAAGAGGAACAGTTTTGTTCTAAAACATGAAAAATTTTGTGTAGTGATATTATGCTTTTATAAACTATCGTAATAACAAAATTACAATATTAAGTTCTACTCTGTATCGAGCACTCTTTATAAAAGTAAATGCTTGAACAGTGGGTTTTTAATCTACATGTCCTTTCACTTTTCTCTAAGATATATATATATATATATATATATATATATATTAAGGGCCTTATAACCCGAAGAAAAATATTTTTTTGATGTATAATCAATTTTTACAAGAATTGTTTTAATTTTTTTAAATTATAACAATTTATAAAGTTTCAAAAATATTTTTAAAACGCTTCAAACCCTTTTTGTGGTGTGCTCATCGTCATTAAATGAAAATTGTATTTATTAATCGAAAACTGTAAAGCATATTACAGACCTTCGAGCCTAAAGATTTTTTAAAATAATTTTTAATTTTCATGCGCATAAGAAGTTTTTTATGGTATTTTTTGTTACATTAAAAGATGACGTGTTTGGACAATAATGTCAATTCTGGTCAACCATACTTAGCTTGTCACGACATCAATACTTCGTACATGAATCACTTCGCACTTCCGTGATTAAGAAATACTTTTGTTCTAAATTTCATGCAATAAACAATTAATACTTGTGTAAATCAGATTAATTTAACATTTAATTTGCTAATTTTCCAAATATAATATGTCACAGATATATATTTTATTTTTGCAAGATTTTTAAAACCGAGAATAAACTTTTGCTTCCTAAACAGAAAACAGTGGATTAATTTTTACTCCTGTTCAAAAGATCGGGGTTCTAATCGAAAGCATTTAAAACATCAAATTGGCAAAAGTTGCCCCCTACATCATCTCCAATTGCAATTTTTACAAAAGATGTAAACCACAGCCGATGTTACTTTTTAACCTGCAATTACGATCGGAATTATTCTTACATGAGTTGCCACCAGACAGACAAATTCTTTCTCGTAAAGCAATGCGTTTTTTTTCAGAAGTTAGTCAGTCAGTTAAATGCCATACGTCATACACGCTTGGGCTGACTGAGCAGAAGATTATTCCGCAGTAGGTTGCCATTGCTTTCTGCGGTAGACTGGTTGCCAGCCAAGGCTATAGAACCCAATCTCTCCTGTTATTTGACTCATAGCTGGAGGGGCAAGAGATGTATTTTATTATTAAGTATTAATTAGTGGGGGATCAGTTTATTACTTCATGACAATATAAATCAGATCCCCCACTTTATGGTCAGTAGAAGCCTTAATCATGTTTTCAACTATTATATTCAGTCAGTCATTTAAGTGTCATACGTCATACACGCTTGGGCGATCATGTCTCGAAAGAGACATGACTGACTGAGAAGAAGATTAACCCGGCAGTAGTTTGCCATTACTTTCTGCGGTAGACTTGTTGCCAGCCAAGGCTATAGAACCTAGTCTGTCCTGTTATTTAACCCATAGCTGGAGGGAAGAGAAAGATTAATACTTTTCCCAAAAGTATTTGCGCGTAAGTAAATGCAAGGAATTCAACTGGAATTCGAACTCGGCTCCCCGATTTCTTGTTCCGAGTCGATATCTACTGCACCACAGCGCACGTCTTTTTTCAGAAGACCGCCAACAAACATAGTTGCCTTACTGATTATTATTGTGTTTTTCAGGCTTTATGTATTCTTCAAATGTTTATCCTTTATTTTTATAGATGTGGGTATTTCATATTTGTAAAATGTCACCAGCAACAGCAAGAGGCAAGGATGTTATGTCTGCTGAAACTGGATGATTGGTAGGAGGAATCGATATAGATGCGGATGCTTTCTCTGACGGAATCGTTTGCACCTTTGTTGAGCGACGCTGTTAATTTTGAAAGTTTTTCTATTTTCTCCTACTTCTCTGAAGCTCTCTTCTTTTGTGTCCTATTCAAAACATTACGTTTTCAATTTTTCTGAAATAGTTAATCACCTGGAGGTCAGTCAGTCAGTTAAGTGCCATACGTGATACACGCTTGGCCGATCATGTCTCGAAAGAGACATGACTGACTGGGCATATGATTATCCCGCATTAGGTTGCCATTGCTTTCTGCGGTAGACTGGTGAATTATATTATTCTATTAATAAGTAGTAATTAGTGGGGGATCAGTTTATTACTTCATGACAATAGAAAACCGATCACCCACTTTATGGTCAGTAGAAGCCTTAATCATGTTTCTGTTATATTCAGTCAGTCAGTTAAGTGCCATACGTGATACACGCTTGGGCGATCATGTCTCGAAAGAAACATGACTGACTGGGCATATGATTATTCCGCAGTAGGTTGCCATTGCTGTCTGCGGTAGACTGGTTGCCGACCAAGGCTATAGAACCCAATCTGTCCTGCTATTTAACCCATAACTGGAAGGAAGAGACGGATTAATACCTTTCCCAAGGGTATTTGCGCGTAAGTGAATACAATGGCTTCAACTGGAATTCGAACTCGGCTCCCCGGTTTCTCGTTCCGAGCCGATATCCACTGTACCACAACGCACATCCTGGAGGTATATGTCTTAAAAATCTTGTATTTAGTCCTACACCTAGATGTAGGGTTATATTATATAAATGTGTTGTAACAAGACCTAAATATTTAAACATACTGCTTCCTTAATCAACATGTCTTTTTTCTGCTATGTGCTGATTCACAAAATTGCTGGACAAGACATTGATCTAGCTTAATGGCATAACTAGGATAGATACCTCCACTCATTTTCGATATCTAAATTTTAAATTTAATTTTTAAAAATAAAAATGTTTTCTTAAAGCATTTATTTTAGTTTTAATTTAAAGCTAACTGATTAAATTTACTATTTCCAACAAGCAAAATACTCTGGTGCATTTCAAACAGAAATTATATTGATTGGAATCTAAAAATTTTCAATTTCTTTTTTTTTTTTTTATCTTTTAATTTTTCGGCCATTTTTAAGCGATCGACCCATTTGTAAACAAAAGTTAATTCTCGGTTTTGAAAATCTTGCAAAAATAAACGATACATCTGTGACACATGCTTTTTGCAAAATTAGCAAATTTAATGTTAAATTAATCTAATTTACACAAGTATTACTTATTTATAGCATGAAATTTAGAATAAAATTATTTGTTAATCACAAAGTTGACAGATTTGACAGATGCGTGATAAGATAAGTGTATGACGATCACAAGTGACATAATTGTACAAATATTTCCTGTAAAGGGAAGAAACCCTGAAACACATGACTTTTTAATCTATATATAGAAATTACCATACAAAATAAAAGACTTCAAATACACACACAAAAATATGTTTTAATTATTTCAAAATGGGAAGGCACGATGATTTCTATTAAATTTTTTAATTATTTGGTGAGTAAACATAATTTTCGCTTAATAAGTTTTTAAACTAACCCCCCAAAATTTTGAAATATTTTTCAAATATTTTCGAAACTTTGTAAATTATTATAAAA
Source organism: Ascarosepion bandense (assembly GCA_037127315.1). Classification (NCBI taxonomy): domain Eukaryota; kingdom Metazoa; phylum Mollusca; class Cephalopoda; order Sepiida; family Sepiidae; genus Ascarosepion; species Ascarosepion bandense. Next base: position 1,505,546 of record JBBBDQ010000787.1, on the reverse strand, counting down.
ATATGGAAACAATTCTTTTAAAATCTCACTATTAATCGAATTTTTGTCTTCACACTATAATGTCCTTAATTTATATTATTTATTCAAGCAATTAAAAGTTTATCAAATCAAATAATATCAGAGTTATATTGCATTTTTTATTTTATTATTGGGAGGAGATTTTCAGAAACAAAGGCAAAGTTTTTCAAAAAAATAATAGATGATTTACATTCTTCAATGAGTCTTGCTTTCAACTAATAAAACTAACAAAATTAAATTTCTTAAAATTTCATGAATTTACATGGAGAGAGGGTAACAGATATAAAAAAATATTTTCACCAAGATTTTTTAAAAATAGTAATTTCAAAAATAATTTAAAAGCTTATCTAAATAAATAATGTCAGAGTTATATTGCATTTTTTATTTTAATATTCGGAGCAGATTTTCGGAAGAACAGCCAACTGTTTGAAAAAAATAGAACATGATCTACATTTTCCAAAATGTTCTGCGTTTAACTAATAAAATAAATTTCCGAAACAAAATTTCATTTATTAAAGTTTCATGAATTTGCTTGAAGAATGGGTAACAGATATAAAAACAATATATTTTTACCGAGATTTTCTAAAAACAATAATTTCAAAAATAATTTCATTCATTTGTAAAGAAGTCCTGAAAGTTTCATTAAAATCCGACAGTTATTTGATTTTTGCAAGAATTTCCAAATTAATATGTTTTTCACGGAAAAACAAACTTAGTTACGTAATATTACATTATCGACTGTAAGCTTTGGTAACAATTTCGTTACCCGCCGAGGAAAAACAAAACAAGCTTTTTTACTAAAATTTCGAACGTGTTAGAGAGGATTAAAAAATAACAAATAAATACTTCGATCTTTACTCTTAATAATAACACAAACACTTTGATGGAAAAACTTCGTTTGGAGCCTTTTTTTTTTCTTCATACGATAGATCCGAAGGCGAATTGGCATGGCGAATGACGCGTTCCAGAAGCTGAGTAAAGTACTATGACACAGGAAAATTTCACTAGAAACAAAGAAGAGAGTGCTAGATTGCTATGTGATATCAGTTCTTCAATATGGCAGTAAATGCTGGACAATATCATCGAAGATGAGGAAAAAACTTGAAGCAGCTGAAATGTGGTTCTACAGAAGGATACTGCGGATATCGTGGACCGAACATGTGAGCAATTATGAGGTTTTGGAAAGAATGGCAACAAAAAAGGAATCAATAGTGACTACCAGGAAGAGACAACTGAAGTTCTTGGGACATGCAATGAGGAAGGAGGGTTTGGAGAACCTGATACTGACAGACCAGATAGAGGGGAAAAAGAGACAGAGGAAGGCAGCGGATAACATATTTGAAGGGCCTGATCAGGGGAATGACGGAACGGGGTTTGCGAGGTGTAACAGAAGAAAATATACTAAGAGCCACCAGGGATAGGGAGACGTGGAGAACCATTATCGCCTACCTCCTGAAAGGACAGGGCACATAGAAGAAGAAGAAGAAGAAGAAGAAGAAGAAGAAGAAGAAGAATGCTGTTTTTCTGCAAGTTAGTGGAAGTACCTAGTTTTAAGATGAATATATTTGAAGATGAAAGCATTTTATTGTGTATTATATGTTTGTAAATAGTTCGTAGGCGTGTTTTAATGTATATGTAGCTGTTGTATTAGATGCTTTAGTGAACACGACAGAGTACCTTGTATCTATGGCGGCTTTTAGGGCATTTCCAGTGTTGGCAGACAACAGTGAGAGAAAGAATGCCATCAAAGAAAAGAGTTATGTAATATTTTTGCATCAAGATATTTATGTTTGACTTGCTATCAAATAACACAGATATATTTATTGCGTATTTTAGGCTTTCAACTTTCATGGATAGAATGGAAAGAAGCAGCTAAATGCAAGAATCTTTTTGGCAAAACTATACTTAAGCATTCTGTCTTTTCTTGTTTCTTTCAAGTGCACAGTATTTCTTGCTGAAACTGTCTTTGGAACTTCTTACCATTTATCTTCTTTTCTATCTCAAAGTATTATATATTCACGTTCCTTTTTTTTGATAGAAATTGCAATAAATATTTCACACCATGTAGCACCAAAACGGACGTGTTTTGTTTTTTTCCAAGATGAAAGTTTTAAAAAGATTCTAATATCGAAATTCAAGGAATTATCCGATTTAAATTATATATATTTTTTAAACGTATTCATTAATGAATGAATTGTATACTGAATACGTTATATTATTATGTAACACCCCAACGGTCCGTGCTAACAATTTCTCCGGCGGCCGTTCTCCACGCTGTAATGTTGCTGGGAGTTTGTTGAAAATGTCGGCCGAACAGCTGGGGGTACAAGATTGACTATAAGGAACTAACTTCCACAACTTGGATGAGTTGAAAGGATGCTTTATTCGTTTAGAGTTAGCCTTTTCGGTTGGGGCAGGCGAATGTGACACACAGCTCTAACTCTAATTAATGGAGATCAACAAATCCAAACTGGCCGAAACAAGACGAACGGAGAATCTTACTTCAAGCTCGCGCCCGGCGGGACTCCTCTCTTAACTTCTCTTAACTGACTGACTCGGAAAAATTACCTGAATTTATCCAAAATTGACCGGAAATCCGGAAATGCTTTAGACCACCGGTGACAAACACCGGCGACTGTAAGTCTGAAATTTCAGTTATCTTTTTTTTTTTATCTTAATAAGGCTTCCGCCGGAAAAGGCTTAATGTGTGGTCAAGATACAGTAAAGGACAGCCTTTGACCGGGTCATCGAAAACCTACCTGCTGAACTTTATCACTGAGTCAAATATTTACCGGAGGACAATTTTCCTCATAAAAGAAAAAGCGTTTATTTATTTATTTTTTTCCTCTTCTTTTTCACTTTTGTTAAATATGTTTTTAAACTATTTTCTATTCTAATCTATTTTCTATTTTAATCTATTATAATAAAATACATATATGTCTAGTTATCGTGTCACAATTACAACACATCGTAGAAATATTTTGGGTAGGTGTTTCACGGTTTCTTCTCCTTACAGGAAAAAAAACTTGTATAATTATGTCACTTGTGACCGCCATACACTTATCTTATCTCGTATCTGTCATATCACATTTCAAGTACGGGGAAAAAATCAGAAAGTTCAACTTTGTGTTTAAGAAATAGTTTTATTCTAAATTTCTTGCTATAAATAAGAAATACTTGTGTAAATCGGATTAATTTAACATTAAATTTACCTTCTTTTTTTTTTTTTTAAATAATGTGTCACAAATGTATAGTTTATTTTTGCAAGATTCTTAAAACTGAGAATTAACTTTTGTTTACAAATGTGTCGATCGCTCCAAAATGGCCGAAAAATTGCAAAAAAAAAAAAAAAAAAATTGAAAAATTTTAGATTCCAATCAATATAATTTCTGTTTGAAATACACCAGGGTATTTTGCTTACTGGAAATAGTAAATTTAAATATTTAGCTTTCAATTAAAACTAAAGTGAAAGTTTTAAGGAAACCTTTTTTATTTTAAAAAAATTCAGTTTAAAAGTTAGCTCTCGAAAATGAGTGGAGGTACCTAAATTTTTGGGGTTCATTTACCTCCCTCATTTTAATACACCGTGAATACTTGTAAAGTTGAGGTGATGACAAATATAGTTTTATGAAGAAACAATCCTTGAAGATATTATTTCAGTAAAACATGAATAAAATATCAACTGTGAAAAACGGAAAATTCGCACACATCTTACCAAAAATAACTTAAAACGTTATTATTATTATTATTATTTTGAGAATGCCTGCTGGAAAGATAAAAAAGACGATTCTTGTTCTTCCATATGCCGTGTCTCTTCAGGACGTAGGCGATCATGGCCCTTCACTTACCCCTATTCTGTGTTGCTCTTAATATCTCTTCTGTTATTCCACTCAATCTCCGCTCCAACAACCATCTGTTCACGTCCATCAGGTATGTTGTGCGCTGCTTTCCTTTGTCTCTCTTTTTCTCTATCAGTCCCGTGCGCATCAGGGTCTCCAAGCACTCTTTCCTCATTACATGTCCCCAAAACATCAGCTGTCTTTTCTTGATGTTAAGTATCAGTTTCGTTTTAGTGTCCATCCTCATATCTCTATTCCCCTCTATCCGTCCCAAGAGTATCAGTTTCTCCAAGCCTTCCTTCCTCATTACATGTCCCAGAAACATCAGCTGTCTTTTTTTTATGTTAAGTATCAGTTTCGTTTTAGTGCCCCTCCTCTTATCTCTCTTCCCCTCTATCCGTCCCAAGAGTATCAGTTTCTCCAAGCCCTCTTTCCTCATTACATGTCCCCAAAACATCAGCTGTCCTTTCTTGATGTTAAGTATCACTTTCGTTTTAGTGTCCCTCCTCTTATCTCTCTTCCCCTCTATCCGTCCCAAGAGTATCAGTTTCTCCAAGCCTTCCTTCCTCATTACATGTCCCAGAAACTTCAGCTGTCTTTTCTTGATGTTAAGTATCACTTTCGTTTTAGTGTCCCTCCCCTTTTCTCTCTTCCCCTGTATCCGTCCCAAGAGTATCAGTTTCTCCAAGCCTTCCTTCCTCATTACATGTCCCAGAAACTTCAGCTGTCTTTTGTTGATGTTAAGTATCAGTTTCGTTTTAGTGTCCATCCTCTTATCTCTCTTCCCCTCTGTCCGTCCTAAGAGTATCAGTTCCTCCAAGCCTTCCTTCCTCATTACATGTCCTAGAAACTTCAGCTGCCTTTTCTTGCTGTTAAGTATCAGTTTCGTTTTAGCGTCCATCCTCTCCAAAACCGTCATTGATCGTCTGCCCCGGCCATTGTATCCTTAGTATTCTTCTGCAGAACCACATTTTGGTCGCTTAAAGTATTTCCTTCATTTTTGATTAAATTGACCAGCATTCGCTGCCATATTGAAGGACAGACATCACATAACAATCCAGTATTCTCTTCTTTGTTTCCTTAAACATTTTCCTGTTTCTTAATACTCTACTCAGCTTCTGAAATGCATCCTTGTCCCTGCCAATGCGCCGTCGGACATCCGTATCGTGCTTTCCGTCATCTGTTAGAAAACTTCTCTGGTATTTAAATTTCTTCGCCTGTTTGATTTTCGTATCACCAATTTGTAGACGATTATCTTCTTTGAATCGAGATAAAGGTACGTGGGTCAATTGACAACCGCTTAATGATAACACTTCATAGTGTGATAAGAGTGGTCAGCTTTCAGTAATTTCACCTATCTGCTTCCCTCAGCCAAGTGGTGCAACTAACAAACCTATGTTGCCATTTTCCTATGTTCGCCAGATATAGAAAATGTCCCATTTCTCAATCCTCGTGCTGGGAAAAACCTATGACCTGTCGTTTCCCGTTGGCGGAATATGTCCTCACTAGCGACATAACAGATGAATTCAGCCCGCTCGAATTTGGAATACTAAATATGGCTTCTCCAGAAACACAAAATAATCTCCGGCAGCTCTAGTTCCCGTTGAGAATTAGTATACGTAACACTCTCTTTTTCGTCTTTATTCACTTATTGTTGCAAATATGTTATACTGTATTATCATAAAACATGTATATATATATACATATATCTTTGCTCTACTTTTGCATTTCGTTTGTACTTTGTATCGAGCACTTTTTCTTTTTTTTGTGGTTGGTTCCGTTTGGAGTTTTTTTTCTTTACTGCGGAGTATCGTATGTCTTGTCCTTATTCCGCGGATTTCTTTTTTTCTCCCCTCTTATCCAATGCCTTAGTGCACCGGATTGTAACGGAATTAGGTTCTGTTTGTTAATGGTTTTTCTTAAGGTTTATCTTAGTATAAATTTAAAACTTAAATACTTGCAGAGTCTATTTAGTTATTATTTTGAATATTATATATGTATATATATATATAATTTGTTGTATGGCTTAATGGCATAAAACTCTCTCTGTAAACAAAGTATGTTTGTCATTCCTTTCTGTCATTTCGTTCCGTCTGTCAAATAAGGTGTTATTGTATCATGGATATAATAATGCCCATAATGGAGTAAATGTAAATGGGAGAATAGAACTTATTAATGATTTCATAATTTAATAAAACACGTTATTTTCCTTGAGACTGACCAGAAAAAAAAACTGCATTCAATAACAATTTCTTTTTTTATGCGAATTTGAAATTTTTCCCTGTGTTGTTAGTCAAGCGAATTTTTTATTTATTAAATAAAGACATGTTTGAAGAATAAAAAAAATAATGTTTAATGTCATCTGGTGGGAATCTTTTTTAAAATAATTTTATTTTATTTTTTTATTTTTTCCTTTTAGCAACTGTTAATTTATATTTGCTATGGATTTATAAAAAGAATATAAATAAAATTATATAATTCTGATATATCTCTCTGACTGACTAGTATTCAATATCGAAAGAGTATTATGAATTAATCTTATAGTGGGTTATCCGTTCTAGTGAAACGTAGATTAAACAGATTAACTGAATTTGGCCTCGTTAGTAGATAGCCCACTATAAGGGGGGTATAAACAAGAAAATCAAATTGAGTATAGAAACAACATTTATATATAACCAGATATCAATTAAGGTTTTTTTTTACAAATAAAGTAATGTCTTTAGGATGGGTTCAAAGGACGTTAAAATGTTTATAGCAGTAAATGCCGAAAAGAGAGTTTGTGCGTATGTATGTGGGAGCGTTTGCCAGTTAGAAATGTCTTTGATGTCTCCGCTCCGTAGATCGGGTAAGTAGCTCAGGGACAGCGAAGAAGAAGATGAGAGTGAAAAGAGGCGAGCATAGTGGACCGCTTGACGAGGTCAAGGGACGTGCTAATTATGCTCGTACTTTCTCAACTGGCGATGCTTTCTGTGTCGGCTTTTTATTTCGTCTTTATGGGTCCCATCAGGTCATTTGGGAATTCACACCCGTATTTAATTCTGGGCTTCCCATTGGACGATAAATAAAATTCGCGTAGGCCCGCGAACTGGAATCTGATATTTATTAATTTTTAGTTTTCTGCCGGAACATATGCGTGGAGCCGGGTGCGCAAAGACCAGTTTTGGTCATTAGCTTTCTGGATCTCTGAGGGCAAACATCCGGTCCCTCGCTTTGCTCGGTATCACCACAATCTAATTTAATTTCTCCAATTCAGTCATTTTTAGTTTCTTGAAAGATTTTCTTGTGGGGGTGGGGATTTTCGCGTATCTTTATTTTTCTGGATTTATTTACAAATTCTTGTGTACAAGAGTAACCAATATTTACTTCAGTTATTTTAAGTTTGTTATTATTTTGAAAAGAAATCTTTGTCTTATTTTTTCTCGATGATTTGTTTCCTCGATCACAACAAATTCTTCAAAATTACGACGAAACTATTTCATTTGCATAAAAGAATACTTCGCTGTGATTTTTCTTAAACTTACACTTAGAAAAATATTTATTTTTCTTTTGTTGACATTATTAATCGACAATTACATTGTGTAGTGGACTGGACAAATTGGGAACCAATATATATTAGACTGACTGTCAGGGTAGTAATTTTAACAGTGAATAGGTTGGTTGTCCAAACCACTACAATTATGAATAAAATAACTCAAAGCACAATGTAACTAAAATAACAACATTGTATTAAGTAAAGTTACAAGATTGATTAATTCGTGAATGCAAGATGTCGTGAAGAAAGTTCTCTCTTAGATATTAAAGAAATTGTCTCAATATTCATGCTAGAAGAGTTGCTGAAAAGGAAATAATATGTTTGTAATGAATAGTAGTGAATATACATGCTTTGAAATGTACTTATAAAGTAGAGAGAAACATTTTTATGTAGCTAATTGCTGAATGCAATTAGCGCTGTATGTGAATTGGAAGGAACGAACGACATTCGGACATCATGCTCCGAAAAACAGTCTCCAACTGGTAAAGCACGTGTGGAAATCAGTTTATATATTTCTTAATAAAACGCGGGAAACAAGAAAGTTTCACGTGCAGTCCTCACGTAAGTGTGTGTGGGTATATGTGCATGAACGTGTGTGCATGGCGATATGTATGTAGGTATGTACGTACATGTAGAAGTTATTCTACAACTGTTTTGACGGCGCCTTTTAATGCCTTCAAATTTCATTTATTCATTAAGTTTAAAAGCGTAAAAAAATTATATTCTTAAACTATTGGTTAAAGAAAATTTACATTTAAACATAAACAAAAAATTCTTGATTATAATTTTGTTTTCTGTGGTGTATTTGTTTACGTTTTATTTTTATAATAAAAATAAAAAGTAAAAAAGTAAAAAAATAAAAATTTTATTTTTTTATTTTTTCGCTCGATTTTCAAGCATGAATAGAATTACAGCGTTTCTATTTTCTCCTTTGACCTCACAGTTTACTGTGTGTAAATAAAACTTTTTTTTTCTGTTGAAAGTCAAAGGCAAGTATTACATTTAGAAAATCCAGTTAAGTCTTTGTTGTTTCGTATGCAATGGATGGCGGCTCGATAAGTAGGGAAAAAATTTGCCGATGTTAAAAAAATGCTCAATAAAATAGGTACCACCAAATGGATACTTTTTCCATAATGAAAGTAAAAAATTGCTATTCTTCTCTGTTTTAAAATATTTGCCAAAAATCATTTAATTATCGCATTGAAATAAAACTTACGGAACTTAGTCATTAACGAATTAATATTCTCATGAAAAATTTTAATAAAAATTTGCCCTGCATTTTTCCAAGATCAATTCAATAAAACTGAAAAAATGTATATTTTTTTATTAGAATTGGTATTTGTGGAAGAATGAAAATAAAATGATAATAATCAATATATATATATATATATATTCCCCCATAATGCAAAGGAAAGCCAAAAAGGTGAATTTTATGACCCTCTTCCAGAAAGTAGATGATCATTTTCTTCTCAGTTCCCAAATGTTGAATTCGGACGTGTTTGGTAGCCGTCCCAACGAAAAGGAGATTTGGCCACTATCACTCAACGTCAGGCTGACTTGAGGTCGACCATTCTCTATACCTTCGCATTTTTGTACCCACGCGCGTCAATAGATATTGCCGATTCATTTTCTACTCAAGTCTTCTTTTTGTTTTGTTTATTGTGGCCCACTGACATTCAACTTCTGCTAGCAGTACAAAGTCAGATACAACCCTCTACATTAAAGAAAAAATTATAATAATTTCACCCAAGCAAGGCCGGACCGCCACTGGTGCGCAGGGGGTTACAGTGAGAGAAAAAAAAAACAAGGTACAGGAGATATCGAAGAAAAGATAAGCGTTGGATGGGAATCAAGTAAGTAAAAGATGGCAATTGACGTTGCATTTAAACTTTTGGAGATTTAGTTATGATGGGAGCAAACAAATAGAAGTGAGTTCCACAAACAGGAAGTGTAAGAAAAGGAGCTGTTAGAGTAGAAGAGGAGGTTACATTTAAGTATTTCGACGGTAAAAGAGTGGGACCTAGATGCCAATCTAGTAGGACGTGTAAATACATGTGGTCGAGGTCAGTCAGTTAAGTCAGTTAAGTGCCATACGTGAAACACGCTTGGGCGATCATGTCTCGAAAGAGACATGACTGACTGGGCAGAAGATTATCCCGCAGTTGGTTGCCATTGCTTTCTGCGGTAGACTGGTTGCCGACCAAGGCTATAGAACCCAAGGCTATAGAACCCAATCTGACCTATTATTTAACCCATAACTGGAGGGAAGAGACGAATTAATACCTTTCCCAAGGGTATTTGTACGTAAGTGAATGCAATGAATTCAACTGGCTCCCCGATTTCTCGTTCCGAGCCGATATCCACTGCACCACAACGCACATCCGCGTAGTGTAGTCGAGGTACGAGGTAAAAAAAAAAAGGCTCGTCAGAGCAATTGCCAGGAAAATACTTACCGGAAAGACCGAGAGAAGCCAGATCACGTCGATGAGAAAATGACTGAAGATGATCTGCCAGGTCAGGATCGATTATATTGCAGATTCTCCTTTGGATTTTGTTGAGAACCTTAAGATGAATAGCAGGAACACCAAACCAGATATGGCAACAGTATTCAATGCACAGATGAATGGTAGATTTATAAATGTGCAAAATGGATTCTGATGAGAAAAACTCCCTGGCCCGACACAGTAACTTAGCAGTAGATGCAGCGATGGATTCGATGTAGTCATTTCATTTGAGATTATTTGAGAGAGTAAGGCCATAAGGCAAAGTGTTTTGCTCTCTAAGAGATTAGAATCATCCATTTTGATGGTAGGCAAAAAAGTTTCTTTATGGTAGTTAATGGTGTTGGTGTTCTTTGCTATCAGGATTAGTGATGGAATGGCGATCTCAAATCCATAACCGCATTTACTGCTAGGAAAGTTGGACCACTGTGTCAGGCCAGGAAATTTCTCGTCAGAATTCATTTTGCACATTTATAAACCTACCATTCGTCCTAGCATTGAATTCTGCTTGCATATCTTGTCGAGTGCTCCTGCTATTCATCTTGAGGTTATCAACAAAATCCAAAGAAAGTTCTGCAATATAATCGATCCTGACTTGGCAGCTCGCCTTCAGTGATGTGGCTTCTCTCTGTCTTTTCTACAAGTGTTTTCATGGCGAGCTTTCTTTCCCTGGTACCCAGACCACATGTATTTAATCGTGCTACTAGATCAAGGCCCCACCCTTTTATCGTCGAAATAGTTAAATGCAATCTTCTCTTCTACTCTAATAGTTTCTTTTCTCACATGTCCCGTTTGTGGAACGCCCTACAGTTTGCTCGTTTTCCTAATAGCTACAATCTCTAAAGGTTTTAATTCAACGTCAATTGGCATCTTCTATATTCTTGATTTCCATCCATCTTCGACATCCCCTGTACATTTTTATCACTGTAACCCCGTGTGCACCAGTGGCAGTCCTACTTTGCTTGAGGTGAAATGATTATAAAAAAAGAAAGAAAGAAAGAAACATATACAACAAGTTTTCGAGAGACTGGCTCATTTTGGATTAAAGATCAATGTACACAAATGGGATTTTGCCGTTTCGAAGTTGAATTTCTTGGGCCATGTGATTGACAAAAACGGAATCTCAGAGAAAGCAGCAACAATATAAAATTTCCCGCAAACAACATCACTTCGATAGCTACGAAGATTTCTCGGTTTGATAAATTACTACCGTAGATTTATTCCAGGTTGTTCCAGAATTTTGACCCTGCTCACAAACTTGTGAGAAAAACAAAAGAAAAATGAAAAAATACTGATAAAGAGAGAAGCGTTAGTTGTATTTCATGACGTTAAAAAATGTTAACAGATTTTACCAAACTATCCAATATCAGTGTTGATGCTAACTCAACACTCACATTCACAACCGACGCCTCGGGAGATTCAATTGGAGCGGTTCTACATCAGAAGCTAAATGGCTCATAAGATCCGATTTCTTTCTTCTGGATCAAATTAAACACAGCAAAAATACAGCACCTTCTCAAGAGATTTACTTTCAAGTTACTTATCCATAAGACATTTTCGACATCTGCTCGAGGGACGAAACTTTACTGTTTCCACAGATCACAAACCCACTACTTACGCTTTGCATGTGAATACGGATAAATTAATACACGCCCAGAGATACCCGACAACTGGACTATATATCCCAATTTACTTCGGATATTCGCTACATTAAAGGTTCAGACAATATTGTGACAGATACACTCTTGCGCTTCATGATACAATCTATCGTTTCTGAAACTCTTACCTTCGACCTCATTGCAGAGGAACAATAGGAAGATGCCACATTAAACAAAATAAAAGCGGACACTTCTTTACAATTGAAGGAACATCCCATCTCGTTTGGAACAAAAACATTATTTTGTGATATTGGGGCTAGGTATTCAAGACTATATATACCACCTTCATTGAGAAAAAGATATTTGTGCATTTTCATAGCCTCTCAAACCCTGAACGCCAAGCAACCGTCAAGTTGATTAGCAGCCGTTTTGCTTGGCCAAAAATACGTATTGACATAAGAAAATGGACTCAAACTTGTTTAAATTGAAAAAAAAAAAAAAAAAAAAAAGCAAAGTAAACAGACATACAATTCCCCTCCTGGGAAGTTTATAAAACCAGATTGTAGGTTCCTGAAGCTACATATCGATATAGTGGGACCTTTACCAAGAGCAAATTAACATTATTATCTATTCACTATTATTGATCGACTTATAAGATAGCCTGTCGTTGTTCCTCTGGGGGGGGATATATCTGCAGAAACAATCTCCAAAAGTATATTACATGAGTGGATAGACGTTTTTGGTCATTGCTCAATAATAACCAGAGATTGAGGTTCTCAGTTTAAATCTACGCTCTTTGATGAGTTTACAAAGCTGTTGAGAGTTAAGCACATAGCAATAACGGCTTATCATCTTGTGCCAATGGCTCAATTGTACCTTTTCACAGACAGCATTAAGGCAGCATTAACATTCAATAATGATTCTAAGATGTGGTTAGAAAACCTAAACTGATACTATTATCCATCCGGAATGTAATCAAGGAAGATTTAGGGTGAACAGCACCCGAAAAGGTTTTTGGAACGTCCTTGATATTACCAGGATAGTTTTGCGACAGAACCAATCACCTACAGCCAACTACATTTTTCGTACGAAAAAAAATGAAAATTCAAAAATATATAGAAATTTCAACTTTTTCAATATGCTATCTGCAAGTGGTAAACTCAGATTTTCTATTAATTTATTCTACCGTATCTGTTTTTCTCTTTTACTAAAATATACTAAATTGTTCGGTTGTCTAAAGGCCGTTTCGACTTTGAACTTAGTTCAAACTTAGTAAATGTTTTTTTTTTTAATTGGAGTAGATAGATCTATCTATCGCTCGGTTCACACTCCACCCACGTCTATTGTACAGGTTAAGAAGCTCATCCCTTGTTCCCTGTTTAGGATGTGGTTTCCGGCTTTCTCTTTTCCAATCTTCTTACTTTGTTTTTTTTTCAATTGGAGTAGAAAGATCTATCTATCGCCCGGTTCACACTCCACCTACGTCTATTGAACAGGTTAAGAAGCTCATCCCTTGTTCCCTGTTTAGGATGTGGTTTCCGGCTTTCTCTTTTCCAATCTTTTCACTCTTACGTAGCCCCCTGCACATCAGTGGCGTTACTGCCTTGCTCGGGGTGATACGATTTAAAAAAAAAAGTTTAAACAAAGAACAAGGGATTTAGTTTTCAAACTTAATAGAACATAAACAAAAGACTTTACCCACCAAAAGACCTCAACAATTATGAATATGTTTACTTAAGAAACGATGCAGTAAAAAGGCCTGTTTGCCTACTTGCACAGATCGTAAAAAAAAAAAAGAAGTATTTTACAATTGTACCAAAAGTAAACAAGATACTGTCTCCTTAGACAGATTAAAACCTGCGTACTTGGAATTACCTTCAAAGAAAAGTACGTCTGAACATTCTACACAGAATCACTAAAAACAAATTTCAGTACAGTGTAACCCTGATATAAAAGAGTTGTCGGTACCGGATAAAAGTTCTCTTATATCCGAGTTTCTTTTATATCGGGGTTTGGTCTATTTTATATACATTACCACAGGCTCTAATTTGGGACCAAATAAAATCTCTCTTATATCAGGGTCACTATATCCAGTTAAAATACGAAAAAATAAGATCCAAAATAAATTAAGTAATTCTGGTTGCCGCTTGGACAAAAAACAAACTGAACTTTCAATGACCTATATCTATGATCCTTCCCCCCCACTCCAAGTTTGCGTTGGGGGCCGACCACGTGATTGAATTGGCTACTTATTCATGCCTTCAGTAACAGTCAGTCAAGTCAAGGTCTCCTATATTACCAATATAGCGACTGTCACGGTCAAGTCAACCATCAGTCAGTCAGAGAGCACAGCAGAACACCAAAGAGAAACAACAACAACAACAGTAACAATAACAAGACACTTTCGCTGACTTCTCAAATTTAACTACGATAAGTAGTTTTTTTCTCTGATCATTTATTTATTGACGTCAATATCAAGACATTACTACTATTGTTCACACACATATCGAAACATAGACTTATCTTAACTTCACAAATCACATTTCGCTTAAACAAATGAACTCTTTGAACATTGAAGGTATTTTACTACCCGAACAAATTGAGCACTGATCAATACCAGTTTCTATATGAAATAAATTATTCTTTTTCCTATTTTTTCTACCAAACATTTCTTTTCATGTCGTCTTTCCATTTTTAATTTCGTATAACAACGGCTGCTAGATTAAATGGCTGAGTCTATGGGATACACATTTTTTTTCTATTAAAATAAGCAATAAGAAAATACATAAAAACATTATAGAAATTTTGGATCAAAACGGCATTAGAATTTAAATTACATTTTTATATTTCTCAACCAATCAGCTAAAAACATAGAATAAGAACATTCTAGAAAAATAGGATCGGAAGTCAATTAACAAAAAATAATTTAGGCCCCAAAACAAAATAGTAAAATACAAATCTGATTGGTCAATAAATGTCTTCACACCTAAATGTTAGGAAGATTCTTTGATCCACTATTATGGTATATAAATAACACACAGTTAGGAAGTAAAAGTTCAGTCACCAAGCTAGCCATTAAGTCAGCATGTAACCGATACTTTGTCAGGCCAAGTCATTCTTCCACACCAAAGTTCATGACCTAGCTACAGATGGCCGTGAAAGGAAAAACCCGACAAACTTTCTTTCATCAACGCGACATGCTGTCGCCATCCGAGATGAACTTACTGTAAGTAAGAACGACTTATTTACGGACTCCGTTAATATAAACTTACACACACCTTTAAACAAATTTAACTTCTTGCCAAACTTTATTTTCCAAAAGGCAATTTTTCACATCTTGTATTTTATTTGTCTCCACATGCTAATTTTATTTTATACATATTAAATTGTTTGTTGTTTAATGTTCGTTGTGACTTATTCCATTTCCTTTGCGCGATTGTAAAACATTGTTGTATTTGTGGGGGGACTAATCTCGAGAGCAATACCCGTAAAATACGGAAGCACATCAACCAAGCACTTACCAAATCCCCTACAAGTGATACAAAAAAGGATTGATTGGTGAAAAAATACCTTAAAAAACGTCTTTTATTAATACACGAAAATGTTTTGTTTTTTTTTCGGATTAGGTTCATACTTTAAGGTAGACATTATTTTTCAAAAATAGAACCGAAATTTTAGTTCCAAAAGATATATAAAACACGGTTTTTATTTTTATTTTTATATAAATTCCATAGTGTAAGTATAACAGTGTAAATAGTACCTAGTTTTAATATTCTAATGATAATGGAATTAAAAAATTTGAAAATGCAGTTTTCAGATTTTTTTTACATGTTCTATGGAGACTTGTACAAGCAACTGCAAATTAATTAGTCGTAGTAGTGCGGGTAACAGTGTAACAAAAAATTATTAATGTTTTCTAAAGAAACAATTCAAAAATATTTTCATTCATTTGTGATAAAGAATTTCCAAATCAATGTGTTTTTCACTGTAAAGACTAACATTCCCTATATGAGGCAGAAAGAAAAGTAAAAACTAAAAAAAAAAGTAACACATTTCGAATGTTCTAAAAAAAGAATTAACAAATATAATTTAATAATAAACAAAAATAAAATGATCTGATTCTTCCTCTTAATAATAACAGAAAGATTTTGACGGTAAAACTTTGTTTGAATCATTTTTTCATCATGTATGCTATTTTTTTTAGCGAATCTTTAGAGAAGCACGTCATGTCTTTCTATTTTCTGAAAACGAATGACTATTTTATTTATTGGGCCTTTTTTTAGTATGACACCGGTCACAAATTTGTTTATCTTGAATGTTGAATAGAAATGAAATATCGGCTTTCAGGTGGTGTAAAAATTATTAATTTTATTATTATTTGGGGTAGATTTTCTTCACTTTTTATTTTGTTAAATTTTAAAGATAATTGTGATAATATTGTCAAAATTATCAAATTTTGCTTTGTTTTATTTAGTTGTATATTTTTCCATCTTGTTTTTATTTTTTTGAAACCATTGTCTACTTTGCTACTAGAAACTTTTTGTTTGATATTTTTGCGATTAAATTTTTCTAGCAGCTTTAATTTTTGCTAAAAGACTTAAAGAAAATTATGCAATTATTCATTTATTTAATCAAAGATAGATTTATGGTTAATTTCATCAAGTTTTAAATTTGATTTTTAGTCAAATACTCATTTATGAATGAGTTACAAAAAAGGTCTAGTAAAAATTAATAAAAAATATCTAAGGTATTTTTGTCGTCTCTGAACATCACAAAATAAAAAGTGGAGACTTTAAAAAATCAGATATTTTTAACTTAAAATATTTCTGTTTCGATAATTTTTTTTATTCACGCATAAAAAAAAAATGAACATTTCGTTTTAATTTATTTTAAATCTTTGATTTGATATTTTTTTTTAACTTTTCGCTTGTTTCAGCAGCTAATTTATGAAAATTAAAATAAATTAAGTTTATGATCAATCAATTTGATTAACAACAGAAATTAGAAATTTATCAAAATCAAGCAAGTACGAAATTTTAAATATCTGGAAAGTATTTTAAAACAGGGAACAGATGAAGCACTGAAAAAAAAATCTCAAGGCCACATTTAGTCAGTCAGTTAAAGTGCCATACATGATACACGCTTGAGCGATCATGTCTCGAAAGAGACATGACTGACTGGGCTGAAGATTTTCCTGCTGTAGGTTGCCATTACTTTCTGCGGTAGACTGGTTATCAACCAAGGCTATATAGAACATAATCTATCCTGCTATTTAACCCATAGCTGGAGGAAGAATCGAGGGATTAATGATTAATAGTAATACTTTTCCCAAGGGTATTTGCGTGTATGTGAATGCAATGAATTCAAGTGGAGTTTAAACTCAGTTCTCTGGTTTCTTGTTCTGAGCCGATATCCACTGCTCCACTGCACCACAACGCACATCCCCAGGGCACATTGACTTAGCGAAAAATGCCTTCCTAAAGCTAAACAAAGTATTTATTAAGAAACAGGAAAATTTTGTTAGAAACAATGAATAGAGTATTAGACTTTTATCGATCCTCCTCTATAGGAGAGAATGCTAGACAATCTCATGACAAATAAAGAAGTGATCTTTTAAAGCCAGAGAAATGTGGTTCTACAGAAGGATGCTGAGAATTCCATGGACTAATCATGTGAGTGATGAGGAATTTTTAAGAAAAATTAAAACAAACAGAACAGTTATCTAAACTTATTTATAAATGGAACTTTGTATGTGTCTCTGTTACCTATAGACTCTGAAACGGCTGAACTGATTTTCTTGAAAATTTACACAGTTGTACTATAAGTGTCTGCGAGTGTTCTTAGCTAGGTTTTGTGTCGAGGTACCCCCGATAAATATCGATAATGGAAAAATCGGGTTATAGAAGGAGTGGTCCGATTTTAATCAAATTTGACACACTCATAGACAAAGACATAAGAAATGATATTCAGAAGTTTCAAGGTTGCAGTTCTTACAATAGTGCAGAAAATTTGATAACGATACCAAGAAATCAAAATTTGACTTACATCCATTCATTTTTTTTTTCAGTCTCCGGTTTCGCTTTAACTGGAAACAACTATTGAATTTCGTGCCAACGTCCAAAGAGTCCGAGCTCCAGGACCATGGATTAGTTTTAAAGCTTTCATTTCACCCGAACAATGCCGGGCTATACTGCTAGTACTTTTATAATCAGATAAAAATTATGTAGAATCAGGAATCTTTCAAACTTAATATCTGATTGCCACCGCTTTAACATATCATTTAGCACACCCCATAACACTTTATTATCCCCCCCCTCTACATGCACATTTTTTAAACATCTAATTTGGCAGCCCCACTTTTTTATATTGTGACACCTTGCTTGTCGTACTATTTTTTCTATAAACGTCAACATAATAACATATAAGAAATAACAACAAGAGGAATAATTGATTTTCTAAGCACAGCTTAGGTGTGGCAAAAGGCCAAAAGTATCGGGCACCCAGTGAGGATCAAACTCACTACTCAGTTGTAATTGTTCTAGCAAGCCAAGTTTGCTAACCTATACATCACAGTGAAGTGCCTCATGACTCTTAATATTGATCAGCATCAAATATACCCTATTTCCGGTTTTGTTGTCACTTGATCCCCAAAAATCTCACATCCACCTCTTTACTTTCAATTACCCTTTGGTTAAATTGGTTGCTGTTTAGAAGACTGAACTTTAAAAAGAACCATCCACTGGTCTATCAAACAGAAACACTTGATAAAAACCGCCTCTTCCCTTTCAGTATGGGTATCTGTCGTATCACAAGCTGACATATTATTAGGACATCTTGTATTTTAAACAAAATAAAAACCTTTTCATTGAAAATACTCTCTATTATAATAAAGACTGTTGAGTATTTGTTTGTATTATATATATATAATATATATATATATATATATACAAAATTTACAGGATCATATATTCATTTTGACAAATTGAATTTGCTTCATCGTAATCTTTAATATTATGGAAAATTCAAAAATTTGAGTGTGTGTATGAGTAAAAACACCAGAAGTAAGCATGCGAAAAGAAAAGTTAAAGGAAAAGTATGGTGAATAAAAGGGAAGGGAAGAAGGAAAGGAAAGAGGAAAGAAAAAAAGAGTAGGGAAAAATTTTGTTAGATATGCAGACAAGACGAAACACTGGCCAGGAGACTGGGGGAGATAGATATATTAAAAAAGATAAAAATGAATATAGCATGAAAGATGACGAGCTTTGCTTGACTTTGCTGAATGTTTTCAAAGTTTTTTCCATTTCAAACTAAAACAAAGCCAGACTATTATTGAGATCAAAATAATTTGTTAAGATTTACCTCAGGAATAACCTAAGAAAAACATAACTATTATAGGAAAATAAAAATTTAGATAAATGTAAAATAGTTTAGAAATAAATTCAAGCTGGCATCAATACTTAAGTGATATTTCTGATAAAAATAAATTACTAATTAGACAAATATTGGAAATTAATTTATAATATATATAAAAAAATCTTTTGTATATACAGTCGACTGGCCGCCACTATTGAAATGAGTTGAAATATTTTGGTGTCACTGTTTGCTGGAATTTCTCACTCGACTTCAGTTCAAAATCTGTTTTGTAAGTGGCCAGCCATTCTTGCTTTTTCTTGTATTTAATGTTAATTTTCTTTTCACCATTGTTAAATAAGAAACTGTATTTTGCCTCTTTCAGCTGGACAACCAAAGGGTTATTTATTTCATCTTTTTTAAAACTTGCTAGAGAAGATTCTGTAAATTAGTTTAGCTTCGAAGGCTTCTTTCGACTTTAACTAAGTTGAAACTTGAAGGAAAAAAAAATCCTCAGTTTCAACTTCTCACTCTTTTTTTTCAATTGGAGTAGATAGTCTAAACTATCGCCCGGTTCACACTCCACCCACATCTATTGAACAGGTGAAGAGGCTCATCCCTTGTTTCCTGTTTAGGATGCGGTTTCCGGTCTTCTCTTTTCCAATCTTTTCACACCTATGTAGCCCCCTACACATCAGTGGCATTACTGCCTTGCTTGGGGTGACATGATTAAAAAATATATATATATATATATATATATTTAATCTCAAGTTATATTGCTGATAAGAAGGAAAAAACCCTAAGGTAATTTAGAATAATTAAAATTATGGGATAAATTAAAATAATTAAATTAAGATTATGACAGCATTATGCTCAACCAAATGGGTTAATTTTGTAAAAAAAAAAAAAAAAAAATTATATATATCAGTTAAGCGCCATACGTGATACACGCATGGGCGATCATGTCTCGAAATAGACATAACTGACTGGGCAGAAGGTTATCCCGCAGTAGGTTGCCATTGCTTTCTGCGGTAGACTGGTTGCCAACCAAGGCTATGGAACCCAATCTGTCCTGCTATTTAACCCATAACTGGAAGGAAGAAACGGATTAATACCTTTCCCAAGGGTATTTGCGCGTAAGTGAATACAATGGATTCAACTGAAATTCGAACTTGGCTCCCCGGTTTCTCGTTCCGAGCTGATATCCACTGTACCACAACGCACATCCTTATATATATACATATATATATATCGAACCGGAATGGAAAAACCTAGAACTAAAGTGAAAAGGAGTTATGAGAAAGAAGAAGTATTATTTTAATTACTTGATAGTAAAGGGCTAATAAAAAGAAATAAACCAATCATATTAGGAGAAATAAATTATAGATTAATAAACTTAAACTTTGAAATTAAGGTGCAGACTTATATCAAATGATTAGACTAGTAAAACTAAGGGCTTAAAGAAATGAACATATGTCATTGTTGTAATTAATTCTACAGTAATTAAGAAGAAAGAAAACGAAACAACTATCAAATGGAAATTTAAAATTGGATTATATTTAGTAGTCTAATAATTAAATTTATTGGGTTTATGATAACATTTGCTTATGAATTCGTTTCGTAAGTTTAAAAGTATATTTTGCTTAGGATATTTTATTATTTTAATTTTTTCAGGTAAACATTGATTGCATCTATCATAAAAGTTACTGGGGTGTAGGCCGAACTTATTCGTCTCCAATTCGCTATAGTGTTGAGACCCTTTTCTTTCATTTCCCAAAATCTTCAGGAAAGGAACATCTAGAATTTTAAACTGGGGTTGGAAAAGGAGTGTTTATGAGACTAGTAATGTTTAACTTCTCCCGCTGAAATCCCAATGTAAACTAGATAATTCTTTTTGTTATTAATAGGGGAGATATAGGCTTGGTATTTTTTTTTTCAATTTGTTTACCAATATTGAAGAAAAAACTAAAACTATTTTTTCTTTTCTTTTTGCATGCTTACTTCTGGTTTATTTATCCACACCCAAGCAAATTTTTGAATTTTCCATAATATTAAAGGTTGCTGATGAAGTGAATTCAATTTGCTAAAATGATCATATGATCTTGTAAATTTTGAATTTTTATATGTAAAAAAACATATATGGGGATGTGTAAATAAATAATTTTATTTACATTGAGCTGGATCAGTTTTAATATTCAATTCTTAACAATTAATGTTAATAGAATCTCTTTTGGGATTTTACTATCAAGCTGCTTCCTTTTGAATTTAAATTAATATTTTAATCTAAAAGGAAGCAGCTTGATATACACACACATATACGCATATGTAACGCCTATAGAGAGAGACATATATATCCCTCCTGTAACGCTCATGGAGAGAGACAGACAATAGCAAGGCAACGTCAGCTCAGTTCATTCTCTTTACTACAAGTTATTAAACTTTACTACCATTTATGAAAGCTTTTGCCACATGTTCACTCTCTAACAGTGGCTTATTTCATTTTTTTGCAATAATTATGTCGTCAAGTAGTAAAGAATATATATATATATATATATATATATATGTGTGTGTGTGTGTGTGTGTGTGTGTGTATCTTCTCCATCTTAATAACATGGTGTATTTCTTTGGAGTCTGTGATACAGAGAGACAGGACTACCTGCAGATGACACACACACACACACACACACACACACACACACATATATATATTGAATTATTTTGTTTTTTTCCTATAACTTGATGTAAGATACTCAATAGTAGGTATATATGTTACCATCATTTTAGATGGCATCTCGACATAAATATTTTGTCTGCATGGGCCCACTCATTATTAATAATATAAGTAGACAGTATTTTTAAATAAAATTTTATTATTTATGGAGAAAGATGAAATTTATACAACATTTGAAACATATATCAAATTATTAACCTGCAAAATGTTAACATTTCAACATTAATTATGTTATTAGAAATTTTATGGTCTTCAAAAACTTTCAAATAGACTTAAATATATTTCTGTTAAATATTAATTCAGATCCTCATATCTACTACCCAGTCTTTGTTTTTATTTTAAACTAGCAGTATAGCCCGGCGTTGCTCGGGTGTAATGAAAGCTTTAAAACTAATCCATGGTCCTGGAGCTCAGACTCTTTGGACGTTGGCACGAAAGACTAAAAAGCTAATAGTTGTTTCCAGTTAAAGTGAAACCGTAGACTGAAAGAAAAATGAATGGATGTAAGTCAAATTTTGATTTCCTGGTATCGATATCAAATAAGTTTTTTTCATTATAAACTGAATTTTGAATGCTAAATAAGTCCTCTGAGTAAATGGTATCATAGCTGAGACTAAGAACTACAATTATACCTACTTAGAGCCAAAAAACTAAGACATACAGGCAGATAAACAGACACACACACAAACATCTTGCCTTTTATATATATATATATATTATCGATCTTCTGCACTATTGTAAGAACTGCAACCTTTAAACTTCTGAAGATCGTTTCTTATGTCTTTGTCTATGAGTGCATGAAATTTGATTAAAATCGGACCACTCCTTCTATAACCCGATTTTTTCGATTATCGATTTTCGATATTTATCGGGGGTACCTTCACACAAAACCTAGCTAAGAACACTTGCAGATGCTTATAGTACAACTGTGTAAATTTTCAAGAAAATCAGTTCAGCCATTTTGGAGTCTATAGGTAACGGACACACACACAGACAGACAAAGTTCCATTTATAAATAAGTTTAGATAGGAGGCTACATGTCAAGTTGACAGTCACAGTAAAAAATATCTTCTCTTGTTTGGTCTGTAGTTTTAAAGAAGAAAAAACTGAAATCAGAATGTTCTTTTGTTGTATTTTGTCTGTTTTTTTCTTTCACTTTTTCTTTGTGGACATCTTGAATATTTTGACAAGGCTAAATTTTCACCTCTCGACCTTCCATACATTTATTGCTTTTTTTAAGTTAGCAAATATCTTATCGCATTCTACCTTTGATCATTTTTTCAGCAATTACTGATATAATTTCACAATTGATCAAACAGCAGTTCTTTAGCACCTTGACATTTAATATGCACCATTGCAACATTATAATAATGCCGACACAAGTATGTGAAAATTTTTGTGGTGGCAGAAATTGTTTGGCTTATTAAACAATATCTTTGAATACATGTAGAAATGTTTCATGATGGGAGTGTTCTAAACAATTGGGACAAGCCTTACTGTTCCTGTTTTTATAGTGTCACTTTATTCTCTCGAGAAGCTTTCTTTCGTTGTTCCACAAATTCTCTAGTGAATTCTTAGAAAATATATTCGACAAATAATCCGATATGAAGGCCAACGATGCTAACAAGACAGCAAAGGAAACAAAGCACTCAATGTTTATAGAAATAAAAAAAAGAGAAATATTTGTTCATATTTCTGAGATGGTGTATTGTAATTATTTACACTATTTATATTATTCAGACTGTTGTCGTCATCTTTGTTGCCATATTCACCTTCAATATCTGTCTGTATTTGTGAGATGAGGCATTGTAATTATTTACACTATTTACATTGTTCAGACTGTTGTCCTCATCTTTGTTGCCATATTCCCCTTCAATATGTGTCTGTGTTTGTGAGATGAGGTATTGTAATTATTTACGCTATTTACATTGTTCAGACTGTTCTCATCTTTGTTGCCATATTCACAACGTTTCAGCCATTGTATGCTTTGGCCTTCTTCAAAATCTGTCTATATTTCTGAGATGAGGTTTTATAATTATTTACACTATTTATATTATTCAGACTGTTGTCCTCATCTTCATTGCCATATTTACAATATTTTGGCTGTTATATGCTTCGGCTTTCTTTAGCTGATTGGAATTTTTTCTAAACTCTTTATTTTGTGCAATAGATTGTTCTACCCATGCCTCTTCTCAATATCAGTTATCTCCCCTTAACCCAACTCTCAAAGGTTTTGTTCACCTCTGCTGTAGCCAGGTATTGAACTCAAAACTCTTTGGGTCAAGCCATTAGATTCAACCAATGCTTTCATCTGCTGAGCTCATGTCCTTAAGGCTGAATTTTTATACCTGATACAGCAGAGGTCAACAAAAACTTTGAGAGTGGAGTTAAAGGTAGAAAACTGATATCAAGCATTTGATAGAACTGTGACGCTTGAGCTGTTGCCCTGGATATCTTGAAAGTATTTGATATGGTTTGGCATGCTGGCCTGCGCAAGCTATGGTCTAACTGAATGACTGTTCAGTTTAATCAAAGTGTTTCTGTCAAGTTGTAAAATGATGATCGTTCTGAATAGGCATGCTTCCATATCCTTTCATGTGAACACGAGTGACCCTCAAGGCTCTATCCTAGGTCCTACACTCTTCCTGATATTTATCAATGATCTTCCTGATGTAGTCAGTTCCCAAGTGGGCATCTATGCAGATGGCATCACCATCTACTCCCATCTCAATATGAAATCTGCCAGGTCCGACAAAGTAGATCTTGCCTCTCCTCTTGGAAAGGACCTCCAGTATGTGATGAATTGGAGTAAGAAATTGCTCGTAAATTTTAATGTTTCCAAAACGAACCTGCTCTCATTTAACCACCATAGAGATGCTTTCCTATCTTTCATTAATATGGATGTCCCTAGTTTCCTTGTGCGTTGTGGTGCAGTGGATATCAGCTTGGAACAAGAAATCGGGGAGCCAAGTTCAAATTTCAGTTGAATTCCTTGCATTCACTTGCGCACAAATACTCTTGGGAAAGGTATTAATACATCTCTTCCCTCCAGTAATAAGACAGATTTGGTTCTATAGCCTTGGCTGGCAACCAATCTACTGCAGAAAGCAATGGCAACCTACTGCCGGATAATCTTCTGTCCAGTCAGTCATGTCTCTTTTGAGACATGATTGCCCAAAGCATGTATCACGTATGGCTCTCTCCTAGGTCCTACGCTCTTCTTGATATTCATTAATGATCTTCCTGATGTAGTCAGTTCCCAAGTGGGTATCTATGCAGATGACACTACCATCTACTTCTATCTCAATATGAAATCTGCCAGAGCTAACAAAGTAGATCTTGCTTCTACATAGAGAAGCTGTCCTACTTTCTATTAATATGGATCTCAATAAATCCCAGACCAAACTAATAAAACAACAACTTTGAGGCAAAATTCAACTTTATTCATCAACAGTTTTTTCTTGAGTGATATATTGATTCTAACGCTTCTCTAACAATTCGATGTTTTTTTGTTGAATGATTTGTCTTTAACCTCAAAATATGCTTCAGTTTCTGATATCACTTCTTCACTGGATCCAAATCTCTTTCCCTGGATCATCTTTTTGAGGTCTGCAAATAGCCAGTAGTCTCTGCCAGATCTGGAGAATAGGGTGGATGCAGAGGCAATTTGAAGTGAAATTCATGTAGTTTTGCCATTGTTGTGATCGACTTGTGACACCATGTATTGTCTTGGTGAAAGATCACTTTTTCCTTCTTCATTTGTGGCTGTTTTTGGCCATTTCTTCCTTCAAACGCACCAATAATGCTATATAATATTCGCTATTAATGGTTCTTCCTTTCTCAAGATAATCTATAAACAAAATACGTTGCACCTTTCAAAATACAATGACCAAAACCTTGCCTGCTGATGCCTGTCTTTGGTAGCTTTGGACAAATTTCACCAACTACTGTCCATTCAGCTGACTGCCAATTTGACTCCAAAGTGAAGTGGTGAATCCATGTTTCATCTATTGTCACATATTTATGCAAAAACTCCTATTTGTTGCATTGAAACATTTGCAAACAACGCTCTGAATCATTGATGCATTGTTGTTTTTGATCAACTGTGAGCAAATGTGGTATCCACTTTGAACACAGCTTTTTCATTGATAAATGTTTATGCAAAATGGTGAATACACTGCCTTCTGATATATTCAACTCCTCTGCTATCTTATGCAACTTCAATTTATGATCAGCCAAAATGAGTTTGTGGATTTTTTTTATGTTTTTTTGGGACAACTGCTGATTTTGGGCAACCTGAGCATTCAGCATCATTTGTGTCTGTACAACCGTGTTTGAAGTAAGCATACCACTTCTTAACCATTGTTTTCAAGTGGATAACACTTATCAAGCCATTGCTTTGCTTGAACCATATTTTTTTCATCAGAAAGCAATGCTTTATTAACCCACAAAATTTAGATTTTTTCATTGTTTTGAAAATTTGCAACAGTAGCTTCATTTAAATAACTGTAATTTCTAAATTAATAATCTGATTTGGCCCAAATTTTGTCACATGCCATTTGAAGGTTAGTACTTCATAAAAATCATATGAATTTTTTATTCATGACACCATCTATATATCAGGCCTGGGACTTATTGAGTGATGTGTTCGTCTCCCTGAAAGCAATACACTCTGCCTCCCCAGCCTCATTCTCTCAAGTGGAATGAATACATTGAATCAATAGCTACATCTACTGCTAAGAAGATTGAGTTGCTGTGCTGAGCCAGGAAGTTTTTCTTATCAGAATTCATTTTGCACATTTATAAATCCACCATTCGTTTGTGCATTGAATGCTGCTACCATAGCTGGTTGGGTGCTCCTGCTGTTCATCTCGAGGTTCTCGACTAAATCCAAAGGAGGATCTGCAATGGAATCTGTTTTGGTTTGGCAGCTTGCCTTTAGTCACTTTCTCACTGACAGGATGTGGCTTCCCTCTGTCTTTTCTATGAGTATTTTCACGGCTTTTGATCTCAAGTGTTTAATTCCTGGTGCTCTGCCCTCATTCAACTAGAGTGGCATCTAGGCCTCCAACTTTTACCATTAAAATAAGCAAATTTAAACACTCAATTCTACTTTAGTAGTTTCTTTTCTTGCACTTCCTGCCTGTGGAACTCTTTTTTTTCATGTTTGCTTCCTTGATAGCTACAATCTCCAAAAGTTTAAATACAATGCCAACTGCCATCTTCTATCTCCTTGACTCCCATCTCTCTCTGACTCTTTTTTCAACATCACCTGTATTGTTGTTTCTTTTCTTTTCTTTTCTTTTCTATCTTTCTTCTCCCCTCACCGTAACCTCCTGCACACCAGTAGCAGTCCTGCCCTACTTAGGGTGAAATAATTATAAAAAAAAAACAATACTGCAACATCTGAAAGAGGCATGCCTTCTGGAACTAGAATAATTTACTCTAGTGGATGAAGTAAAGGGTTCGATTCAAAATTCTAATCACCTGAAGAAGGCCAGGGTATGCAACAGTTGAAACATTGTCAATATGACAACAAAGATGAGGACAACAGTCTGAAAAATGTGAATAGTGTAAATAAAAAAGAGAAACTTTATTTGCAATATGATCAATAGTAAGATATTGACATAAATGAATTGTATGTTAATTGCACTAATAATAGGTTGATTCTCCCGGATATCTAAATTTAACCCATTAAAATATAGGTTTACTCTCTCGGATATCTAAATTTAACCCGTTAAAATATAGGTTTACTCTCCCAGATATCTAAATTTAACCCATTAAAATATAGGTTTACTCTCCCGGATATCTAAATTTAACCCATTAAAATATAGGTTTACTCTCCCGGATATCTAAATTTAACCCATTAAAATATAGGTTTACTCTCCCGGATATCTAAATTTAACCCATTAAAATATAGGTTTACTCTGCTGGATATTTAAAAATTTAAAAGTTTGGCTCACAAACTGCTTTCTTTGCAAAGAGATATTTTGTTCTATTCTGTGTTATCGGTTGTCCTGGAAACGCTGATTGATCCTGCTGCTGGACGAACCTTCTTTAGTTGAAGAAGTTGCTTTTATTGCTTTGCTTGCTAATTAAAAAAAAAACAAGAAAAACCAAAAAACAAAAAACTGACTTCCATTTAAGTTTTAATTCTAATCTTGGCTATACACTTTCCAAATATCATAAAGTAATTTTCCTGTGCCTTTTCTGCAAATATTTTCATGACTATTATTCTGATGAGTTTTCCTCTTTGTTACCTCAATTTCATGAATTTAACTGCAGTACTAGATTTTCAGTTAGGTCTCATCATTTTACTGTTGGACTATAAGCTTAAGCCTATGTCTTTTCTTATACTTCTTACTTGTGAATTTCTCTTCTAGCTTTCCTGTCAAAAATTTAAATACAATATCAATCATTATCTTCTGCCTCCTCGAAAGCTGTTCTTCTATTGTCCTATCTTTTTCATCAAGTTTTTATCAGATTCTTTCATTCTCAGTAACTCCACAAACTTAATGGCTTTATAGCCTTGCTTGGAATGAAATGATTTAAAAAAAAACTTTCCTTATCATGTTTCCCAGAATTTACCCCTGTCTCTTTCTATTTTAACACTTAATTGTCCTTTTTATTTTCGTTTTTTTAAAACTTCCTCTTTGTTTAAATGTTCAGTCCATAGAATCATCATCATCCTTCTGTAGAACCATAGTTCTGTTCCTTTAAGTCTCTTTATCTGAGAGATGATTGCTCCACATTCACTGTCACAGAGGAGAATTGATATTACATAATAGTTCAATATTTTGTTTTTAACCAAATCTTTTTGCTTCTTAATATTTTTTTCAGCTTTTGGAAGGCATCTTTCCTTGGTAATAAATGCCAATTTGATCAGAAGAGAAATGCAGTTACTAAGAAGAAAATACAATACATTGAGAATGCACTAATCTCTCAACAATAAACCTAAGACCAGGAATTTACATAATATCACTGATTATTGTAAAAGCAGTAGTAGCACAGTACGGTATACGAGCTAACATAGAAAAGACAGAGATCTACTTGGAGTTGACTTATTTAAAATCCAGCAGTTACCAACAGCTCTAACACACATGCACACACATATATGATATAACGATATATTTTTTATATATCAAGAATAGTATTGAGGAAATGTAAGACAAAATGGTCTGTTAGGACTTCATTGCCAATTTCATCTATATTCTTTTCTTTTTCATAATCTTTTGCTTTTAAATATCCTGCATTATGGTAATTGAATGGTTTCACATTGTAAAAACCTGGGTGCAAAGTTACTGTAGCTGAACTAGTGACTAAAGCAATTTCTAGACAGATTCGTCTTAGCGAATTACTTTCTCTTTTAATTAGAATCGCATTTTGCATGTTAAAATTGTGGTCAGTTTTGTTACTGTGGACAACCAATGCGTTTTAGGTGTTGTTTTTTAAAATGTCTCTTTTATGTTCAATATAATCTTTTGTCTAAACTTCTTGAGACTTCTCCAATATATTCTTCCTGACAATCATTGTAGGTGAATTCTTTTTTTAAGTTGTAGTGTGTTATTTTTGTGTTGATTAAGTCTTTCATTGTTTTAGATGTTGTGAAAAAAATTTATGTTGAGTTTAAATAAATTCTTTTCGGTTGTAGTTTTGTACACAATATGAATTGGTTGTTCACTGTTATAAAACTGACCACAAAATTTGTCATAAAACGAGCCTGAGCCTGGCGAAGACCTCAGCTGTCTTTATTAGCATGTCATGGTGCAGGATGGACAGGTGAATGTCACTGTCACCTGCATGGCATGTGGGTACATTGATACTGCCCTTTCTTCACTGCTGGTCTGCTGACTGGCCCACACACACCAGTAAATGTTTTTCTCTGGCTAGACTGTTGAATAAACTTTCTTACTTTCTTATTGACATCCCCAACTTGTGTGACAACTTTTGCTTTTTCCTCTACAAGTGAATACCACTAGTAGCTGACACACCTAATGTGCGGCTGCTCCTGGCTGACCAAACCTGGCGAAGTTTCATACTTTTTTATGAGCAAGACTAAGCAGCAAAGTTGGACTCTTTTTGTTCCGTTTTCATTCTGCTGGAGCCTAAGGCCTCTTAATCATTGCTAGGGGCAGCTGTGGTTGTTGGGGGTCTGCAGCATCACTTGTTGTCACTACGCCTCTTTGGCTGTTATTGCTTTACACACAGCCATGTCCACTAACAGGCCACCCAATTTGTCATCCATGACAGGCAGGATTTACCATTGCTACCTTATGTTGGACACCCCCAAGGGAGCAGGAGACGAGGGTTCGCTCATAGATCACTTGACTTCAGGCTCAGGGTTTAATACTTAGAGCAGCCAACACACTGTGATTTATTGAGACTAAGACCTCGACCTACATCACAGGAAATATGAAACACATCAGTCGGTGACCCATCTACATTCCGCGTTAGGACTTTGTTTGTTTGATCTTCTTTATTTCTATTTTTATTTTTATTTTCATTTTTTCCTTTCACTGATAATGACAGTTGTTTTACGCCACAGAAATGACCTGAGCGGGTGTGGTGGGTACAGAGTTGAGTTCTCTGTCAGTGAGTGAACAATTCAATGCTTAGCAAATTCTGCTTTGCAATACTAGAAAGAACTACCATTAATGGATCAGAAAGCAACGTTGCTATGAATGCTAGTTTACCACAAGGCCAGTTATCCCTGGGGTAACTTTTCTGACACCTCTCAATGTAAAAGAGCTCTCCACTCAGAAAGGATCAATGGGCCATGATTTGGCAGTCTGTTTGCTTTTTCACTTCTAAAAACTTTCTTCTTAGGTTTGCTTCTATCACTAACTATCTTTGGAGCAATTAGAGCTTATCCCCGATTTTTCCAGCTAAACAAGAAATCAGGGAGCTGTGTTCGAATTCCAGTTGCATTCACTTACACACAAATGCCCTTGGGAAAGGTATTAATCCATCTCTTCCTTCCATTTATGGGTTAAATAACAGGACAGATTGGGTTCTATAGCCTTGGCTGGCAACCAATGTACCGCAGAAAGCAATGGCAACCTACTGCAGGATAATCTTATGTCTGGTCAGTCGTGTCTCTTTCGAGACATGATCACCCAAAGCGTGTATCATGTATGGCTCTATCCTAGTTCCTACACTCTTCTTGATATTCATTAATGATCTTTCTGATGTAGTCAGTTCCCAAGTGGGCATCTATGCAGATGACACTACCATCTACTTCTGCCCAGTCAGTCATGTCTCTTTCAAGACATGATCACCCAAGCATGTATCACGTATGGCAATTAACTGACTGATAATGATGTATAATGCATTGAATATTGCTGCCGCATCTAGTCTGGTGTTTCTGATATGTATTTATAAATTTAAACTTATTTATAAATGGAACTTTGTCTCTGTGTGTATGTCCATTACCTATAGACTCAAAATTCGATAATCGAAAAAGATCGGGTTATAGAAGGAGTGGTCTGATTTTAATCAAACTTGATACACTCACAGACAAAGACAAGAAACGATATTCAGAAGTTTCAAGGTTGCAGTTCTTACAATAGTGCAGAAAATCGATAATATATATATAAAAGGCAAGATGTTTGTGTGTGTGTCTGTTTATCTGCCTGTATGTCTGTATTTTTTTCAGCCCTTTTATTTTAGTTTTTGCTTCAGGTTTGGCTCTAAGTAGGTATAATTGTAGTTCTTAGTCTCAGCCATGATACCATTTACTCAGAGCCTTCAAAATTCAGTTTACGACAAAAAAAAAAACTTATTTGATATCGATACCAGGAAATCAAAATTTGACTTACATTCATTCATTTTTTTTTTAGTCTACAGTTTCGCTTTAACTGGAAAGAACTATTCCTTTTTAGTCTTTCGTGCCAACGTCCAAAGAGTCTGAGCTCCAGGACCATGGATTAGTTTTAAAGCTTTCATTACACCCGAGCAATGCTGGGCTATACTGCTAGTTCTTCATAAAAATACAAAGAAGAATCTGCAATGTTACTGGTTGTGACCTGTCATTGTGGTTACAATCACTTTCCGACTATTGTAACATATATAGTCTATTTTTTGACGGAAACAATTCTCAAACAAAATGCTGGGACCACAGTGTCTGATCAAGGGTGCTGGTAAAATGAATGACAGATGTTGCTTGATCATGTTGGGCTGGTGACAAAAATTAAACTGTTTAAACTTGGCAGTTTTCACTGCTACCTTTACAGTGATTATTCTTAAACTTCTTGGGCAACTATTAAACTTCAAAATCCGTAAACAAATTTGGGGCGATGATTAAACTTTTCAAATCATAAGTCACTTTGTTGGGATCCACTCAACCTGACTTTTTTACAAAAATCACTTTCATGTAATCATTTCATAATTTTCTCTTCATCTTCTTTGTCCTTTCATTGAGTCACCCTCAACAACAACAAATACAACCTGCAACAAATGCCTTGTCAAAAACAATAGACCAGACCCATATGTAAATAAAATATAAAATATATTTTATTTTTATTTTTCATACAAAGACCTCTTTGATGATATGCCATGGCTTAGAAGATTGTTTGTCAGCACTCTCCAATCAGGGAGACCCGATTTTACTTTTTTTGTGTCCAGGCTCTCCAAAATCAAAATTAAAATTTCTACTAAAGATTTTCAAACTGTCAGCTTGACATTACTTCCGTGCCACTGACAACTATCTTCCGGTACAAAATTAGATGTGGGGCACGGGCCTCTGATCCCAGTAGACAAAATAAAAATCACAATTCAAAATTGTTTTCTCTTTTGCGCACAACAAATTACATTTCACTCAAATTTCAAAATGTGTGTCCTAAGCACAAATACACTTCATTGTCCAAATTTTTCATGATTCTCAAAAATATTGCCTAACGAATATTTAACAATATAGCTTCCCTTTGCCTTTTCTATAAACATTTTCATGGCAATTGTTCTGATGTGCTTTTCCCTTTGGTAGCGAGGCTTTAAAAATTTAAGTGCAGTACTATGTGTGGATGTGGGTAGTGATGCAGTGGATATTGGCTTGGAATGAGAAATCAAAGAGCTGAGTTTGAATTTCAGTTGAATTTGTTGCATTCACTTATGCACAAATACCCTTGGAAAAAGTATGAATCCGTCTCTTCTCCCTCCAGCTATGGCTTAAATAGCAAGATATATTGGGTTCTGTAGTCTTGGTTTGCAACCAGTCTGCCACAGAAAGTAATGGCAATCTACTACGAGAAAATCTTTTGCCCAGTCAGTCATATCTCTTTCAAGATATGATTGCGTGGGCATATTTCACAAATGGCACTAAACTGACTGACTAGATTGGTGGCAAGGTCTCATCGTTTTACAGGATGTAACTGTAAGTTCTATGCTAAGTTTCTTCTCTTGCACTTCACGCTTGTGGAACTCTCTTCTTCCTTTCCATTCAAGTTTGATCTTTAAAAATACAAATGTGATGCCAATCATCATCATCTGTATTCTTAATTTTTTTCATCTATTATTCTCTCTCCTGTTTTCTTTTTGTCCTATTCTTTCCCACTCAGTAGCATCCCCAACACGTCTTATTGACTCTATTGCTTTGCTTCGTGAAGTATTAAAGTAGAAGACATAGCTGGCGAAATGCACATATTAACACAAACACTGATATCAAATAATAAAATAATAATACAAATTCAGTATTTTCTATTAATGCTGCAGCATGTATCGTTTGCTTATATGACTAATGCAAATGGTGGATGAGTCATTCTTTGTTTTACAATACATGGCAGGAGTTTAAAAAAAATTCTGGTATGATGTGTAATCTAATTATTGTGGAGTAGTTTTTGCACTGAAGGTTATAATCGTGCTATATCGGTTGCTAATGAATGTTTTGTGCCAAGTCTCTTTGAGATGTTGGCAATTTTGGTTATTTTGTTCACCACTGCTGTAGCAGTATATTGAAATCACAAATAACTTAGAGTTAAGTTAAAGGAAGATAACTACATGAATAGTGGAAGCAGCATCACACGTCATGAAAATGATATACCCCAGTGATTGTAATAGACGGTTCATCCGAAATTCCTGAAGAAGGCTGGAGCATACAACAGCCAAAATGTCATAAACATGGCAGTGAAGATGAGGACAGTAGTCTGAACACTGTAAATAGTGTAAATACTACCTCATTTCAGAAGTATAGACAAATGCTAATCTAGTTTTTCCTTTTACATATTTTTTATCAATAGTTTGAGAAAAAATTGTTTTTTATAATCTAGTCTGTTCTAAGTGTTAACCTTAAAAATGGATGTCTAATTTTAAGGCCCTGGTTGATATTTTTTGTCATTTGATATGGCGCCCTCAAACAATTTCCACTTAACACCTCCTTTAACTTTGTATTCTGCTCATCTTATTTCAGCCTGAAGAATGGCATGTGAAGTGGATTTGGAAGAATTTCGTTCAAGGTGGAAGAAAGAGTTAAACCAGCGTGAAGCAACTTCCAGAAATTCTGTCCTCTGCCAGAACAAAGATGGTGTCCCTGCGGAAGTCACTGATGGTTAGTGGTTCATTATTCCTATGTACATATGCAGTGAAATATATTTTTAAATTTATTCTAACATTTAATTGTTTTTTCAATACTCTTTGGGGATTGACTCTTACAGATAGAATTCAGTTTTCTAGATACACTTATAAGTTTCTTCTCGCACACATCTTAGCTGTAGAACTCTCTTCTATATTTTTGTTTTCTATCAACTATGATCTTTAATGATTTTAACACAATGTCAGTTACTCTCTTTTCTTCTTTTAAAACCTTTTTCTTTTATTGTTCTTTGTCCTCACTAATGTTTTCTCATTTTCTTTCAGCCTCAGTAACTCCTTGCAGCTTAGTGTCTTTATTGCCTTGGGGTAAAATGATTTAAAATGTCTGTTGCTTAAAAGATGAAAAAAAGCATTTATTTTTCAACATAATCTCCTTCCTCATTAATGCAGTTAAGCCAGCACTTTTTCATTAATTTTATAGATCAAACATTATACAGCAAACATTTCAGATCAAATTTTAGTCAATAGTTGTATAAAGCTATGGACTTATTGATTTACTCTTGTATAATGAAGTAATTTTTCTATTATCTTTTTAGCTTATGCTCATATCACATTGAAACACCAGTTTTTGTCTAATCAATGAAGATAAGCAATGCCAAGCCTGGTCAATAGCTAGAGGGGTGACTGCTTGAGAATACCAGGTGCTGTAAGCTTGGATGTGTGGTTGGTGTCATGGGTTTATGGTCATATGTTAAAACACCGATTCTCATCCAATCAATGAAGTTAAGCAATGCCAAGCCTGGTCAATAGCTAGAGGGGTGACTTCTTGAGAATACCAGGTGCTGTAAGCTTGGATGTGTGGTTGGTGTCATGGGTTTATGGTCATATGTTAAAACACTGATTCTCATCCAATCAATGAAGTTAAGCAATGCCAAGCCTGGTCAATAGCTAGAGGGGTGACTTCTTGAGAATACCAGGTGCTGTAAGCTTGGATGTGTGGTTGGTGTCATGGGTTTATGGTCATATGTTAAAACACTGATTCTCATCCAATCAATGAAGTTAAGCAATGCCAAGCCTGGTCAATAGCTAGAGGGGTGACTTCTTGAGAATACCAGGTGCTGTAAGCTTGGATGTGTGGTTGGTGTCATGGGTTTATGGTCATATGTTACAACACCGATTCTCATCCAATCAATGAAGTTAAGCAATGCCAAGCCTGGTCAATAGCTAGAGGGGTGACTTCTTGAGAATACCAGGTGCTGTAAGCTTGGATGTGTGGTTGGTGTCATGGGTTTATGGTCATATGTTAAAACACTGATTCTCATCCAATCAATGAAGTTAAGCAATGCCAAGCCTGGTCAATATCTAGAGGGGTGACTTCTTGAGAATACCAGGTGCTGTAAGCTTGGATGTGTGGTTGGTGTCATGGGTTTATGGTCATATGTTACAACACCGATTCTCATCCAATCAATGAAGTTAAGCAATGCCAAGCCTGGTCAATAGCTAGAGGGGTGACTTCTTGAGAATACCAGGTGCTGTAAGCTTGGATGTGTGGTTGGTGTCATGGGTTTATGGTCATATGTTAAAACACTGATTCTCATCCAATCAATGAAGTTAAGCAATGCCAAGCCTGGTCAATAGCTAGAGGGGTGACTTCTTGAGAATACCAGGTGCTGTAAGCTTGGATGTGTGGTTGGTGTCATGGGTTTATGGTCATATGTTACAACACCGATTCTCATCCAATCAATGAAGTTAAGCAATGCCAAGCCTGGTCAATAGCTAGAGGGGTGACTTCTTGAGAATACCAGGTGCTGTAAGCTTGGATGTGTGGTTGGTGTCATGGGTTTATGGTCATATGTTACAACACCGATTCTCATCCAATCAATGAAGTTAAGCAATGCCAAGCCTGGTCAATAGCTAGAGGGGTGACTGCTTGAGAATACCAGGTGCTGTAAGCTTGGATGTGTGGTTTGTGTCATGGGTTTATGGTCATATGTTAAAACACTGATTCTCATCCAATCAATGAAGTTAAGCAATGCCAAGCCTGGTCAATAGCTAGAGGGGTGACTTCTTGAGAATACCAGGTGCTGTAAGCTTGGATGTGTGGTTTGTGTCATGGGTTTATGGTCATATGTTAAAACACCGATTCTCATCCAATCAATGAAGTTAAGCAATGCCAAGCCTGGTCAATAGCTAGAGGGGTGACTTCTTGAGAATACCAGGTGCTGTAAGCTTGGATGTGTGGTTGGTGTCATGGGTTTATGGTCATATGTTAAAACACTGATTCTCATCCAATCAATGAAGTTAAGCAATGCCAAGCCTGGTCAATAGCTAGAGGGGTGACTGCTTGAGAATACCAGGTGCTGTAAGCTTGGATGTGTGGTTGGTGTCATGGGTTTATGGTCATATGTTACAACACCAATTCTCATCCAATCAATGAAGTTAAGCAATGCCAAGCCTGGTCAATAGCTAGAGGGGTGACTGCTTGAGAATACCAGGTGCTGTAAGCTTGGATGTGTGGTTTGTGTCATGGGTTTATGGTCATATGTTAAAACACTGATTCTCATCCAATCAATGAAGTTAAGCAATGCCAAGCCTGGTCAATAGCTAGAGGGGTGACTTCTTGAGAATACCAGGTGCTGTAAGCTTGGATGTGTGGTTGGTGTCATGGGTTTATGGTCATATGTTAAAACACAGATTCTCATCCAATCAATGAAGTTAAGCAATGCCAAGCCTGGTCAATAGCTAGAGGGGTGACTTCTTGAGAATACCAGGTGCTGTAAGCTTGGATGTGTGGTTGGTGTCATGGGTTTATGGTCATATGTTAAAACACTGATTCTCATCCAATCAATGAAGTTAAGCAATGCCAAGCCTGGCTTAAATGGGTGACCGCTTTGAAATGTCAAATGTTGTAATCTTGGATGTGTGGGTGGTATAATGGATAATGGCTCATTATTGGAAATCGGATTGCCGAGTTCCACTCATGTTAATTATATTTACTTACACACAAATACCTTTAAAAAGGGTATGAATTAATTTCTCCTTTTGCCTAAGAGTTAATTAGTGAGACTTGTATTATTATCTAAAAAAAATCTTACAATCTAAAATTAATTTCTGGCTTTAAATAACCTGTGAAAGTCATGAAAAACAAATCAGTCAGTCATTTTCACCTCAAAATGATAACTTGATATTTCTTTGAAAGAGTCTGATGTTTAGGCCATTTTATATTCTGTCCTGTGTTTTTACTGATTTATACATTGTATTCACACAAGATGAGATATCTCTAGTGAAACAAGAATAATCTATCTCTGTAGATTAAATAAAGTGAGACATGGGAGAAAATGGCTTACCTCCTGAGCAAAAATAGATTCAGATGTATTTGTCTATATTTCTGAGATGAGGTAGTATTTACAGTATTTAAATTATTCAGACTATTGTCCTCATCTTTGTTACCATTTGTATGATGTTTAATAATAGATCATTCTATTTGTCTATATTTCTGAGATGAGATAGTATTTACAGTATTCACATTATTCGGACTATTGTCCCCATCTTTGTTGCCATTTGTATGACGTTTAATAATAGATCATTCTATTTGTCTATATTTCTGAGATGAGATAGTATTTACAGTATTCACATTATTCGGACTATTGTCCCCATCTTTGTTGCCATTTGTACGACGTTTAATAATAGATCATTCTATTTGTCTATATTTCTGAGATGAGATAGTATTTACAGTATTCACATTATTCGGACTATTGTCCTCATCTTTGTTGCCATTTGTATGACGTTTAATAATAGATCATTCTATTTGTCTATATTTCTGAGATGAGATAGTATTTACAGTATTCACATTATTCGGACTATTGTCCTCATCTTTGTTGCCATTTGTATGACATTTAATAATAGATCATTCTATTTGTCTATATTTCTGAGATGAGATAGTATTTACAGTATTCACATTATTCGGACTATTGTCCCCATCTTTGTTGCCATTTGTATGATGTTTCGGCCGTTGTATGCTCATGCCTTCTTCAGATGTATATCGGTCAAGTATGTGAAGATTACATATCTATAAAATTTAAAAGTTGCATATCAGTGTATTGTATTTGTGTCCATGTTCAATTGTAAACAATTAAAGAAGATGCAAACAAAAACTTGGGCTTCAATTAAGGACCATTTATTTTTTGTTTTTTGTAAATTGTAGTGAAACAAAGTCCTCAGTATCTCTTGCATATGTCCGTTTTCTTTTTGGGTTAGAATTTAGGGTAAGTAAGTATAAGCACCATTATAATGGTCAAGCTCAAGACAGTGTCACACAGAGTTTTTTTTTAATCATTTCACCCCAAGCAAGGCATTCCACTGCCACTATTGTGCAGGGGGTTACATAGGGGAAAGTGATTGGAAAGAGTGGTTAGATATAGGAAATGTCAGAAGGAGGGTGATAGACAGCTAAGAATAGCAAGGATGGGGCTTGGGTAGATGGGAAGGGTGTTTGAGAGAATGGATGCGAGTTAGTGTGTTAGGAGGTGTTTATTGACCTTACATTTAAACTCCTGGATATTGTAGCTGTTGGGGAAGCAAGTGTATGGAAGGGAATTTTACAGGCAAGAAGTGTGAGAAAAGAAGCTGTTAGAGTAGAAATTGCGGTTACATCTTATCTGTTTCACTGTAAAAGGGTGGGACCTAGTAGATTATCTAGTAATTCATACCTAGTGGAACAACCAAAGAAAAGTTTATGCTTATTTCATCATTGGAGGTATAAGCATAGTTATAATGGTAAATCTGTTTTCTTTTTCTTGGTCCAGAAAGTAGGGTAAATAAAGATAAGCATTGTTATTATGGTTAAGCACAAGTCAGACTTGTGCCGAGTTGGAACAACCAAAGAAAAAGTTGATTTACTTCACAGATGGAGGTTTTAGAAGACATACATGAGTACCACACATTGGAAAGTTTGTAAAGAGAATTCAGTCATTAGTGTCCCAGCAGAATTGTCTTTTTCCACATTTTGCTTCATTTGATTAGAATTGTTTACTGACAGCTTCACAGTGTCATTTTGGCAGCTTTGATAAAAAGCAAGTGAAATTAAAATGAAAGAAATACTATTTAGACTATTTGGACTATTGTCATTATTTTTATTGGCATATTCATGGCGTTTTTTTGTCTGTTGTATGCTCCAACCTTCTTCATGTGATATAGATTGGAATTTTCAGCTGGGGTAATTCAACTTCCCAAGCTTTTTGGGGGGCATCTCAGTTCCAGTTATTTCTCTTTAGTAACTCAACTCTCCAAGTTTTTATTCACTTCTGTTGTGGCCAGGTATTGAACTCACAACTCTTTGGGTCAAGTCACTTTTTGGATTACTGATGTGGAACCAAAGTGGGTCCACAGAAATATAACATGGAACACGAGGTGTAAGTTAAAGAAAGATGTATTACAGAAAAGGTTACAAAGAAGAAGGTACAAATAAGTAGAGCTTACGAATCCAGTATAGTCCTTGGTAGTAGACTGTGGTCATACGCACAGTGCTACTGTGTTCTTCCACTCACTGCTAACACACACCTATTAATATAGCAGTGGGTGAGTCTATGTTGAGGTGAGTATGGGTTCCACAACGATTACTCAACAAACACTTTTATCTGTCAGGTGAGTGAAATTTTGGGATTTGCATACCAGGTGAAGTTGAGGAAACAAAACTTGGAGAGTTGAGTTATTAAAGGGAATTATCTGAAACTGAGATATCCAGAAAAAGCATGGCACATGGAACTAGAACAATCTATCCCCATAGACTGAATAAAGGGTTTGGTTTGAAATTCTAATGTATATCACTTGAAGGTGATTAGAACATGCAACAGTTGAAATATTGTGAATGTGGTAATAAAGATGAGGACAACTGTCTGAATGATGTAAATAGCACATTGCTCAATAAGTCCTGGCACTACTAATAAAAAGTCTATATGTTTTTTTTTATGAAGTACTAACCTTCAAATGGCATGTGACAAAATTTGGATCCAATCAGATTATTAGTTTACAAATTACAGTTATTTAAGTAAAGCTACTGTTGCAAATTTTCAAAACAATCGAAAAATATAAATTTTGTGTGTTGATAAAGCATTGCTTTCTGAGAGGAAAAAATGCTGTTCAAGCAAAGCAATGGCTTGATAAGTGTTATTCAGACTCCACTTCATTGGAAACAATGGTTAAGAGGTGGTATGCTGACTTTAAATGTGGTTGTACAGACACAAATAATGCTGAACTCTCAGGTCAACCAAAATCAGCAGTTGTCCCAGAAAACACCAAAAATAATCCACAAACTCGTTTTGACCATTTGTAAATTGAAGTTACGTGAGATAGCAGAGGAGTTGAACATATCAGAAAGTAGTGTATTCACCAATTTGCATGAACATTTGTCAATGAGAAAGCTGTGTTCAAAGTGGGTGCCACATTTGCCCACAGTTGATCAAAAACAACAACGTGTCAATAATTCAGAGAATTGTTTGCAACTGTTTCAATACAACAAGGAGTTTTTGCATAAATATGTGACAATGGATGAAACATGGATCCACAACTTCACTCTAGAGTCAAATTGTCAGTCAGCCGAGTGGACAGCAGCAGTTGCAAGCCATCCAAATTGACCAAAGACGCAAACATCAACAGGAAAAGTTTTGGCCTCCTTATTTTGGGATGCACACAGTATTTTGTTCATTGATTATTTTGAGAAAAGAAGAACCATCAATAGCAAATATTATATAGCATTATTGGTGTGTTTGAAGGAAGAAATTGCCAAAAAATGGAACAAGTGATCTTTTACCAAGACAATGTACCATGTTGCAGCTTGATTGCAACAATGGCAAAACTACACAAATTGCACTTTGAATTTCTTCCTCATTCACCCTATTTTCCAGATTTGCCCCCCAAGAGAGTACTGGCTGTTTGTATACCTCAAAAGAATGCTCCAGGAAAAGAGATTTGACTCCATTGAAGAAGTGATGTCGGAAACTGAGGTGTATTTTGAGGCCAAAGACAAATTGTTCAACAAAAAAGGTGTCAAATTGTTAGAGAAGTGTTGAAATTGGTGTATCACCCTAGAAGAAGACTATGTTGATGAATAAAGATGAATTTTGCCTAAAAGTTGTTTTTTTATTAGTTAGGCCTGAGATTTATTGAGTGATGTGTTATCTCATCTCAGAAATATAGATAAAGAAATACAAGTGAAGATTTATAATGACTGACAATGCTTCATTTAAGAAATTCAGACAGCTAGAGACTTGATGTAAAAGTGAGTGAAATCAGATAAAAGAAATGCAAGATAAGAGTTAAACAAGGCTTTAACTAAAAATTGAGATAACTTAAGACTATTGCCACTTGGTGTAAATGCAAGAGAAATAAGTTGAAATAAATACATGTAAAAGAATCAGTCAGTCAGTTAAGTGCCATACGAGATGGATTCATGACTTAGGGTATCTAATCTAAATCTATCTATCTAAATCTAATCTAATCTAATCTTATTTATAAATGGAACTTTGTCTCTGTGTGTGTGTGTGTCTCCGTTACCTATAGATCCTGAAACGGCAGAACCAATTTTCTTGAAAATTTACACAGTTCTACTATAAGCATCTTCGAGTGTTCTTAGCTAGGTTTGTGTCGAGGTACCTCTGATAAATATCGAAAATCGATAATCGTAAAAATCGGCTTATAGAAGGAGTGGTCCGATTTTAATCCAATTTGATACACTCATAGACAAAGACATAAGAAATGATATTCAGAAGTTTAAAGGTTGCAGTTCTTGCAATAGTGCAGAAAATCGATAATATATATATATATATAAAAGCCAAGATGTTTGTGTGTGTGTCTGTTTATCTACCTGTATGTCTGTATTTTTTTCAGCCCTTTTATTTTAGTTTTTGCTTTCTGGTTTGGCTCTAAGTAGGTATAATTGTAGTTCTTAGTCTCAGCCATGATACCATTTACTCAGAGGACTTATTTAGCTTTCAAAATTCAGTTTACGACGAAAAAAGCTGATTTGATATCGATACCAGAAAATGAAAATTTGACTTACATCCATTCATTTTTCTTTCAGTCTACAGTTTCGCTTTAACTGGAAACAACTATTACTTTTTAGTCTTTCGTGCCAACGTCCAAAGAGTCTGAGCTCCAGGACCATGGATTTAGTTTTAAAGCTTTCATTGCACCCAAGCAACGCTGGGCTATCCTGCTAGTTTGTGCATCAGTGAAGTGTTGGTCATAAAAGATATCATGTCATTAATGCATAAATCTTTGCTCTTTTTACTTCTGAATTTTCTTTTCTTCTAAATTCATTCTGTTTTCTTTGATTTCAGATGTTCCTCCCAGTTTGGCTGCTCTGCCATCAGGTGACCTGAAGCAGGACACTTTTGTTTCACAATTAAAAGAAGAGACAGGTGACTCTGTGCTTTACCAACCTTTTGTGATTGTTGGCCGGTTGTTGGAAGAAGGACGTCACCCTTGTACTAAACAAAAGGTGCCTTCCTCTTGTGATAAGATGAGAAAACGATCATATTTCCAATCAGAGAAAGTAGAACTTTTCAACAATGAAGACTCCAAAAAATCAAAATATGATGTCCGACAAAAGAACAGTCTTGTTGATTGTTTGGTTGCTGATTTGGTAAGTGTCTTCATTCTAATAATTGCCAAAATCTTTATTTTAATTTTTATAAGATATATTAAATATATATCTACAGGGTGTATGTGTTTCAGGGAAGTGGTTGAAATTTTTTTTTTACCTCGATTTTATATAATCCAAAGTTTGAGAGCCAATCAAGGGAGAGAGTTACAATTGAAATGGTGGTGATTAATGAGTTGTAAGATATTAATAAAGAAGGTATTAATAAATGGATATTATGAGGATAAGGATGATAGATAATGGTTGTCTCCTGATTTGAAGAGGTAAAGATTAAAGTGTTCAGGGAAGTATTCATTTAGGAGTTAATCCTTTGATTGATTTTTTACAGTTTATCAACCCATTATTGATTATTTAAAGCCAAAACATATTTTTTAGATAAAATTCCTATTATTTAAGCTGTAAGAAAGGGGCACACAAGAAATAAATATTTTTCCCGATGATATTTGCACATAAGTGAATGTAAGGGACTCAAAGTGCCATATTTACAAGTGAATAATGTGCGTTGTTGTGCAGTGGATATCGGCTCAGAATGAGAATTCGGGGAGCTGAGTTCGAATTCGAGTTATGGGTCAAATAACAAGATATATTAGGTTCTGTAGCCTTGGTCGGCAACCTGTCTACCATAGAAAGTAATGGCAACCTACTGTGAGATAATCTTCTGCCCAGTCAGTCATGTCTCTTTTGAGATATGATCGCCCAAAGCGTGTGTCACGTATGGCACTTAACTGACTGAATATGTAGAATATGTGTTAGATCTTGTAGTCAGACAAAATGTTATTACAGTGCATCTATGAAAGGTTTAACAGGTGCTATAAAATATCTTTCAAAATAACAGAAATGACATCGAGTCCCTCTTTCCCTATGAGGAATAAAATTTTGTTTTATGTTAAACCCTTCATCTAGGACCTAAAAGTCTGTATACCAGATTTGAAAGTTCTATATAAAATTTTTTAGTTTTGTACAAACTTTTTACAATTATGTATATACAGTCCTCTCTAAAAGTATTGGAACGGCAAGGTCAATTTCTTTGTTTTTGTTATTCACTGAAGACATTTGGGTTTTACAAAGGATTTTACACATGTTGGTTCTAAGTAAGTATAATTGTAGTTCTTAGTCTCAACCATGATACCATTTACTCAGTGGACTTATTTAGTCTTCAAAATTCAGTTTACGACGAAAAAGACTTATTTGATATTGATACCAGGAAATCAAAATTTGACTTACATCCATTCAATTTTCTTCCAGTCTACGGTTTCGCTTTAACTGGAAACAACTATTGCTTTTTAGTCTTTCGTGCCAACATCCAAAGAGTCTGAGCTCCAGGACTATGGATTAGTTTTAAAGCTTTCATTACACCCGAGCAATGCCGGAATATACTGCTAGTATACAATAGAAATATATTATATAGATGACACCTTTGTCCATTTAGTCTAACTTGAATTCATCCACCTGTCTTTATTCTATGAAGTTGATTCATTTCAATTAAATTTCTTTTTAGGATGAAATTAATGAAATCCCATTTTTTGAAATTGACCTTGCCAGAGAATTAGCAATGAAGATTTTTCAATTTCTTGACTACAAAGATTTGTGCCGATGCGCTCAGGTGAGTTGGAATTTATCCTTTGAATTTGAACTTATGGCCCTGTGTTATCAATAAGTTCTTTTTGCCAAATTATCGTGTTAGCGAGTACAGGTTCCATCTATGAATGATTCTGTACTATTTGTATATTGTTGAATAACAGATATATGTTTAGTTATATCAAGTTCAAAATTTAAACAAACTAATATTGTTTCTGACTTACACATTTGGAGATTGTTTCTATAATAATAATTCTAACTGCATATACATTGGTAATATAACCACTACATTATCACACTGATTAACATGTCATTTATCTGATAATAGTTCAATTTATCACATATCACTAACAACAAAACACAAAATGGAATCCAACAAATTTTTTGCAATAACATAAAAATGCTATATTACATAAACAGTAAAAAATGATTACAAATTGTAGAAGCATTAAGCATAAAAAACATACACCTCATCAACAATAAAATGTAATCAAATTAAGGAATAGATATTTTTTTTAAAAAAGGCCTAAGTGAACATGTGATATTTGAAAATGATAAACCCAGTATAGCATAACATTCACCTCAAGCAAA
Source organism: Ascarosepion bandense (assembly GCA_037127315.1). NCBI lineage: Eukaryota > Metazoa > Mollusca > Cephalopoda > Sepiida > Sepiidae > Ascarosepion > Ascarosepion bandense. The sequence goes on along the minus strand of JBBBDQ010000787.1, from coordinate 1,460,627 downwards.
GCGATTATGCTATTAAGACACAAGGGTGTAGTGAGTGTGACGAAGAATGATAAGAATTTAGAATGAACTGGAAAATTGACAAAACCAACACAGCCCCAAAACTCATTAATAATGGATTATGAAAGCTGAAAGCGTTCAGACATTGAACAGTTTATATTTAAATATGTACCAAAAACCGTGGAAATCGTCTGAAATATTTAAAAAAATCCTTAACAAAGAACTTTCCTTAGTCTTTAATAATATGTGTATAAATAAAATATATGTCTATACTTTTGAGATGAGGTAGTATTTACACTATTCAGACAATTGTTTTCATCTTTACTGCCATGTTTATGATGTTTTGGCTGTTGCACACTCCGGCCTTCTTCAGGTGCTAGGAATTTTGAACTGAACACTTCATTACAATCACTGGGGTGTAGCATTCCCATTCCATGTGCAAATTCCATGTTTTAAGTTAAAGGGAGGGAGGTAACTACATGGCTACCAGAAGTGATATTTCATATGGAATGATTGTTGGTTGTTTTGTTTTTATGGCATATCAACCTCGGCAGGTCATTTATTGCCAACTAAATTTTTATTTATTTATTGCTGGTAATACCTTTTTCTTTCAACAATTTATCGTTGATTTTATATAAGTTTTGTGTCTGGTAATACTTTTTTCTTTTCGAGTATCAAGATTCATTGGGATTTGTTTTTAAGGGCAGGGTCCCCAAGTCTTACCCTGTTATTTAACCCATAACTGGAGGGAAGGGACGGATTAATACCTTTCCCAAGGGTACCAGTGCTTAAGTGAATGCAGGGTATTCAACTGGAATTCGAACTCAGCTCACCAATTTCTCTTTCCGAGCCGATATCCACTGCACCACGATGCACATCCGTCACTATACGCTTACAGCATCTGGTATTCCCAAGCGGTCACCCATCTAAGTACTGACCAGGCTCAACGTTGTTTAACTTCAGTGATCGAGTGAGAATCGGTATATTCAATGTGATATGGTCATAAGCCTCATATGGAATGAGAATGATATACCACAGCGATCGTAATAAAGGGTTCAGTTCAAAATTCCTAGCAACTGAAGATGGCCAGAGTGTGTACAATGAGTGAAACGTCGTAAACAGTCCAAACAGTGTCAGTCAGTTAAGTGCCATACGTGATACACGCTTGGGCGATCATGTCTTGAAAGAGACATGACTGACTGGGCAGAAGATTATCCCGCATTAGGTTGCCATTGCTTTCTGTGGTAGGCTGGTTGCCGACCAAGGCTATAGAACCCAATCTGTCCTGTTATTTAGCCCATAACTGGAAAGAATATACGGATTAATACCTTTCCCAAGGGTATTTGTGCATAAGTGAATGCAATGAATTCAACTGGAATCCGAACTCGGCTCCCTGATTACTCGTTCCGAGCTGATATCCAAACAGTGTAAATAGTGTAAATAAAATATTATTACTCGAATACACTGATTTATCAATCATCATAGCTCCAGCACTTAGATGGTACAAACTGAGTTTTTTGTAGCCAGTTTTTTCAAAAAAATTTCAAAGTGATAACTGCCATTAAGATGTAAAGGAGTTACTGGGAATGAAAGAGAATAGGAAGATTTTAGAAGGAGCCAGAAACCCAATCCTAAATAAGAAGCATTGATAAGAAGGTCGCATTGAATGGCCATGCTTGTGGTTCCTATCATACAAACGCGAGTGTCCCTCAAGGCTCTATCCTAGGTCCTATGCTTTTTCTGATCTTCATCAACAATCTCCCTGATGTAATCAGAACCCAAGTAGGCATCTATGCTGACGACATTACCATTTACTCTGCACCTCAATAAGAAATCTGCCAAGGCTGACAAAGCAAACTTCACTGCTGATCTTGAAAAGCACCTCCAATCTGTTGTAGACTGGGGTAAAAAATGGCTTTTAATTTTTATTGCTTCCAAAACAAAGCTGTTATCCTTTAACCGCCATGGACAATCACTCCTATCCCCAATCAGCATGGATCAAGCCTGTTTACCTGAAAACAATACACTGTGCCTTCTTGGCTGCACTCTCACGGCTGACTTCAAGTGGAATGACTACATTAAATCAATAGCTAAATCTACTGCTAGGAAAGTTGGGTCGCTGTGTTGAGCAAGAATGTTTTTCTTGCCTGTATCCATTTTGCATATATACGAAACTACCGTTTCCCCATGCATTGAATACTGTTGTTACATCTGGTTAGGCACTCCTGCCATTCATCTCAGAGTTCTCAACAAAATCCAAAATCTGCAATGTTGTTGGTCCTGACCTGGCAGCTTGGATTCCGTCACTTTCTCCTTGACAAGATGTGGCTTCCGACTGTCTCTTCTACAAATATTTTCACAGTTCCTGCTCTGACGAGCATAGCTCTCAGGTATCCTTATTGCATGAATTTACTCAAGTTACTACACCCACCCTTTTACAGTGAAAACAATCAAATGTAATCATCACTTCTACTCTATTAGCTTCTTTTCTCACACTTACCGCCTGTGAAACTCCCTTTTGTATACTTGCTTCCCTGATAACTACAATCTCCGATCTGTGATACCCCCGTGAGCTGTCCCATTTTCTCTTCACCCTCCTCTTAATTAACCTCCCATGCACCAGTGGCAGTAATGCCTTGCTTGGGATGAAACGATTATAAAAACAAAAATAAAATAAACTTCTACTCCTGGTCAAAAGATCAAGGAGGTGTGAGAACTGGAAGATTATAAGATAATAAGATTATTATATTTGGAATATTTTCAAATGTATGGATGTGTGACACTCTGAGGAGTTAGACACTGAGGAGGACAATGATTTGTTCAGATTGATTTTGAACTTGTAACTTATGTATGGTCTAATAAGATGCGTAATTCATGTAGAAATTGGTTCAGATGCCAAACTCTTTGAGAAGATGACTAATATTCATTTTGGAATTGATGCCTTATTATTTTAGTTAATGATTGAAAACGTAAGTGATTGAAACACATTTGTTAAAATGTAAAATTGAATAAAAACTGACATTTTTTTTTCAACCACAACTGATGTATAATAGATTTTCAAAAATCTTGTATCAGCTCCTGAGAGTCAGTAGCAACAATTTTGATTGATTCATTTTTTACAGCTTACCAATCCTTTGCAGGTTATTTAAAAGGCAGAAAATATTTTTAGATAGTAAGAATTTTTTTTTTTTGAGTTGATAATGATTTAGTGATACAAATTTTTACTAATTAACCCAAAGCTGGGTGGGAGAAGAGGTGGTTCATGCCTTTCTCAAGGGTATTATTGTGAAAGTAAATATAACAACTGGAATTAGAAGTGGCGCTTCAATTAACAATTCCAACCTATTATCCATTACACTATCTGCCTATCCAAGTTTACAACACCTGTTATTCCCAAGCGTTCACTCGTCTAAGTACCGACCAGGCCTGACATTGTTCAATGTTGAATGTGACCTTGCACTGTCATGTTGGAGAATAAAACCTCTGTTTAACGAAACAGGACACTTTTGATATAGTGTTTCTTTTACCTGATCATGTTGCCTTCACTGTATCTGTGTACACTGCACAAATGTTTTAAATATCGCAGTAGAAATATTATCCTTTCAGAATTCATACAGAAAACAATATCAGATATGTTGATTTTTAAAGTTATAATTCCTCATAGATTTAAACTGTTTTTTATAATAATGATGTTCCCTCTATACAAGGCCCAAGAACCACTCCAGATAGAGGGTTACAGATTAAGAGGTAATGAATAGAGTTTATGAGGATATACGTGGATCATAACTATTAACCCTAGTCTTGAACAAGTTTAGATTGCATTGACTAGGGAAGCATCTTCTTGAGTAGTGATTCCCAAACTGGGGGAAATCCCCACCCCCCGGGGGAAATTTCCAACTACCAGGGAAGAAATAACTACACTTTTTCTTCTATATGCCTTGACCCTTCAGGACGTAGGCGATCATGGCTTTCAACTTTTCCCTATCCCTGGTGGCTCTGAGCAAGCCTTCTCCTGTTACACCATGCAATCCTCGTTGTGTCATCCACCCGATTAGGTCCTTCAAATATGTTATCCGTTGCTTTCCCCTGTCTCTTTTTCTCTCTATCTGGCCTGTTAGTATCAGATTCTCCAAACCTTCCTTCCTCATTGCGTGTCCCAGGAACTTCAGCTGTCTCTTCCTGATGCTCAGTATTAATTTCCTTTTTGTTTCAATCATTTCCAAGACCTCGTCATTGCTCACATGCTCAATCCATGATATTCGCAGCATCCTTCTGTAGAACCACATTTCAGTTGCTTCAAGTTTTTTCTTCATCTTTGATGGTATTGTCCAGCATTCACTGCTATATTGAAGGATGGACAGCACATAGCAATCCGGTACTCTCTTCCTAGTTTCTAGCGAAATTGTTCAAAAACTCAGATGGATTCAAGGACCCATTGAAGGAGGAAATCATCACCCACCTTGATCATTTGTGGGGACAAGTTCAAGCGGCATTTCCCTGGTATCAACACTAAAGACATTTCAATGAGGCTGACAAGGAACCCATTTATATGTCAGGTGGATGATGTCCCTGAGGACATGCAAAATGAGTTCTTGGAGCTCAAACATGACTCTTCTGCCAAGGATGAGTTTTGTGCACAAGATCTTGAAGAATTCTGGGTTAATATGCATAGAGCATACCCACAACTGAGCAACAACGCATTGAAAATCCTCATTCTGTTTTCCACAACCTTTGTGAGTCAGGATTTTCTACTTTACTCACAATCAAGCCCAAAGCACGAAACCGACTGGAGGTGAAATGTGACATACGTTACGCGCTTGCCAAAACTAACTCTGATATTGATACACTGGTGCATAAGAAGCAGCATCACCCTTCTCACTAATTTAATTCTGAAGTAGAAGAGAAAACAAAAGTCCTTTTAATTGTTACTAACCGCTCTCTATGGCTATGCTTAGTTGTTACTAACTGCTCTCTAGCCACTTTACTCTATAACTATAAGTTTATCAGTATATTTGTAATTTGAAAAGTAAATTAGAAAATAGTCTCAGTGTGTTTTAACTGCTCTTTCTCCGATACACATGAAGGGGGAAATCTGGAGGGTCGGACTGGGTGTAGGCGGAAATGATAGAAAAAGGTTTGGGAACCACTGCTCTTGAGAGTCAGTTCCAATAAAGAACAGTTTGTAGGAAAAAGCTGTTTAAGTGGAGCTTACATCTCGCGAAAAGGATACAAAAGGAATGAGGGTGGTTCACTATAATGTGTGAGGTCTGGTGGATTTTATGTGTGAAGGTTAGAACTGGAGTAACTAAGGGATGTACATTGAATATTTTCCATGGAAATAGTGATAAAGTAGCAAGAAGCTTGTAATATATTGTCTGTGGGGAAAAGGGTTGTAGAATGCAAAATAAATCATCACCCAAAAGGCCTTGGAGATACTTTTGGACTCTATCCAAATGTACTATAAACTTGGTTGGTTGGCTTTTAGTTAATAGCAGTGATTGGTAAACTATTTCTAGACAGTTTCCCACTATTTAGTCTAAACTTACATAGAAAATCAGTGTTAGTATTTATTGAAGTAATTCTTGTAAAATGTTTTTGTTCAGGTCAGTAAGTCTTGGAAAAACCTTGCTGAAGACAATTGGCTTTGGTACCGTGTCTATAAACAGCTTTCAAGAAAAATGTCTTTGGTATTTATGTCAGAACACACAAATTGGAAAGAATTTATGAAGGAAGAATTTGAAAAAAGAAATACACTTTTGACAAATTGGAAGGTAAAGTAAAATTCATTTCTAACCCAGTCTAACTGTATATATGGATGTGTGTGTGTGTGTGTGGATATATATAAATATATACATTTGATTAAAAAGAACCGACAGTGTTTGTCTATTATATTTTGTATTATGTTTTCAGATAAGGTATTGAGTATTGTGCTTGATGTTGTTGATAAACTGTTTAAAGTTCATATTTTGTTTTTTTTTGTTTAAGTACTTTTGACTGGATGTGCGTTGTGGTGCAGTGGATATCGGCTCGGAACGAGAAATCGGGGAACCGAGTTCGAATTCCAGTTGAATTCCTTGCATTCACTTACGCGCAAATACCCTTGGGAAAGGTATTAATCCGTCTCTTCCCTCCAGTTATGGGTTAAATAATAGGACAGATTGGGTTCTATAGCCTTGGTCAGCAATCAGTCTACCGCAGAAAGCAATGGCAACCTATTGCGGGATAATCTTCTGCCCAGTCAGTCATGTCTCTTTCAAGACATGATTGTCCAAGTGTGTATCACGCATGGCACTTAACTGACTGACTTTTGACTATTGCAATCATTTCAAGAATCAATGTGGTGCTTGTGTGGTCAGTCAGTTTAGTGCTATACATGATACACGCTTTGGGCGATCATGTCTTAAAAGAGACATGACTGACTGGGCAGAAGGTTGCCATTTCTTTCTGGTTGCCAGCCAAGTCTATAGAACCCAATCTGTCCTATTATTTAGCCCATAACTGGAGGGAAGAGATGGATTAATACCTTTCCCAAGGGTATTTGTGCATAAGTGAATGCAAGGAATTTAACTAGAATTCGAACTCGGCAACCCAATTTGTCATTCTGAGTCGATATCCACTGCACCACAACACACATCCTGGCTTGTGTGGTAGTTAAAATTAAAATAACAAAATATGAGCTTTAAACAATTTATATATATATATATATATATATAAAGTTTTCTTCTAATATCGAACCATGAATCTCTGTATCTTCCTCTTTTTTTTTTTATGTCTGGACAAATTTTAAATTAATTTTATACTTTCTTGATTCCACCTCCCACCTTTTTTTTTTAACTTCCTGTGTATGGATATGTTTTTGAGTTTCTTCTGGTACATGGATTTTTGTACAATATTTGATTTATTAAATTTTTGTTTTTGATTGTTGCTAATGAAGTGAGAACTTTCTTGCTGAAATAGCTATTCAACAGAATGTAAATTTCAGAATTTAATAATATAATATACATATTTGACTCTGTAAATAGTTAATATGATTTACATCATGTCCTCTACCTGGATCGTTTTAATATTAAGAAAATTAATATGATTAGGATCTGGTTTTTGGGATTATACCTATATACATTGCTTTTTATGATTTAAAATATATATATATATATCCAGATATATATCTCCAAATGAATAAGAATAAAGAAAATAATTACAACATTCAGAATATTAATTTAAAACGATGCTCAATATAAAAATAGAGCAATGAATATTTATTATTAATTATGGCTTTAGAACATGTGCAAACTACAAACTACTACATTTTGTTTTGACATTGAAAAAACAATATCTAATCAGGTAGTTTGCACATGTTCTAAAGTCATAATTAATATATATGCATATTATGAACTGACCATTTCTACTTTTGAATTTTTATTTTTGATTCTTGCATTGTTTAAGGTTGTTATAAATTAAAAATCTGCGGTGGTATTTTTTAATTTATTAAATTTCGAAACCTAAACATGAAATTAGAAAGCAAAATCATAGAAGTTGTTTTAAGGGGCAGATTTTGCATGTAAATTTTAAGGGAGACCACTTGTGTTTACTTATTTCTGTGGACAAGGCATTGGAAATAATTAATATATATATATATATATATATATATATATATATATATATATATATCTCCAAGTGAATAAAGAATGAAGAAAGTATTAACAATGTTCAAAACATTAATTTAAAACAGTACTCAATATAGAAATCGAGCAATGAATATTTTATTATAAGTTATAGTTTAGAACATGTACAAATTACAATCTATTACAAAGTGTACATTTTGTTTCGACATCGAAAAACAATGTCTCATCAGGTAGTTAGTACCATCATTATTAACTACCTGATGAGACATTCTTTTTTCAATGTCACAACAAAAAGCACACTTTTGTAGTAAATTATAATTTGTACATGTTTTAAACTATAACTTATATTCTTTTTTTTTATATTCATATTGCCCCAAGCAAGGCATTTTACTGCCACTGTTTTGCAGGGGGTTACATAGGAGGAAAGTGTGAGAAGCCGTGAATGTTTTCTTTAAATATATGTTTATTGTTTTGGTATTTATACAAGTTATAAAGTATTAATTCTTCATGATGTGCACTAGACATGTTTCGAGTCTAAAATTGACTCTCTTCAGGCGAACAAATTCGTGGTTTTAAAACCACGATTTTGTTTGCCTGAAGAATTAATATTTTATAACTTGTATAAATACCAAAACAATAAACATATATTTTAAAGAAAACGTTCATGGCTTCTCACACTTTTTATTTTATACTAATTACTCTCGTTGGAACAACCCTATTCCTTTATTCGATATATATATATATATATATATGAATGAAAGAATGGCCCTAGTCATAACCTGAGTTTCACGCAATCTTCAGGCAACTTGAAGGCAAACGAAAGAAGCGAGGAACCCATGATTGTTAATCACAAACCTTAAAGCATCAGAGGGAAAAAATTTAAAAAAAAAAACAAATTCTATCATAATAAGTCTCTTCCACATTGCAACAGTTTTGGGGATGAAGTTATCTGAGGGTAACTTACTCATTACGAAAAGAATATGAAAGGAACAAAGATGAGTTGACTCCATGTATGTGTGGCATAGTGGGTTCTTTCTGGTGGAACCGAAGAATGTAGTTCGATTGAACATCTAACATGCCAACGATGATAGAGCAGTGAGGTGTTAGAAATATTCTCTCTGTGGGAAAGGGGTTAAATAGTGGAAGGCGATTCATCACTCACAAATCTGAGTCTGACCTTTTGAAATAGGTCAAGAGTGGAAAGTGGTGACTGATCCGAAACACTCCATTTTCTAATGATAATACATTAAGAACATTTTGATGTTCAAATAAATAGAAGTCGAACGTTTTCTTGAAGCTCCAAGAATTCCTGTATTCTTTATTTTGTTCTCTCAATTCAATGCAAAGTTTAATGCTTGGCCTTAACTCTTTATTAAATTGATTTTTGTTTAAGGGTCGTCTGGCTCAAATACGTTCCCTTGAGTATCTAAGCGGTGGTGTGCTGTGTGCTGCTGCCTGTCAACATTCAACTGTTGTGGCTGGGTGAGTAGCTTCATTAAAAATATTACAAGGTTATCATGTTTTTTTTCTTTCTTTTTTTATCTGAGCTAAACTATATTTCTTTCTTCCTTATATTGTCAATCTGTTTTTAGTCAGATGTAGCAAAGCTTAGTTGGCAAAAAAACATTGACATCTAAGGTCAATAGAAAATACGTTATTATCCCAACCACTTCAAGTCAATTTGTACATACATACATACATACATATATATGTAAAAATATACTCACTTATATTCTGAGATTAAGGACAGAAAGGTTAAATAAAATAAAGACAAGAGGAAAACTGTATTTTAAATCGCCTATGCGTTTCATCCTGTGATGGACTTTTTCAAGGCAAAAAGATGAAATGAGCTTTATTCTAAATTACGTATCTATAAACAAACAGTGTTTTTTTTTTTTTTTTTAATCATCTCACCCCAAGCAATGCATTCCACTGCCACTATTGCGCATGGGGCTACATAGGGGAAGGTAAAGAGAAGGAGTGGTTAGACATAGGGAATGTCAGGAGGAAGGTGACAGATGAGTAAGGATAGCGAGGATGAGGGTTGGGCAGATGGGAAGAGTGTTTGATAGAATGGGAGCAGGAGGTGTCTATTGACCTTACATTTAAACTCCTGGAGATTGTAGCCGTCGGGGAAGCAATCGTGTGGAAGAGAATTCCACAGTCGGGAAGTGCGAGGAAAAACACAAAGACGCTCACAAATCATTTCAAAAGATCAACAGAATATTTTTGTTTTTAGAATTTCTTTATGTGTAGTGTAAAGTCACGAGATATTAAAATGAAAGGAATTCGACCATTTTCTTTGAGAACTGTTTATTTTGTGTGTAAGTCTGTTTTAGAATTTCTTCACGTGTAGATGTAGATGGAGGAACAATCCTGGCAATTTATTTTATATACACCTGCTTGTTCGTCATTTTGATTTCGGTTATTTTTAGATCTGATAATATCCATAATAGTTTTTGAAGTAGTTGTTACTATGTGTGTATTTTTTATATGAGATAGATTGTTTTGGATATTAGATGCAATGGAGGGGTTGGTTGGTAGTATGATGTATTTGTTAGTGTTTAGTAACAACTACATGGGAGAAACAAGTAGAAATCTAAAAAAAACATATATATGAACACAAAAGAGATATCACTAATAATAATCTTACAAATGCATTAGTGATTCACAGAAATAAATTCAACCACAATTTCAATTTTAAAAATGCCACACTAATAAAAAGAGTAAACAATTTATTCAGAAGAAAAGTTCTCGAGAGCGCCGCTATCCAATACTACCAAAACATCAATTTACACCTCGGATTTTTTCCAATCTCACCTTTACTTATGGAAATTATACTAAAACAAACTAACATTCATAATAAAACTTTCAAAGAAAACGGTTGAATTCACTTCATTTTAACATCTCTTGACTTTGCGCTACATGTGAAGAAATTTAAAAATAAATCATTTTCACCATTTATTTTAACATATCACCTGAAGAAGAACAGTATTGTTTTGAAACATGAAAATTTTTGTGTAGTGATATTATGTTTTCATAAACAATTGTATTAACAAAATTACAATATATATATATATATATATATATATACATTTTCGTAACAAAATCTATTGTAAAATAATCAGGCTGGAAGAAATAAATAATTTTTAACATACAATGTGTGTTATCATGTGCAATACCATGTCATCATCAGCCGCTGACCGGTGGGTGATGTCACGGTTTCAGTGGCTATGGCGGGACCACCACCCCTTGTGTCACCAGCAGCACTTGCCACCAGGCAGGGTATAAAGATAAACTTGTTGGTTGTTCCTCTTGTATATTCTCGTAAAGAATATATTGTATATTTATATATATAAATATACTGTTTGATTAAAAAACAAAATATCTACTCAAATATGAGTATCGATTAAAAATAATCTTCAAACAAATAAATGTCGGTTGTTAAAACCATTTCGTTAATCTTTGGGGCTTTCTGTAACATTGTATTACATTTGCTGACGTTATGATACATTTCAGAGCAGAGATGTTTATTTATGTAGAATCGATAATTGTGTTATATAAGGCTTGATTTGGCTTCAAATAGGCTGTGGAATCATTCAAGATCGAGCAAAGATGCACCAAATCAATTAGTGACTTCCACTGTTGATAGGGGTTGCAGGTTCGAATCCTGCCAAAACAACACACATTTTCATAACAAAATTTATCGTACAATAATCAGGCTAAATTTACTGTTTGATTAAAAACTGAATATCTACTTAAATACAAGTATCAATTAAAAATATTGTTCAAACAAATAAATTAAATAGCTGTATGTAAATATATATATATATATTTGCAAGTTTCATTAAAAATAACAGACTAGGTATTATAGTCATATAATTTTTCAAGTGATCTTATAATATTTTTCTTTTCAAAACATAAATTATATAAAAATTGTTCAAGTTTTGTTTTTCAGAACACTTTTGGCTATACTTTTAGAAATTATCAAAGATGAACTTTATTTTACGTGTAACTGAATATAGTGTTTATGTATGTGTGTAGAGTCATGTGTGTTTTATATTCTGAGCACGGTCAGCACATTTTTGCCATGTTCATAGTTGGTACTATTAAGTGTTGGATTTTTCTTTTTATTAATAATGCTTTTATTATTTTTTGCCTTTTTTTGCATGCAGATGATGTTGTTATATTTGTATAACCACAAGTATGTTACGGATATAGTTATGTAGATCTCCATGTGTGTTTAAATGAGATCAAATTGATCCATGGTCAGAGAGAGGCAATGTGAGTCTTCTTGTCAAATGGATTGTGGTGTAGCCAATGTAATTATTTATGAACCTGGATTGATAATGAACAAAGGATATGTAAATTTGTAAAGAATATTTGTTCTGTGTAGTTTAAACCTTGCAGGTGAATTGTTCTTTTTAATGATCAGGTTAGCAGATTTCTGAAAAGAGAAAAATTATAAGATCACTTGAAAAATTATATAAAAAACTTAACCTTAATACCTTAACTGTCATTTTAAATGAAACTTGTATAAAAGAGAGTTGCTGCCCAAATACACAATGTATATATATATCTATATATGGATATAAGTGTGTGTGATTGTATTAATGTAAGTATAGGCATACAAATTCAAATAATAATAAATACAAATTTAATTGTAGACTTAACCACCCATAATTAACAACTTAATACTTAAAGTAACACCAAATCGAATAAGAAAAATTAAATAATAAGACATATATAAATATTTACTTTACCAAATTAAGCATTAATATTTTTTAAAAAATTATTTATGTAAAATATGAAATAAAATTTTCTAAACTCAAAAAACATGAGAGTGCTCAAGAATTAACAAGAACAGTGAATATCTGGAAAACCGGATGTCAAAATTGCTACAGCTGAAAGAAAGAGAAAAAGTATAAACCCAATAGGGAGAGAGTATGAGGTGACACGAAAAACGAGAAAAATGAAAAATAACCACAATATTCTACATGTATGCATATACGAGCAGATGTGTGCATGAGTACAAGCACACAATCAAAGGTGAAAAAAAATTGACCTTGCACCAATGAAAAGCTCAAAAAAAAAAAATGAGAAATATAGTCAGTTTCTGATATGTCCTGATGAGTGTCTGCTGGAGTGTCCATCTATGAAACTATGAAATATAATTCTATATTATGTTTAATTAATAATATTTATAAAGCAACTATAGCAAATAATATTAATACAAAAGAAAAAATCTAAATAGGAGCCACCAAAAAAATTTAAAGAAAGATATAATAATGATAAAATGTCATTTAGAACAAGCAGATACACAAATAATACAACATTATCAAAATATATTTGGAGTCAAAAAGAAAATAATATACCTACTAAAATTAAATAAGAAATTATAAAAAATAGTACCTGCATATAGCATTAATAATAGGTATTATAAATTTTATAGGTATTATAAATTTTATAGGTATTATAAATTTTATAGGTATTATAAATTTTAGAAGAAAAATTACTGATAATAACTATTTATAATCTAAAGTAAATTATTAAATAAGAAAAATGCCAACATTTTAACAAATATTTACTTTGTTACTTAAATAATAATACAGCAAAATACAACATATAAAAAAAATTGGAAGAAATTTTATAATTGGAAAACATTTCTTTCATGAACGAACACATAATAAAATGGAAAACTCAGGAATATGCACATGTCCGTAAGGGAATTAAACAAATGCCAAAATTAACATGTAAAAAAAATGCAGAATTCATAAATTAAAAAAACTGGAACTATATTAATTGATGCACCCTTGAAGAATGGATGATACCACAAAACTTCTGAGTCAGGAAAAAGGATTCTTATGAAAAATTACAGAAATTTTAATTTTTTTTTAAATAATAATATCAATGCTGTATGTCTTAAATATTCAGCACTATTAAGAAAAATCTGCTTTCATAAATTTAATATTAATTGAAAAAAATTTATAATTTTGGATTATTATAATCTTAAATCATATATATATATATATATATATATATATATATATATATATATATATATAGGAAAAACTACTAAAATGTTCTAAGTTCAAAAATGTATTTTTTTTTTACAGTATTTATTTATTTCTATTATTATATATATATATATATATATATATATATATTGGATATTTCAGACCGGCCTTGGCCTTTCATCAGAAACAAATGGTTTTAAAATTTAAACTAGAAGCATTCGTCGCAAGAGCGTTTGTCACGAGATGTTTACATCACTTGATGTAGAAAGTGATAGAGTTTTTTAATATAAACCTATCTCTAATAATACTTTTAAATGTTGTTTTAAAGAAAAATTAAATATATATATATATATATACATCAATAAATATAAAATATAAAATATTAAAATATAAAATTAAAATATTAAAATATAAAAAATATAAAATTAAAATATTTATAAAATATAAATATATATATATATATATATATATATATATATATATATATATATAATAATAGAAATAAATAAATACTGTCAAATAGAATACATTTTTAAGCTTACAACTTTTTAGTAGTTTTTCCTATACATATGAAGACAGTATACGTGGATCATCATTATGCTCTATATATATACACACACACACACACACACACACAAACATGGAAAACATTCTCACCACCACTGTGTTGACCTCAGTGCTTAATTTTATATTTACATACATTTTATCCCTGATAAACATTGTTTTTAATATATATATATATATATATATATATTAATGCAGGTTTCATTGAATAATATAGACAAGTTTTGTCTATTAATTTTGTGTAGGATCCGTTCATACCGTCTGATATACTTGATGGTGATGTCATTAAAAGACAACAAAAAATCACAGTATTTGTTGAATTTTTTATCAGGTCTAAGCTTTCGGCTCACATAAGCCATTATCAAAGAGTAAATAATAACACACAGTAAACATAGAACATTTAAGCTATTAACAATAAAGATAATTGAATTGAAAATATAAGTCCATCCCTACCGTGGCGGATGGCCGAAGACAGTGACAAAATAGTGATGTTGCGGTCCCTGGTCTGATTACAGACATTTCTATTTCAATTTTTTTAGTAAGCTGGTTATACTTACGGTATATATGGCAGTTAGGTCCAAGGTTGAGTAATTCTTCTTGGTGCTTAGTTAGTTGGTGGTTGGAAAGATTTATGAATTTATCGAATTTTTTGGGAAGAGTGATCGTGCCATTGTATAGTGAATTAAGTTTTTTGACAATTTTAGCGCGGTGTTCAGCTTCAGATTTTGCGGTGATTTTGGATAGTCTGAGTATTATTTCTTCTAGTTGGTTTGAGGTAGTTATATCTTTCAGTTTGTTGTAGAGGTCATGTTTGTTCTTGTATAATGTGTCAAGATTTTCTTTCGCTATTTCAATTTGCCTTTTCACAAGGCTCCATTTATATTTCAAGGTGGTGATGGTGTGTTGGGCTGCTGGATCATGTAATTTAAATTGTGTGTATTTTGGCAGCATTTTTTCATTAATGCAGGTTTCATTGAATAATATAGACAAGTTTTGTCTATTAATTTTGTGTAGGATCCGTTCATACCGTCTGATATACTTGATGGTGATGTCATTAAAAGACAACAAAAAATCACAGTATTTGTTGAATTTTTTATCAGGTCTAAGCTTTCGGCTCACATAAGCCATTATCAAAGAGTAAATAATAACACACAGTAAACATAGAACATTTAAGCTATTAACAATAAAGATAATTGAATTGAAAATATAAGTCCATCCCTACCGTGGCGGATGGCCGAAGACAGTGACAAAATAGTGATGTTGCGGTCCCTGGTCTGATTACAGACATTTCTATTTCAATTTTTTTAGTAAGCTGGTTATACTTACGGTATATATGGCAGTTAGGTCCAAGGTTGAGTAATTCTTCTTGGTGCTTAGTTAGTTGGTGGTTGGAAAGATTTATGAATTTATCGAATTTTTTGGGAAGAGTGATTAAATTCATAAATCTTTCCAACCACCAACTAACTAAGCACCAAGAAGAATTACTCAACCTTGGACCTAACTGCCATATATACCGTAAGTATAACCAGCTTACTAAAAAAATTGAAATAGAAATGTCTGTAATCAGACCAGGGACCGCAACATCACTATTTTGTCACTGTCTTCGGCCATCCGCCACGGTAGGGATGGACTTATATTTTCAATTCAATTATCTTTATTGTTAATAGCTTAAATGTTCTATGTTTACTGTGTGTTATTATTTACTCTTTGATAATGGCTTATGTGAGCCGAAAGCTTAGACCTGATAAAAAATTCAACAAATACTGTGATTTTTTGTTGTCTTTTAATGACATCACCATCAAGTATATCAGACGGTATGAACGGATCCTACACAAAATTAATAGACAAAACTTGTCTATATTATTCAATGAAACCTGCATTAATGAAAAAATGCTGCCAAAATACACACAATTTAAATTACATGATCCAGCAGCCCAACACACCATCACCACCTTGAAATATAAATGGAGCCTTGTGAAAAGGCAAATTGAAATAGCGAAAGAAAATCTTGACACATTATACAAGAACAAACATGACCTCTACAACAAACTGAAAGATATAACTACCTCAAACCAACTAGAAGAAATAATACTCAGACTATCCAAAATCACCGCAAAATCTGAAGCTGAACACCGCGCTAAAATTGTCAAAAAACTTAATTCACTATACAATGGCACGATCACTCTTCCCAAAAAATTCGATAAATTCATAAATCTTTCCAACCACCAACTAACTAAGCACCAAGAAGAATTACTCAACCTTGGACCTAACTGCCATATATACCGTAAGTATAACCAGCTTACTAAAAAAATTGAAATAGAAATGTCTGTAATCAGACCAGGGACCGCAACATCACTATTTTGTCACTGTCTTCGGCCATCCGCCACGGTAGGGATGGACTTATATTTTCAATTCAATTATCTTTATTGTTAATAGCTTAAATGTTCTATGTTTACTGTGTGTTATTATTTACTCTTTGATAATGGCTTATGTGAGCCGAAAGCTTAGACCTGATAAAAAATTCAACAAATACTGTGATTTTTTGTTGTCTTTTAATGACATCACCATCAAGTATATCAGACGGTATGAACGGATCCTACACAAAATTAATAGACAAAACTTGTCTATATTATTCAATGAAACCTGCATTAATGAAAAAATGCTGCCAAAATACACACAATATATATATATATATATAATTTGTCATCTGCAGACAGATCTGTTTCGCAGTATCACAGCTCATCAGTACGGTTAGACTCCGATTGCTTTTAACCCAGGATTGAAACCCGACCAAATCGGCGTCAGTCGGTGATTCTACCTCTGGGCTATGGGCACTCGGTAGAAGAAGGCAGACTTTTTAGCACGTATATTATCATTATACACGCCCAATAGCCTGAGTTCTCAAATTCATTATTGACTGAGCTATGCGTATATTAGTAATTATTTTTTTTTATAATCCTATCACCCCAAGATAGGCATTTTACACAAACACACACACACACACACACACATATATATATATATATATATATATATATATATATATATATATATAACGTGGGAATTCTGTAATATGTGAAAATCATTTCACTGTGTGCATGTAAAGTGAAAAATTAGAAAATCAAATGACAAACCATTTTAAGTAAACAAAACATATTTCAAATATTTTTTCACTCTGCTGATTATCTTGAACTGTGATTTTATTTTAATCAACTGAATAAGTGATTTGTTTGATTGACCCAACTTCTTTGTGATATTAGGAAACAATGTCACTGTAAAGCTGACACGTTAGCAACAATAATCTATTGTTCATCAGAGAATTATATAATTCCAAAATTTAATTTGAACATCAAGTTGTGAAAGATTAAAATAAAAGTCTATGGTTTATTTTTCAATTCTAAGAAGTTCTTAAGGCTGCCAATTTTTAAAATCTTTTCTTCATTTCATTTCATGACATATTTATTCTTGTTGGGTTGTTTAACGTTGGGTATCAGTTGTTAGGATTATGCGTGAGGCAATATGCAAAATTTGGTCAGATTTATGCGTAAGTCTAGATGCAAACATTAGTTAGGTTTATGCTGAAGTCTATACACAAATATTGATCAGGTTGATGCTTGAGTCTAAACACAAACATTGGTTGTGTTTATGGTTGAATCTCTATGCACACATTGGTCAGGTTTATACTTGAGTCTATATACAATGTGGATGTGCGTTGTGGTACAGTGGATATTGGTTTGGAACGAGAAACCGGGGAGCCGAGTTCGAATTCCAGTTGAATCCATTGTATTCACTTACGCGCAAATACCCTTTCTATATGTCTCTTCCTTCCAGTTATGGGTTAAATAGCAGGACAGATTGGGTTCTATAGCCTTGGTCGGCAACCAGTCTACTGCAGAAAGCAATGGCAACCTACTGCAGGATAATCTTCTGCCCAGTCAGTCATGTCTCTTTCGAGACATGATCACCCAAGCGTGTATCACGTATGGCACTTAACTGACTGACTATATACAAACATTGGTCAGGTTTATACTTGTGTCTATATGCAAACATTGGTCAGGTTTATACTTGAGTCTATATGCAAACATTGGTCAGATTTATACTTGAGTCTATATGCACACATTGGTTTGGTTTATACTTGAGTCTATATGCACACATTGGCTTGGTTTATACTTGAGTCTATATTCACACATTGGTTTGGTTTATACTTGAGTCTATATGCACACATTGGTTTGGTTTATACTTGAGTCTATATGCAAACATTGGTCAGGTTTATACTTGAGTCTATATGCAAACATTGGTCAGGTTTATACTTGAGTCTATATGCAAACATTGGTCAGGTTTATACTTGAGTCTATATGCAAACATTGGTCAGGTTTATATTTGATCTATATACAATCATTGGTTGGGTTTATACTTGAGTCTATATTCACACATTTGTTTGGTTTGTACTTGAGGCTATATGCAAACATTGGTTGGGTTTATACTTGAATCTATATGCAAAGTCTGTATGGTTAGGTTTATGCTGAAGTCTATATTCAAATATTGTTCAGGTTGGTGCTTGAGTCGAAACACAAAAATTGGTTGTGTCTATACTTGAGTCTATATGCAGATATTTAAAATTATGTTTACACTCCAGTCTCTGCACAAACATTGGTCAGGTTTATACTTGCGTCTTTATGTAAACATTAGCTGTGTTTATGCCAAAGCCTATGCACAAATATTGGTCGGGTTTCTGCCAGAGTCTATACACAAATATTGGTTGGATTGATACTTGAGCTAAGTGGAAACATTCATTTTTATCCCTGGGGTGTATACTTGCATACATATTCATAAACTCAATATCTACGTATAGATTGATTGAATTCATGCCCGTGTATTCAAGTTCAGCAGATATACCAAAATAGAGGTGTAAGTCAAGGATGTGTCTTCTCACTGGATCTATTCAACCTGTACATTGAGGTGATTCTGAGAGAATAAGCCTTACCAGGATTCACTATTGGTGGCCACGATCTTAAAGGCATAAGATATGCAGATGATGCAGTATTGATAGCAAACACAGACAGAAAACTACAAAGACTCCTACAGAACGTTTATATCGGCTCGAAACGAGAAATTGGGGAGCCGAGTTTGAATTCCAGCTGAATTCATTCCATTCACTTACACACAAATACCCTTGCGAAAGGTATTAATCTGCCTATTCCTTCCAGTTATGGGTTAAATAACAGGACAGATTGGGTTCTATAGCCTTGGTCGGCAACCAGTCTACCACAGAAAGCAATGGCAACCTACTGCGGGATAATTTTCTGCCCAGTCAGTCATGTCACTTTTGAGACATGATCGCCCAAGCGTGTATCACGTATGGCACTTAACTGACTGATTAATCTGTCTCTTCCCTTTAGTTATGGGTTAAATAATAGGACAGATTGGGTTCTATAGCCTTGGCTGTCAACCAGTCTACCACAGAAAGCAATGGCAACCTACTGCGGGATAATCTTCTGCCCAGTCAGTTATGTCTCTTTTAAGACATGATTGCCCAAAGTGTGTATCACGTATTGCACTTAACTGACTAATTTAGCATCAACTGCAAGAAGATAGAATGCATAGATTTTAGCAAAAGGATCAGACCAATGTGTGAATTGTATATTGGAGGTACCAAAATCAAACAAGTACAAGAATTTAAATATCTTGGAAATGTTTTAACAGAGGACAGAACTGAGATTGGAAGATATATTGGAATGGCCAAAGATGAATTCCAGAAACTAAGCAGAATACTGAGAAATAGGAAAATTTTGCTAGAAAATGGAGAAGAGTGTTGGCAGCTATGTGATACCTGCCCTCAGTGAAAGATGAAGAAGAGACTCGAAGCAGCAGAAGGATGCCGAGAATACCATGGACCTAACATCTGAGTAACGACAAAGATTTGGAGAAAATAGAAACAAAAAAAGAAGCTAATATTTAACATTAGAAAGAGACAGTTGAGGTTCTAGGGCACATAACGAGGAAAGGAGACTTGGAAAATCTGATACCCACAGGACAAAAGACAAGAGGAAAACAATGCATAACATATTTAGTGAGCCTGAGTAAATGGATGGTAGAACAGGGTTGAGGAAAATTAACAGTAAGACAAAGTTTATTGTGCTACAAAATATAAGAAAGTGTGGAGAGCCATGATTATCAACATCCTGAAGAAACATGGCACATAGAAGAAGAAGAAAAAGTTTGAGTAAATGGATAATAGAACAAGGTTTAGGAGAAATAACAGAAAGACAAAGTTTATTAACAGCTATGAAGGATAGGAAAGTGTGGAGACTCATGATCGTCTATATCCTGAGGGGCCATGGCACATAAAGAACAAAAAGAATGCAAATATCCATCTGGAATGTGTCCTCTTTTTACAACGTCTTACCATTCCTAATCGGGTACAATTGGTGTATTATATTCCCTGTCAACATGGTAGAGAAATTGATTTTTTCCGCAATCTTAGATGAAAATGTTAAAGAGCAGTAAAGTTTAATTTAAGTTACATTTAGTTTTAATGTGATTAGTTAGAAATAATGTTTTATAAATTCAGACATAGTTAAATTTTATTTTTGTGTCTTGACCTTCTATGAGTAAAACGAAAACAGTAGTATTGTTAATGTTTCATGAATTTACTATCGGCCTTTTATATTTTCGTAAAAATTTCTATTGCACGTGATTTTGCACACGTTCCTTTTCCTTTAAAAAGGCTGAGTTCTTTTCTTTCTTCGGCATTTTGTTTACCTGCTCTTGCGTTTACTGCATGCTCTTGTGTTGCGAAATTAGTTCTGTAAAGCCTATTAAAGAGGTTTTGTTTCCGTCTTCAGTTACGTTAAAACACCACCACAATTTACAGAACTAATTTTCTATTTTCCTCATGGAGAAAATAATTCGCCTGGACAAATTTGACGTTTCCTCGGCAGACCCACAGGCCAGCAAGCTTTGGAGATTATGGTATCGTAACTTTAATTACTACCTCTCAACTATTGCTTCGTTAAACCCTGATAAACTCGAAGTTCTCTATTTAAACATCGGTCCCACTGTTGCTGACGTTATCGAGGGTTGTTCTGACTTTGAACATGCTGTTGACTTACTGAAAGGTGTCTACGACAAGTCTCCAAGTGTTATTCATGCTAGACATCTGCTTTCTACGCGTTTGCAACAAGAAAGCGAGTCTGTCGACCAATACCTTCAGGCCTTGAATCGACTTGCCGCTGACTGTTGCTTTAAAGACGTAACGGCCACCACTTACAGGGATGAATCTGTCCGTGATGCATTTATTCGTGGTCTTCGGTCCTCATTGATACGTGCTAGGCTCCTTGAAACTGACACTCTAACTCTCGCAGAAGCTACTCAATGTGCTAGGGCTTTAGAACAAGCTCACTTTCGCGCGGAATCGTATGCCACCCAGATTGGAGCAGCCGCCGTTACTTCTATTACTGGAACTAAAAATGTGTTGATCGATTCTGCCGAGGAGGCCACTGGTATTTCTAAAAATTCTGCTCTAACTGATTCTCCAATGAAGTGTGACTCTGTACTGTTCTCTGCTGCCCTTCCTGTTCGTGGCAAGTGTTACAACTGTGGAGGGAGACGTCACTTTAAGGACGACCGCCGCCTCTGCCCTGCCTGCAATAAGGTATGTCGAAGCTGTGGTAAACTCGGGCATTTTTCTAAAGTTTGCCGTTCTACTCTACCGACACATTCACGTTCTTCTTCTGCTATCATAGGGGCCCGTGCTAAAGGTGGTGATAGTTGCCCTCCTATCACCGAAACTGTGGAGTTAAAAGGGAAAAAGTTAACTGCCCTTATAGACACCGGCAGTTCTGATAATTTTATCAGTGCCCGTATTGTCAAAAAAATGAGACTGCCCACTTTAAAACGGAACTCCGTGATTTCTATGGCATCATCCGCCGTTTCCCTTAAACTGTCTGAATATTGCACCGAGAACGTTTTCTTCAATGGTTGCGAATATAAAGAGATTGACCTTACTGTGCTTCCTGACTCCTGTATGGACATTATACTCGGAATGCCGTTTTTGAAACTACACCGGGGTATTACTATTTCTTTTGGTGGATCTCAGGAAGTTTTAAAAATCTGCGCGCTAACCAGGATCAGTTGTGCCCCTGTAAAATTGTTCCGAAACCTGACCCCTGATTGCAGACCCATTGCTACTAAATCCCGAAACTACCGTGCGGAGGATGCCCGATTTATTGAAAAAGAAATTCTTCAACTGCTTGAAGACGATGTCATTGAAACCAGCTATTCACCGTGGCGTGCTCAAATTGTTGTGACTTCGTCGCCTAATAGAAAGAAACGATTGGTGGTTGATTTTTCCCAAACCATTAACCGTTTCACACTACTTGACGCGTACCCTTTGCCTCGGATTGAGGATCTCGTAAACCAAATTGCCCAGTATCATATTTTTAGTACGATTGATTTGTCTAAAGCTTACTACCAGATCGAAATTTGTCCCGAAGATCGGCCTTACACGGCTTTTCAAGCTGGAAATCGTTTGTATCAATTCAAACGAATACCCATGGGTGTCACTAATGGGGTTTCTGCCTTTCAACGATTTATGAATTCCTTTATTTCTGAAAATAAGTTATCCGGAACTTTTTCTTACATTGATGACATTACTATTTGTGGTAAAACTCAAGAGGAGCATGACGCTAACTTGGAACGTTTCTTAAAGGCTGCCTCAACATACAACCTCGAAATAAACCGAGAAAAATCAAAGTTTTCGCTTCGTTCTATCAATTTGCTTGGATACCAAATCTGTGACGGAACTATTCAACCTGACCCTGAGCGTTTGAAACCTCTTTTGCAAATGCCTCCTCCTTCGGATTCAAATTCGTTAAAGAGGTGCCTTGGTATGTTTTCTTACTACGCGAAATGGATACCTAAGTATTCACACAAAATTCGTCCCCTGGTTGAAAATAAACAATTTCCCATGCCTCCTATAGTTGTGAATTCTTTCGAAAAACTTAAGAAAGACATTGCCGAATCATCTGTAAAGGTTATCGACGACGAACTACCATTTACTATTGAAACCGATGCCTCAGAGAAAGCTATAGGAGGCACTCTCCTACAGGCTGATAGGCCTGTAGCATTCTTTTCCCGATCATTAAACCCATCTGAAATACGACTACACATAGTTGAAAAAGAGGCTTACGCGATAGTTGAATGTGTCCGAAAATGGAGGGACCTCCTTGTTGGGAAGCACTTTACTATCATAACAGACCAGCAAGCCGTATCTTTTATGTATAAGCCAGCTAACCGAGGAAAAATTAAAAATGATAAAATCATACGGTGGAAAATGGAGCTTCTCCCGTTCTCGTACGATATAAAACACCGTCCCGGAAGTGAAAACACCGTTGCCGATGCTTTGTCGAGAGTGTGTGGTGCTGCTGCTTCCTCCTTGGAGGAGCTAAGGACCATACACAGTTCATTAATACACCCTGGGGTTCAACGTTTTTGGCACTTTATACGATCACAAAATATGCCATACTCAATTGATGAAGTTCGGCGCGTGACATCCGAGTGTACAACTTGTGCAAAAATAAAACCTCAATTTTCCAGCCCTACTAATAATACGCTAATCCGCTCTACTGCTCCCTTTCAGCGCCTCTCTGTAGACTTCAAAGGGCCTGTCCCGGCATCATCGAAAGGATGCCGTTACCTATTTACTATCGTCGATGAGTACAGTCGATTTCCCTTTGCATTCCCGTGCCGTGATTGTTCTTCGCAAACCGCAATCAAGTGCTTGACGAATATTTTTTCTATTTTTGGACTCCCCACTTTCATCCATTCTGATAGAGGAACGTCGTTCGTGTCCGAGGAGTTCAGAAATTTCCTGACGAGACTTGGGGTTGGGTACAGTAACACCACTGCATACAACCCAAGAGGCAACGGTCAGTGCGAGCGTTACAACGGCGTTATTTGGCACTCAATATTATTGGCCTTGGAATCTAAACGGTTACCCCTTAGTGCTTGGCAGGACGTTCTGCTCGATGTTTTAAATTCTATTCGTTCCCTACTATGCACTAGTACAAATGTGACTCCCCACGAACGCTTGTTCAAATTTGAAAGGCGCTCTTCTACCGGTACTGCCTTACCTGTTTGGCTCTGCGAACCTGGAAGGGTACTGCTGAAACGGTTTGGCAACAGGAGCAAGTATGACCCGATCGTAGAGGTGGTGGAACTCCTCGAGGCCAACCCTACTCATGCAAGAATACGGCATGATGACGGCCGGGAGGATTCAGTGACGCTAAGACATTTGGCTCGTTTTCCACGCTCTGATGAACATCAGGGTCCTGCTGAGAATACTCGACCCGACCTTGCAAATGCAGACCCGGCCCGTTTGATTGAAACAAGTCCAGTTGACACTACACTTAATGCGGAGGAAATAGAGAATCAGCCTTCCCAGAGACCTGCCAGTCCTTCAAATAGTGACTGCCCCCCCGGCGGTCTAGCAGGATTCGTAGACCAGTTCAGCGACTGGACTTATAAATAAAATAAATAAAATAATATATACACCCACCTTGCAATCTCTCTTACTAGTGGGGGGAGATTGTTATATTTTCGTAAAAATTTCTATTGCACGTGATTTTGCACACGTTCCTTTTCCTTTAAAAAGGCTGAGTTCTTTTCTTTCTTCGGCATTTTGTTTACCTGCTCTTGCGTTTACTGCATGCTCTTGTGTTGCGAAATTAGTTCTGTAAAGCCTATTAAAGAGGTTTTGTTTCCGTCTTCAGTTACGTTAAAACACCACCACAGTATATTACTAAGAAATTCTGTTTGACATTATAAAGGGTAACATTTAATTTGCATGTTGTCATATCTGGTCATGAAACCATCACTAAAATAAGACAAAAATATTTCAGTGGAAAAAACTTTGAAGAATTTTTTAAAAATACAGACACAGATGAAATATACAACTTTCTTAAAGAAATCAAGATCCTCAACAAAATATAATACTTTTAAATATTGTATATGTATGTGAATGTGTACACGTGTATATACACATATATGCACACACATACATGTGGATATGCAGATATTCAATCAGAAACAATCACAAGATAAAGTAATTTATAAAGAAAAACAAAACAAAAAAAAACAGATCATAAACCCCAACAACCTCCTAATTTTTTATACAAAATAACTACCTTATATACATAAATAAACAAGGCTTCGGCATAAAATGACCTAAATAGGTGTTGACATGCCATAAAATCTAATAACCCACTCAGTGTTCTCGACAGGCTCCAAAGGAGAATCTGTAATGTGATTGGTCTCGACCTGGCACCTCGACTCCAGCCACTTTCTCATCGGCGGGATGTGGCTTCCCTCTGTCTCTTCTATAAATATTTCCATGGCTTCTGCTCTGACAAACTTAGGTCACTGGTGCCCCTGCCACAAGAATTTACTCGGGCAACCAGACTGGCAACAAGGTCCCACCCTTTTACAGTTAAATCTAACAAATGCAGGTGACAATTCTACTCCAGCAGCTTCTTTTCTCGCGCTCCCCACCTGTGGAACTCGCTTCTATATATTTGCTTTCCTGATGGCTATAATCCCCAGGAATTTAAATGCAAAGTCAATTCCCATCCCTTATCCACTTAACTACAGCACTTTCTACATCGCCCCCTGTATCTTGTTCTTTTTCTTTCTCTCTACCTTCGCAACTGTCTTCACTCCTGTGTTCACATCCTTCTCTTGCCCTTTCTCTTTCACCCCCTGTAGCTGATTCGCCTTTGTAGTCACTCTCCTCCTGCTTAATACTTCAACTCTCTTATGTAACCTCCTGCACATCAGTGGCATTAACGCCTTGCTTGGGGTGAAATGATTAGAAAAAAGAATAACAATTTTTAGAAGTATATTTTAATCATTTTTTTATGCAAGGCTATGAAACCACTAAAACACAATCGTTTAGTGAATATTACAGAATATGAGAAAAAACTATTTGAAGAGAGAACACTTTGCTCAAGTATAAGCTTGTTCAATTTTTACCTATCGGCTCAAGTATAAATATCAATTTTTGCCTATAGGCTCATGTATAAACACAATCAGTTTTTACCAATAGGCTCAAGTATAAGCATGATCAATTTTTACCTATATGCTCACATATAAACGTGATCAATTTTTACCTATAGGCTCAAGTATAAACAATCAATTTTTACCTATAGGCTCAAGTATAAGCATAATCAATTTTTACCTATATGCTCATGTATAAACATGATCAATTTTTGCCTATTGGCTCAAGTATAAGCGCAATTAATTTTTACTTATAGGCTCAAGTATAAACATAATCAATTTTTACCTATAGGCTCAAGTATAAGCATAATCAATTTTTACCTATATGTTCATGTATAAACATGATCAATTTTTACCTATAGGCTCAAGTATAAACATGATCAGTTTTTACCTATAGACTCAAGTATAAGCACAATCAATTTTTACCTATAGGCTAAAGTATAAGCGTGGTCAATTATTTCCTGTGGGCTCTATTAAAACAGAACCAAAGTCTGCCTACAATCTCATACATAAACACAAGCAAGATTAACCTACAGATCTAAGTAGAAACACAAACATTGTTTTTCTACAGATTTAGGTATAAGTAAGACTAATATTTACCTATAGACTCAAATACAATAAAAAACTGATTTCAAAATGAAATGACCTAACAAGCATTAATAGGTCATAAAAATTCACCAACCCATATCAGTCTAAACTTGATCATATAAAAGAATATTTTCATATATCAAGATGAAATTTATAGCATTTTAATTATATTTTAATTCTGTTTCTTGCAAACATGTTTTCGTTTTGCTTTTCAAACTATTTGTGTATTTTCTTTCTTTATAGTTTTTCAAATGGTCAAGTGAAATTATGGAAACTGGACAATGAGGAAGAATGTATTTTTAAGCCTTCAGACATGGCATTAATTTTAGATGAATCTGCTGAGGAAGGCACCATAGCCAATGGCATTGCGGACATCTGCACAAGTGATCACATGACCCTGGCTGCATTTACTCATGGTGATTATCTTATTCTGTTTCTTTTTAAGAAGCTTTTATTTTTTTAAGTTTAAAAGTTAAAGTAGAAATATGGTTTGGATTTTTTTAAACATTCAAAATAACATTCATTCTGTAATTCATTACATCTATTTAAAAACTTATTATTCAAGTGTTTGTTTTATCTATTTAAAAACTTATCAAAATTCAAATTTTAAGTCATTTATGGATCTCATAGTTTTTTATTTTTTTATAATCATATCGCCCCAAGCAAGGCATTTTACTGTTACTGTTTTGCTGGGGGTTACATGGGAGGAAAGTTATGAAAAACAGTGACAGGTTATAGTGGGTGTCAAGAAGTGGGTAAGAGAAGGATTACAGTAGCCATAAAGTGAGGGATCAGTTTATGTATTGATTGTAATGTAGAATTGATCCCCCACTTTATATCCACATTATTTTTCATAATCATATTGCCCCAAGCAAGGCATTTTACTGCTACTGCTTTGCAAGGGGTTACATAGGAGGAAAGTTATGAGAAAGAGTGACAGGTTATAGGGGTGTCAGGAAGTGGGTAAGAGAGGGATGAGAATACTGATGAGAGTGGAGTGGACTGAGAAAGAAGATGCAGGTTAGTGAGATAGGAGATAACTATTCACATTTAAACTCCTGGAGATTGTAGCTGTTGGGGAAGCAAGTAAACAGAAAGAAATTCCACAGGCGAGAAGTGCGAAAAAAGAAGCTGATGAAGTAGAATTTGCGTTTACAATTTATTGGTTTCACAATAAAAGGGTGGGACCTAGTTGCTAATCTTGTGGCTTGAGGAAATTCATACATGGGGGGTACCAGGGAGCTAAGTTCATTGGAGCAGAAGCCGTGAAAGTATTTGTAGAAGAGACACAGGGAAGCCACATTGTGCCGGTGAGAAAGTGACTGTATCTGAGCTGCCAAGTCGGGATTGATCACATTACAGATTCTCCGTTGGATTTTCTCAAGGACACCTAGGTGGATAGCAGGAGCACCCAACCAGATATGGCAGCAGTATTCAATGCATGGGTGGATGGTAGATTTATATATGTGAAAAAAACTTCCTGGTCCTACACAGAGAACTGACTTTCTTACCAGCGGATTTAGCTATGGATTCTATATAGTCATTCCACTTGAGGTCTGTTGTGAGATTTAACCTGAGGAGGTGCAGTGTTATGAAGAAAACTTTAAATCAGTCATGGATATAACAGAAAGAAAACTTTGAATCATCTGTGGATCTCACAGTTATGTAGCAAACTTTGAATCCGTTGTAAATCTCACAGTTATAAAGAAAACTTTAAATCACTTTTGGATTGCACTGTACGAAGAAATCTTTCAATCGGTCATGGATCTCACAGTGACGAAGAAAAATTTAGATCAGTCATAAATCTCATAGTTAGACAGGAAACTTGAAATTGTTTTTGGATCTCAGGGTTATGAAGCAAATTTGAAATCATTTTTGAACATTGCGTTTAGGAAGAAGACTATTCTGTTTTTGAATATCACAGGAAGAAAAGTTTAAATCTAAACTTATTTATAAATGGAACTTTGTCTGCGTGTGTGTGTGTGTGTGTGTATCCGTTACCTATAGACTCCGAAACGGCTGAACTGATTTTCTTGAAAATTTACACAGCTGTACTATAAGCATCTGTGAGTGTTCTTAGCTAGGTTTTGTGTCAAGGTACCCCCGATAAATATCGAAAATCGATAATCGAAAAAATCGGGTTATAGAAGGAGTGGTCCAATTTTAATCAAATTTGATACACTCATAGACAAAGACATAAGAAATAATATTCAGAAGTTTCAAGGTTGCAGTTCTTACAATAGTGCAGAAAATCGATAATATGATATCAATACCAGGAAATCAAAATTTGACTTACATCCATTCATTTTTCTTTCAGTCTACGGTTTCGCTTTAACTGGAAACAACTATTGCTTTTTAGTCTTTCGTGCCAACGTCCCTGGAGTCTGAGCTCCAGGACCATGGATTAGTTTTAAAGCTTCCATTACACCTGAGCAACGCTGAGCTATATTGCTAGTCATTCATGAAGAAAACTTTCAGTCATTTGTGGTATTACAGTTAGAAATCTGATGCTATGTCAAAAAAATCTATTGATTTTTGTTTACTTTCAGGCTTCGTAGATGTCTGGTTGCATGAGGGCGATCTTTCCCCCATTCACACTTTCCATTGTGGCCAGAAAATCAACTCCATGTTATTAAAAGAATTGAACCAAGAATCTCTGGTTGTTCTCAGTTATGGGCCTTTTGTTCAGTTGGAAGTCATCTACAGAAGTGCAGATGACGAGCCACCTCACTTTGTCACTCGGCACAAACTAGACATCAACAACAAAGCAAGTTGCCATTTTCCTTCTTTTTACTTCTATATTAACACACACACACACACATGTGCACATACACAACATTTTAGCAAGAATCAATAACTGCATTCTTGAGAATTTCATCAAAGTTATTTTCTCATTTAATAAATTGTGGAATTGTGGTTGAAAATATTTCTGGGTATAAATTGTGTATAAGACCCATTCCTGTTTCATATATACATTTTTCAAAAATTTCTGCAAGTTTCACCAATATATTGTAAGGAACAGTTGTAACAGTTTATTTTATATGTAGCTACTTTGGAATCATTATTATGGATATTTTTGGTTCTGATCACACCCATAATAATTTGAAATGTAGTTGGAATTATTTTGATATTTATAAGATTGGATATATTGTTGTGTACACACACACACACACATATATATTGATTGTTTGATACTTAGTTTTTGGTCACAATATGGTTAGACCAGTGCACATTTGTATTAAAAAGGGTTCAATACAATTATATTGTAGAACTTTTGAATATTTTCCATTTGTAAACGAGTTATTACGCAACCTAGGTTTCTACCATGAATGGTGTTTTCAGGTGATTTTTTTTTTCATTAAAAATTGCCTGAAGACACCTAGGTCACATAATAACTTGTTTACAAATGGAAAATATATATATATATATATATATATATATATATGATAATCAACAAAAATTCAATTGACTCATTTGGTTGACCAATTCATGTGTTTCATGTCAAAATACTCATGAGGACAAGATGTTCGATAAATCTATTGAAATTATCAGATTGTAAATTTATAGTCTTTCAATCAAATGTCAATCATAATTTTAAATTTTAAACTGTTACCATATCAGAGTGTTGTTAAAAATGTAACAACATTTAAATTTAGAATCAGTTACATGTAGGTTGTTCTTCATGACATATGCAGTCATGTCTCTCCACCATGTCCATTTACATTGTTATATTTGAATTGCTTACTTGGGAAAGATAGTGGAGTAGTTTCCTGTTGCCTTCACCACGATTTAAAATCCAGAATTTTTTTTATGGTTAATGTTTTTTCACCCAGTGTTACCTTCCTAGTTGACCTATAACTTTAGGCTATAGAAATGATGGGTTCATGCCTTGGCCAAGGGCATTTGTATGAGAGTGAAAACAACAAACTAAAAAAAAATTTTCTCCCTGATTCTCGTTACTATCTAAATCATGGTCATTGTGGCCAAGAGCATTTGTACAAGAGCGAACACAACAAACTAGAAATGAACTTTGAGCTTAGCTAGCCAGTTTCCGTTTTTATCTAAATCATGGCTTTGTTAATGGGGTATCACTTACTTCCAATTGAATCATTTCGGCTAACAAATAACACAATGCCAAATTACTAAAGAGCATAATAAGGATAAACTTTAATCTCAATAGCTTGTGAGATCAGCTCTATACAAAACTATAATAATGTCACTTTTTAAGATATTTTCTTGATTACAATAAATATGAAATAAATCTTGATTGCTCCATATTTCTATATATGGGACGCATAACAACCAAGATGAGGACACTAGTCAGAATCAATCATTGTATAATAATGATAATTCCTCATCTTGGTAATACCGAAAATATTGTGTCAATAACAGTCAAAATGAGACTACTAGTCAGAATCAATCAGTGTATAATAACGACAATTTATCATCTCAGAAATAGCCGAAACATTGTGACTATAACAACCAAGACGAGGATACTAGTCATAATCAGTGTATAATAATGACAATATTTATCATCTCAGAAATAGATGAAACATTGTGGCTATAACAACCAAGACGAGGATACTAGTCATAATCAGTGTATAATAATGACAATATTTATCATCTCAGAAATAGATGAAACATTGTGACTATAACAACCAAGACGAGGATACTAGTCATAATCAGTGTATAATAATGACAATATTTATCATCTCAGAAATAGATGAAACATTGTGGCTATAACAACCAAGACGAGGATACTAGTCATAATCAGTGTATAATAATGACAATATTTATCATCTCAGAAATAGATGAAACATTGTGACTATAACAACCAAGACGAGGATACTAGTCATAATCAGTGTATAATAATGACAATATTTATCATCTCAGAAATAGATGAAACATTGTGGCTATAACAACCAAGACGAGGATACTAGTCATAATCAGTGTATAATAATGACAATATTTATCATCTCAGAAATAGATGAAACATTGTGACTATAACAACCAAGACGAGGATACTAGTCATAATCAGTGTATAATAATGACAATATTTATCATCTCAGAAATAGATGAAACATTGTGACTATAACAACCAAGACGAGGATACTAGTCATAATCAGTGTATAATAATGACAATATTTATCATCTCAGAAATAGATGAAACATTGTGGCTATAACAACCAAGACGAGGATACTAGTCATAATCAGTGTATAATAATGACAATATTTATCATCTCAGAAATAGATGAAACATTGTGGCTATAACAACCAAGACGAGGATACTAGTCATAATCAGTGTATAATAATGACAATATTTATACTCTCAGAAATAGATGAAACATTGTGACTATAACAACCAAGACGAGGATACTAGTCATAATCAGTGTATAATAATGACAATATTTATCATCTCAGAAATAGATGAAACATTGTGACTATAACAACCAAGACGAGGATACTAGTCATAATCAGTGTATAATAATGACAATATTTATCATCTCAGAAATAGATGAAACATTGTGGCTATAACAACCAAGACGAGGATACTAGTCATAATCAGTGTATAATAATGACAATATTTATCATCTCAGAAATAGATGAAACATTGTGGCTATAACAACCAAGACGAGGATACTAGTCATAATCAGTGTATAATAATGACAATATTTATCATCTCAGAAATA
Source organism: Ascarosepion bandense (assembly GCA_037127315.1). Lineage (NCBI taxonomy): Eukaryota > Metazoa > Mollusca > Cephalopoda > Sepiida > Sepiidae > Ascarosepion > Ascarosepion bandense. The sequence goes on along the minus strand of JBBBDQ010000787.1, from coordinate 1,428,095 downwards.
GATGAAACATTGTGACTATAACAACCAAGACGAGGATACTAGTCATAATCAGTGTATAATAATGACAATATTTATCATCTCAGAAATAGATGAAACATTGTGGCTATAACAACCAAGACGAGGATACTAGTCATAATCAGTGTATAATAATGACAATATTTATCATCTCAGAAATAGATGAAACATTGTGACTATAACAACCAAGACGAGGATACTAGTCATAATCAGTGTATAATAATGACAATATTTATCATCTCAGAAATAGATGAAACATTGTGGCTATAACAACCAAGACGAGGATACTAGTCATAATCAGTGTATAATAATGACAATATTTATCATCTCAGAAATAGATGAAACATTGTGACTATAACAACCAAGACGAGGATACTAGTCTTAATCAGTGTATAATAATGACAATATTTATCATCTCAGAAATAGATGAAACATTGTGACTCCACATAATAACCAAGACGAGGATACTAGTCATAATCAGTGTATAATAATGACAATATTTATCATCTCAGAAATAGATGAAACATTAAAGGCAATTAAAATCAAGACGAGGATACTAGTCATAATCAGTGTATAATAATGACAATATTTATCATCTCAGAAATAGATGAAACATTGTGGCTATAACAACCAAGACGAGGATACTAGTCATAATCAGTATATAATAATGACAATATTTATCATCTCAGAAATAGATGAAACATTGTGACTATAACAACCAAGACGAGGATACTAGTCATAATCAGTGTATAATAATGACAATATTTATCATCTCAGAAATAGATGAAACATTGTGGCTATAACAACCAAGACGAGGATACTAGTCATAATCAGTGTATAATAATGACAATATTTATCATCTCAGAAATAGATGAAACATTGTGACTATAACAACCAAGACGAGGATACTTCAGTCATAATCAGTATATTAATGACAATATTTATCATCTCAGAAATAGATGAAACATTGTGGCTATAACAACCAAGACGAGGATACTAGTCATAATCAGTGTATAATAATGACAATATTTATCATCTCAGAAATAGATGAAACATTGTGACTATAACAAACCAAGACGAGGATACTAGTCATAATCAGTGTATAATAATGACAATATTTATCATCTCAGAAATAGATGAAACATTGAGACTATAACAACCAAGACGAGGATACTAGTCATAATCAGTGTATAATAATGACAATATTTATCATCTCAGAAATAGATGAAACATCAGGACTATAACAACCAAGACGAGGATACTAGTCATAATCAGTGTATAATAATGACAATATTTATCATCTCAGAAATAGATGAAACATTGTGACTATAACAACCAAGACGAGGATACTAGTCATAATCAGTGTATAATAATGACAATATTTATCATCTCAGAAATAGATGAAACATTGTGGCTATAACAACCAAGACGAGGATACTAGTCATAATCAGTATAATAATGACAATATTTATCATCTCAGAAATAGGGATGAAACATTGTGGCTATAACAACCAAGACGAGGATACTAGTCATAATCAGTGTATAATAATGACAATATTTATCATCTCAGAAATAGATGAAACATTGTGACTAGTAACAACCAAGACGAGGATACTAGTCATAATCAGTGTATAATAATGACAATATTTATCATCTCAGAAATAGATGAAACATTGTGGCTATAACAACCAAGACGTGAGGATACTAGTCATAATCAGTGTATAATAATGACAATATTTATCATCTCAGAAATAGATGAAACATTGTGGCTATAACCAAGACGAGGATACTAGTCATAATCAGTGTATAATAATGACAATATTTATCATCTCAGAAATAGATGAAACATTGTGACTATAACAACCAAGACGAGGATACTAGTCATAATCAGTGTATAATAATGACAATATTTATCATCTCAGAAATAGATGAAACATTGTGACTATAACAACCAAGACGAGGATACTAGTCATAATCAGTGTATAATAATGACAATATTTATCATCTCAGAAATAGATGAAACATTGTGGCTATAACAACCAAGACGAGGATACTAGTCATAATCAGTGTATAATAATGACAATATTTATCATCTCAGAAATAGATGAAACATTGTGGCTATAACAACCAAGACGAGGATACTAGTCATAATCAGTGTATAATAATGACAATATTTATCATCTCAGAAATAGATGCAGAAACATTGTGACTATAACAACCAAGACGAGGATACTAGTCATAATCAGTGTATAATAATGACAATATTTATCATCTCAGAAATAGATGAAACATTGTGGCTATAACAACCAAGACGAGGATACTAGTCATAATCAGTATAATAATGACAATATTTATCATCTCAGAAATAGATGAAACATTGTGACTATAACAACCAAGACGAGGATACTAGTCATAATCAGTGTATAATAATGACAATATTTATCATCTCAGAAATAGATGAAACATTGTGGCTATAACAACCAAGACGAGGATACTAGTCGTAATCAGTGTATAATAATGACAATATTTATCATCTCAGAAATAGATGAAACATTGTGGCTATAACAACCAAGACGAGGATACTAGTCATAATCAGTGTATAATAATGACAATATTTATCATCTCAGAAATAGATGAAACATTGTGACTATAACAACCAAGACGAGGATACTAGTCATAATCAGTGTATAATAATGACAATATTTATCATCTCAGAAATAGATGAAACATTGTGACTATAACAACCAAGACGAGGATACTAGTCTGACTCAATCTGTGTATAATAATGATAATTCCTCATCTCAGAAATAACTGAAAGGTTGTGACTATAACAACTAAGATGAGGATACTAGTCTGAATCAATTCATGCATAATAGCGATAATTCCTTGAAAAGTCAGAAAGAAAATGTCTTGACACTTGTTAAACTTTCTTGTTCCTAACAAGATGCATTTAGTATCTGTTAATATAAGCATCCGTTGTCAGATGGTTATGTATCATGTGCATTGACATTTACACCTTATGTGTGTGTCATTTCATTTGATCGGTTGTCACAACAATGATGTTCTGCATCAAAATAGAATCAATTTTACCAATATAATTTTTCTTAACTTCAAATTTGAATAAATTAGGGATTTTGAATATCTTTAAGTATCAGTCAGTTTAGTGCCATATGTGAAACATGCTTGGGCGATCATGTCTCGAAAGAGACATGACTGACTAGGCAGAAGATTATCCCGCAGTAGGTTGCCATTGCTTTCTGTGGTAGACTGGTTGCCAGCCAAGTCTATAGAACCCAATCTGTCCTGTTATTTGACACATAGCTAGAGGGAGAAGAGATGTATTATATTATTAAGTAGTGATTAGTGGGGGATCAGTTTATTACTTCATAACAACATAAAACTGATCCCTCACTTTGTGCCCAGTAGAAAACATGAATCATATTTTCAACTATTATATTTATACAGTCAGTTAAGTGCCATATGTGATACACACTTGGGCGATCATGTCTCAAAAGAGACATGACTGACTGGGCAGAAGATTATCCTGCAGTAGGTTGCCATTGCTTTCTGCGGTAGAGTGGTTGCCAGCCAAGGCTATAGAACCCAATCTGTTCTATTATTTAACCCATAACTGGCAGGAAGAGATGGATTAATACCTTTCGCAAGGGTATTTGCGTGTAAGTGAAGGCAATGAATTCAACTGGAATTTGAATTCGGTTCCCTGATTTCTTGTCCCGAGCCGATATCTACTACACCACAACGCACTTTAAGTATAATTTGAATAAATCTTTAAATAAATTATAAAATTATCTAAAAATATAAAATTCAGGGAAGAATTGTTTCTTTCGCTTGTTTTTTTTTTTGTAAATTTTAAACAATTATTATAGATTAGCATTTATTAGACATCTCTTCATCTATAACAAGTTGACAGAATCCAAAAATATCCATCTTTTTTTTTTTTTTTTTTGTTTTAGAAAGGAATCCTATTCATAATATAAATCAAGTGTCAAATTAATTGCTGACTTTTTTATCTTAGATTTTTATTTACAAATGTCAATGAGCAGATAGGTTCATCCCTTGTATGTTATTCAGGATTGGGTTTCTGATTCCATCTAAAGTCTACTTCAACTCTATATTTCTAATGTCTCCTCCCCGGTTTTTTGAACAGGAGTAGAGGTTTATCCCTTGTTTCTTGTTTAGGATTGGGTTTCTGATTCCTTCTAAAGTCTACTTCAATTCTATATTTCTAACGTCTCCTCCCTGGTTTTTTGAACAGGAGTAGTGGTTTATCCCTTGTTTCCTGTTTAGGATTGGGTTTCTGATTCCTTCTAAAGTCTACTTCAACTCTATACTTATAATTTTTTTTTTTAATCATTTCACCCCGAGCAAGGCAGAAATGCCACTGATGTGCAGGGGGCTACATAACTGTAAAAAGATTAATTAGAAAAGAGTGAGGAGTACAAACTGGTTAGAAAGGAGCAATAGAAAGCTGAGAAAGCAGGTGCAATGACAGATGCATAGGTGGAGAGAAAAGGAAGGTTATACGGGGGTGGGGAGAGACCTAGAGTCCAATGGTTAGTAGATGACTATTGACTTCACATTTAAATTTCTGGAGGTTGTAGCCATCAGGAAAGCAAGAATACGGGAGCGAGTTCCACAGGCGGGAAGTGTGAGAGAAGAAGCTGCAGGAGTAGAATTGTCTTCTGCATTTGGCTAACCTGACTGTGAATGGGTAGGACCCAGTTGCCAGTCTGGTTGCACGAGTAAACACCTGTTGAGGAGGCACCAGTGACTTTAGTTCGTCCAAGCAGAAGCCATGAAAGTATTTATAGAACAGACAAAGGGAGGCCACATTTCGACAATGGGGAAGTGGCTGCAGTCGAGCCGCCAGATCAGTACCTATCACATTACAGACTCTCCTTTGGAGCGTGTCAAGAACACTGAGGAGAATGGCAGGGGCGCCTGACCATAAATGGCAGCAGTACTCCATGCACGGACAGATGGTTGATTTGTATATATGCAGGATGGATTCAGGCGAAAAAAACATCCTGGATCAACATAGTGACCCAACCTTCTTAGCAGTAGATTTTGCTATGGATTCAATATAGTGGTTCCATTTGAGGTCTGAGGACATGGTAAGTCTGAAGAGGCGTAGTGTATTGCTCTCCAGGAGAATCACTTGGTCCGTGCTTATGGGAGGCAGGAGAGGTTGCCTGTAATGGTTGACAGACAACAGCTTGGTCTTGGATGAGTTGAAGTTGACAAGTCACTTCTTGCCCCAGTTCACCACAGAGTGTAGATCCCATTCATGGTCAGCAGCGAGATTATGTCTGTCCGCCACGACAGGTTTCTTACTGGTGCAGGAGTATATTGTAGTGTCATCTGCATAGATGCCTACTTGGGACTTGATCTCATCAGGGAGGTCGTTGATGAAAATAAGGAAGAGCGTCGGACCCAGGATAGAGCCCTGTGGGACACCAGCATTCGTGGTGTAGGACGAAGAGGCACACCCATTCAAAACGACCTTCATTTTGTGGTTATTTAAGAAAGATTGGATTAGGTCAAGCAGGCGACTGGTAATACTGTAACCCTGTAGTTTGCATAGGAGGCCAGAGTGCCAAACCCGTCAAAAGCCTTGGAGATGTCCAGAGCAACCACGTGAGCCTCATCAGACTCATCAAGGTCCTGTAGCATGTACTCCATTACAGTTGTTAGCAGGTCGGCCGTGGACCTGGCAAAGCGGAATCCATATTGCCTATCAGAGAAGAGTTTGTGGGCAGTGAGATGATGAACTATTTCAGTATTGATTATGGCCTTGAATACTTTCCCGAATATCGGTAGAAGACTGATAGGGCGATAGTTGGATGGGTCCGAGGGTTCACCACAATTCTTAAATACAGGAACGACTGAAGAGAACTTCCAGCATGCGGGAAAGCAGGAAGCAGAAAGGTAGTAGTTAACTAGTTTAGAGAGGACAGGGGAAAGTTCAGGAGCACACCTCTTAAGGACTATCACCGGGATTCCATCGTCTCCACACACCTTATGGGGGTTGAGTTTTGAAATTACTCGGGATACTACTGTCGGGGTAATATATACGTCGTGCAGTTTGGCCTCAGTTCTAATAGGGAAGTCAGGTGGGTGTACTCTAGACGAGTCAAATGTGGAGTTGGATGAGAATCAGCAGGCAAAGCACTCAGCTTTGTCCGCAGATGATGTGAGAACCTCAAACTCATTGATTAAAGGAGGTATTGAGGATTTCCTATTGTTGAGCACTCGTTTGCAAATCCTCCAATAGTCCTTGGAGCCAAACTTGCGGTCAGCTATGCGTTGTTGCATTCTCTCAGCAAACAACTGTTTGGCGACATTTAGGGTTCTCTTGCACTCATTGCGAGCAGATATGAACAGGCGCCTATTGTGATCAGATGACTGTCTCTGGAATAGACGGAAGTAATGGTTCCTGTGGGCAATGGCGGCTGAGCAGGCCGGAGAGAACCACGGAGAGGAATGAGGTTTTAAGCAATACTTCCTGGTGGGTATGAAGGCATCAATGCCAGCTTTCACCCATGACGAGACCTCAGAGGCACAGTCATCAACTGATAGGTTGAACACTTTTCCCCAAGGGACATCGCAGAGGAAATCGCGAAAGGCATCCCAGTCAGCTTTTTGGTAGAGGTAGAGGGCTCCTGGGGGGAGTGACATTGGAAAGAAATACTGAGAGAGACTACAGCGTGGTCGGAGTTGCCGAGAGGGCAAAGCTGCGAGACTTGAGAGGCGTCAGGCGCAGAGGTGAAACATATATCTAGTAGTAAGGAATGACCTGAGGGAGTGCTTGGGGAGTGAGTGGGGAAGTCCACCACTTGCGTAAGGGATTGGGAAATAGCGAAGTTGTGTAAGGGATTGGGAATGTCACCTCCTAGGTCTTTTGAACAGGAGTAGTGGTTTATCCCTTGTTTCTTGTTTAGGATTGGGTTTCTGATTCCTTCTAAAGTCTACTTCAACTCTATACTTCTAATGTCTCCTCCTTGGTCTTTTGAACAGGAGTAGTGGTTTATCCCTTGTTTCCTATTTAGGATTGGGTTTCTGATTCCTTCTAAAGTCTACTTTAACTCTATACTTCTAATGTCTCCTCCTTGGTCTTTTGAACAGGAGTAATGGTTTATCCCTTGTTTCCTATTTAGGATTGGATTTCTGATTCCTTCTAAAGTCTACTTCAACTCTATACTTCTAATGTCTCCTCCTTGGTCTTTTGAACAGGAGTAGTGGTTTATCCCTTGTTTCTTGTTTAGGATTGGGTTTCTGATTCCTTCTAAAGTCTACTTCAACTCTATACTTCTAATATTTTTGCTTAAGCTATGAAAATTTATTTATTATTTTTTTTTTACCTCATATCTATATGTTTGCAGGTAAACCCAGAAACTGTGGTACTGACTTTTACTGAGAATGCTAGATTCTTTCACTTCAAACTGAACCCTTTATTAAGATCACTGGGGTTTATCATTCTCATTCCTTGTGCAAAGCCTCTTTCACTAGTCATGACTTATTTCCCTCTCACTTGACTCTCTAAGTTACTTGTTCACCACTGCTGTTGCCTGGTATTGAACTCACAACTCTTTGGGTCAAGTCACTGGAAATAGCCAACGCCTATATCCACTAGGCTATGTATCCTTAGGAACACATAGCCCAGTGAACAAGTAACTTATAGAGACAGTTAAGAGAGAGATAACTCAGGACTATTAAAAGAGGCTTCACACACGTAATGAGAATGATATACCCCAGTGATCGTAATAAAGGGTTCGGTCCAAAATTCCTAGCACTTGAAGAAGGCCAGAGTGTACAATGGCCAAAACGTTGTACAAATGGCAACAAAGATGAGGACAATAGTTCAAGTCATGTAAATAGTGTAAATATTGCCTAATCTCAGAAATATAAACAAACAGAATTATATCAAGATAATTTAACAATATTAGTTTTTACAATTCTTGAAATGTTATTGGAGTTGATTTGATTTTTTTCTCTGTTCTTAATCCTTCTGTTTTTCTTGTTAACAGATTTCTGCAGTGAAAGTAATTCCAGATTCTTCAGCTAGCCAAATCTTGGATTGCAATCTGGTCATCGCCACAAACTACACAGTTTCTGTGCATCAAATATGCCAGGGCCCCACTAACCTTTCAGAAATTCACAACACGTACGGCTCACCAGTCAGCTGTGTCGAGATTTCTGCTAACCACCAAATGGCAGTTGGGCTTAGCAGTTCTTCCGGCTTATTTGATGGTTATCAGGTTTGATATTTTGTTATTTCTATTTACTGATCTATATTATAAATTGGCAACACTAAAGAATGGAACTTGTCAGAACATTTGTTATGGAATTAGCACAGGCCTGCAACATTTTGTCTGTGAGGAAAGGGGCTGTAGGGTGGGAAATATCACCCCCTACCATCACCACAAAAAGCTGCTTGAATACTTTTGAAAGAATTAGTTTGTGGTGCAGTGGATATCGACTTGGAACAACAAATCAGGGACCCGAGTTCGAATTCCAGTTGAATTTCTCACATTCACATACGCACAAATACCCTTAGGAGAGATATTAATCTATCTCTTCCCTCTAGTTATGGGTTAACTAATAGGATAGATTGGGTTCTATAGCCTTGGATGGCAATCAGTCAACTGCAGAAAACAATGGCAACCTACTCTGGGATAATCTTTTGCCCAGTTAGTCATGTCTCTTTCAAGACATGATCACCCAAAGTGTGTATCACGTATGGCACTTAACTGATTGAATAAATATAATAGTTGAAAACATGATTAAGGCTTCTACTGGGCATAATGTGGGGGATCATTTTTATATTGTTTTGAAGTAATAAACTGATCCCCCACTAATTACTACTTAATAATATATCTCTTCCCCTTCTAGCTATTGGTCAAATAACAGGACAGATTGGGTTCTATAGCCTTGGTTGGCAACCAGTCTACCTCAGAAAGCAATGGCAAACAACTGCCAGATAATCAGTAAGTCATGTCTCTTTCAAGACATGATCGCCAAAAGTGTGTTTCACGTATGGCACTTAACTGATTGAATAAATATAATAGTTGAAAACATGATTAAGGCTTCTACTGGGCATAATGTGGGGGATCAGTTTTATATTGTTTTGAAGTAATAAACTGATCCCCCACTAATTACTACTTAATAATATATCTCTTCCCCTTCTAGCTATTGGTCAAATAACAGGATAGATTGGGTTCTATAGCCTTGGTTGGCAACCAGTCTATCGCAGAAAGCAATGTCAACCTACTCTGGGATAATCTTTTGCCCAGTCAGTTATGTCTCTTTTGAGACATGATCACCTAAAGCGTATATCACATATGGCACTTAACTGACTGACTGACAGGACCGATAATATTACAGACCCTTCTTTGTATTTTGTTGAGGATCTCATGATAGCAAGGTCACCAGACTAAATATAGCAGCAATATTCAATGCAGAGACAAATGGTAAATTTGCAAGATGGATACTGGTGAAAAAGAAAAACGGCTCAGGGAACCAATTTTCTTAGCAGCAGGCCTGACAATTGACTGAATACAATCACCCCACTTCATGTTTGGGGAAAGCAGGAAACCATGAAGGTGCAATGAGTTTATCTTCTGGAGGTTAGCATCAGCCATGTTGGTAGATAGCAGAAATGGTTCTCTATGTTAATGAAATTAATTAATTTGAGGTTGTTAAAATTTACAAGTTATTTCTTGCACCAGTTAACAACAGATTAAATGTCGTTTTCAAGACATTTCAGCTACCAACTTTACATCTATCTATTGATCCTATCACAACATTTTAGGCTCCATACACATGATGGGGGAAAAATGTATAATTCAACATTTGATAGATTTATAAACATGCCGGAAAGAATTCTGGCTAGAAAAATTGTCGGGCATCCCTTTCCAAGATGGAGACGTAGCAATTGATTCAATATAATCCTTTCACTTCATGTCAGGGGAAAACGTGGGACCAATAAGGTGCAAAGAGTTTCTTTTCTGGAGATTAGATTATGGGAAGTAAAAACAGTACTTACATTATTCAGGCTATTGTCCTCACCTTTGTTGCCATTTGTACGACATTTTGGCGGTTGTACACTCCAGCCTTCTTCAGGTGTTAGGAATTTCAAACCCAACCCTTTATTAGCACCTGAAGAAGGTTGGAGCGTACAACGGCCAAAATGTCGTACAAATGGCAACAAAGATAAGGACAGTAGTCCGAATAATGTAAATACTGTAACTACTACCTCATCTCAGAAATATAGAGAAATAGAATGATCTATTATTAAACGTCGTACAAATGGCAACAAAGATGAGGACAATAGTCCGAATAATGTAAATACTGTAAGTATTAGCTCATCTCAGAAATATAGACAAATAGAATGATCTATTATTAAATGTCATACAAATGGCAACAAAGATGAGGACAATAGTCCAAATAATGTAAATAGTGTAAATACTACCTCATCTCAGAAATATAGACAAATAGAATGATGTATTATTAAACGTCGTACAAATGGCAACAAAGATGAGGACAATAGTCCGAATAATGTAAATACTGTAAGTATTAGCTCATCTCAGAAATATAGACAAATAGAATGATCTATTATTAAACGTCGTACAAGTCGCAACAAATATGAGGACAATTCTCCGAATAATGTAAATACTACCTCATCTCAGAAATACAGACAAATACTGAAGCAAAAACAGTTTCCCATGATGAGTAAAAAATAGCGTTTTCATTTTGTAATGCATGAAAATTTACATGCTATTTTTTACCCCAGTTGACTACGGGTAGGAGGTCATTTTTAAGACATGAGTATATAGTTGTCATCAGCAGCATTCATTATTTATTCTGTCTTCTGAATATTTGTCTTTTTCTTTTGCAGCTGAAGCTTTATGACATTTTCAGTGGCAAGTTGCTAAACAGCCTCCATGGCCACACATGGTACATCACCTGTATACATCAAGGTGACATGTTGTCCCCTTTTTTGATGTCCACAGGCTGTGCTGACCGAAAGGTACGTCTCTATGATTCTCGACAGACTTACCCTGTTGCCACATTTGCAGGCCACAACCAAAAAATCTCAGCTTTACAAATGGATGATTGGAAAATAGTTTCTGGCTGTGAAGATGGCATTGTCAGTGTTTGGGATCAACGTATGATGTCCAGACTTTGGGAGGTCCGCAGCCGACACCCAGTTCGATTGTGTTCTTATGACGACCGGCAATTGGTCATTGGAAATATTCCCGAGGACAAATTTGCCCAACTTGACGAATTTGATTATTTTGCTGACCGTAATGATCGTGGCACGTTGCAGGTGTATGACTTTTTATGTGACCAGAGCCATCGAGACCATTTACTCGACATTTGTCAGTCAGGCTACGATCAGGTCCATGGATATGATTATAACATAAAGCTGACAATGCCTTATGATATTATACTGTGACCAATGTACGCATATAGATGTATATATATATATATATATAAAGTATATTTTTTTAATTGATTTTTCTTATTCATTTTACTTTTTCTATCAAAAGATGATTGTCTTTGACCAAGTTAATTTGTATTTGACAAATATCCTTGTAGGCTTCTGTTCAGGCTATATGCTATTTTACTCAGAAACTGACAATGCCTCCTAATAATATACTGAGACTAATGTAAGCACACACACACACACACACACACACACACACACACATATATATATATATATAGGGTGCAACAGATAAATTATCGTCATTTTATATTTTTAATTGTTTTTTTTAATCCTGTTAATAATCAGATGCATCTGCTTAAGGTCCAATAAGTTATGGTGTGTTTATTTTTATTTATATCACAGTGATGCCTTGTGCTATATTTTTGTCAAGAAATTATATATAATCCCATAATATATATATATATATATATGTATATATATTATGGGATTTAATGGAAATCCACAAAACTGGCATTAGTCAACATATTTGAATTTTTATTTGTTTAACATTCTTATTAATTTATAATGGATACTCATATTTGAGTGAAAAGTCTGTTATATATATATATATATATATATATATATATATATAAATGTATGTATATAATTATAAATATCAATATATATATATATGCAATTTGTTAGCTGGTTCACTCTCCTCCTGCCTAATACTTCAACTCTCTTATGTAACCCCCTGCACATCAGTGGTGTTAATGCCTTGCTTGGGTGAAATGATTAAAAAAAAAAACTCATTGAAGTCTTAGGGTCACCAAATGTACTACAGCTGCAGTAGAAGGGGAGTTTCTTTTTGGGGGGCACGCCAGCCTGATGGAACCCAAACCTCTCTCGGTTGGTTTTAATAAAGATGGAGAGGATAATCCAAAAGATTTTATCCAATTAATATAAATTATTAATTAGAAAAAAAATAGAGAGCTTGATGGATATTATCCAGAACATCATAAAATATTGAGAGAAAATATGTTGAGTTTTTCTCTTGATATTTTATATAATGAATATTTGTCATTGTAAGAATAAAATATAAAATCCATAAAAAAAGATTCTATAATTTTTTATTTCAATAAAATAAATGTTGAATTCTGTCACATTTCTGTAAATATTACATTTGTTTGAAAAGAAAAAGTTCCAAGGAAATGAATTGCTTGTATGATTGGCTGCTGTAGCTGTTGACATAAATGCATGACTTTCTAGCAAGAAATTTGTTCAAGGCTAGAGGACAGATGATGCAAGCCTCAAAATGAAATGTTACAGAAAGGCTAAGACAATTTCTGCTAAAGAGTGCACTGAGAATTTTATACAATTCTTTCTCAATCAATTGACATATTTTTAGAAGCCATATGGAGATGATTTTTTAATATTCATAGCTTCAAGTTTAATTTTTTGATTTTCACTTCATGAAGAATTAAAATGGAACTCTCCAGATATAAGAAAATGAGGCATTTTTCTTTTGAGTAAAGTTTTCTCATAAAATTCCAAACTGAAAAATACCATGAAAATCTGATTTGAACATATGTGTTTTTTATTTTTTTTTATAAATGTGTAGTTACCGGCAAGAAATGTAGCAGAAATTCTGCAACTTACCCTGTAAATATCAAAAATCTATTTTTAATTACTATATTCATCTCACCTCCTTCCAAGATGGTTGATATTTTCAGAAAACGAAACAGAAGAGATGAAATCAGAATGTAAAGAGGAGGACAATCAAAGCAAAAGTTGTCTGGTACCAGAGACTATGCAGTTAGCGTAATGATTATTGGTACAGAAAATGGAATTAGTAGCCAAGTTCAAATTCAAGTCAAGGCTGTTTGCATTTACTTAACACTTATATACTTAGGAAAGTCAATAATCCACCCCCCACCCAGGTAGCTAAGGGTGAAATCATAAAGACTTGACTCCCTTTCCCTTTGGTAGGGTAAACCATTTAAAAGAATAACCGGGAGCTCAAAACAAGCCTAAAGCCATAGACACACCGATTTTGTGGATACTAACCCAACAACACTTTAATGGGTCATCAGATACAAGTATAGCATACAGGGAATTATGAAATGGATTTCAGACAAAAAACACCTGACAAAAGATATTTTTTTGTTCATGTTGTGTCATTGGCTCGTACCATGTGACATCCGTTGGCCCGGATGTATAAAAGACAATGTGTGCTTAGCACGGGAGGTTGTCATTATTATGGACTTCAAGAAGTAACACCTACTACTGCGAGAGGATTTAAATATTGTATATACACTACCGGCCGTAATTATTAGGAGACCCCAGTTTTTTAAAAATGATTTATTTCATACTATTTTTTTTAGTATTCATTGCCAAATGAAAATAGAATGTTTTTTTTTGTTATTATTACTTTGCAAAATTTTACAAGGAAGGAAGCAAAGATAAACTCGTCCAAATCACCCTAAATTTTCTTCATTCTTTCATTGATGAAACTTCAATATAGGTAATTATTAAATATTTATAAATTCATTTGATGCACGTGTTATTGTGCAGTATTAACAAAAGAACCATTCTATTTTCATTTACAATTATTCACTCGGCAATAAATACTAAAAAATAGTATGAAATATATAATTCTTTTAAAACACTGGGGTGGCCTAATAATTATGGCCGGTAGTGTACATCTTGGTTGTACGACTCTGTTAATAAAGTAGTTTATCTACATTTCTCTGTGTATCTTTTTATTCCACGATACGACAGTTTAAGTAATTTCCTAAGCATTGTTCAGATTTTCAGTAGTGGTACTAGAAATTGTTTCCTTATAAGGAAACTGCATTCATTAATGAAGCAGCCAGTACTCGTGTTGGTTGAAATTTATAAAATCTTATTATCACTCTTTCCAGTAAAAATGGGAGTTTTCTGCCTAACCTTTTATTAGAAGTCGTGTGGAATTCTATTTTCGACGTGTGGAATTCTATTTTCGACGTGTGGTTTCTCATATTTGGTACAGTTCTTGTGACTCAAGGTTCAAAGAAGTGTGGTCTTCATCAAAACCCGTTGGTGTCACTTGTTTAAAGCCATTTTTAACCATTGGTCTTAGAAAGTGGTTGTTGAAACTAGCTTGTTAACCATTACGCCACAAAAGAACATTTCAGTCTTGGTTCAAAATGCAAAAAAATCTTTTCACACATTGACAAATTCCAAACTCACCTACCTAAAGCAAAACAAATATTATGCCTTGCATAATACTTATTTCTCATGCAGGTGGCTATTTGCAATGTGAAAAGAGCACTGATGAAATCCTTATAATATGATATCCTGATGAATATTGATATGTTCAGTGGGTATTTAAGGACTTGCTTAATGTGGTAGTTAGAATGGTTGCCTGTTGCAATTTTTTGTGAATTATTTAAAGCCAAAACAATATTTTGGAATATAAAAATAATTTTTTTTTAGAACAACTATTTTTTCAGATACAAATCCTACTATTTCACCCATAGATAGGGAGAAGGGATGGATTCATATATTTTCTAAGGATATTTGTGCATGTAATGAACCCAACGGGAATTTGAACTTGGTTCTCTAATTTTTTTTATTCCCAGCACAATCACACCACCTGCACATCCAGACATTTTGGATTACATTTGCCAGTGGTTGCGATTATTTGTACACCGTGTATTGAAATAATTTCTTTTTATTCTTCTATGAGGTGCAATGTTTTGAAGTCTCTACTGACGTCTGCCACAGTGAACTCACATGAACAGTGACATAACTTTATTTTTGCTATTAGATTAATATATCTTCTTGTATACATCACTTTGTAATGTGAGCGCATCGGGGATGATCAAACCCCAGGCATTTTATCACCTTTAAGATTTTCTACGGCTTATCAACCCTTTACAAGTTATTGAGAATTTTTTTTTTAGATGATACCGATTTAGTGATGCAAGTCTTATTAATTAACCCATAGCTGGGAGAGAAGAGGAGGATTAATATCTTTCCCAAGGATATTTGTGCGTAATTGAATATAACAAACCTAACGGGAATTGGAACTTGGCACTCTGATTAACAATTCCAAGTCATTATCTATTACACCACTCATAAATCTTAGCTTACAATACCTGGTATTCTTAAGTGGTCTTCTATCTAGTTACTGACCAAGCTTGATGTTGCTTAACTTCAGTAATCATACAGGAACTCATATTTCAATATGATATGGTCCTTAGCCACTATACTTAAGGTTAGATCAGGTCAGTTATATCCCTTTATTTAAGAGAATGATAAATTTAGATTTATCGAATAATGATTTTGTTTCAAAAAAGATTGTTTGGACTGTTGTCCTCATCGTTGTTACCATATTTACACTGGTTTGACTGTAGTACACTCTGTCTTCAAGTGATTGGAATTTTGAACCGACCCTTTTATTTTGTTCACTGGGGTAGATTATTTTCATTCCATGGGTCATTCACTGGGATATGTGTCCTTGAGATTGGAGTGAACAATGGCCGAAACATTGTTAATTTGGCAACAAGAACAGTCCAAACAATGTAAATAGTATAAATAATTACAATACCTCATCTCAGAAAAACAAAGACTGTTCTTTTCTTAGAACCTGGAAATCAGAAAAAAAAATGTATTTGTTTCTCCCCATAAAGTTATTTTTATTCATAAAAATATCTATAAACTATAGTCAAGAACATTATAAATAATAACGATTTTTCCAGACGTTATGCATTTTCTATACAAATTATTTTATATCTCAGATTACTGGTCTTAATGTTCTAATTTTTTTCATAATCGTGATCTTTGACAAACGATGCCTAATCAAAAGAAAGTCATATTGTAAAAATAGATAAAAACAGAAACGGTCAATGCTGATTTGATTTGAAAAAGATTTTCCTAATATCAGAATTGTTATAGGGATTTTCTCCAATATCTGAATTTTTATAGAAATTAATAAAACAACAACTTGTATAATTAAAGATAATTCCACATGATATATCAAAAAAATTAACCATTATATTTTAATTAAAAAAACAAAATGATTTATAATTAGAAATGAGAGAAAAACTGGACTTTTAAATTCAAGAAAATTATATATTTTATATATATCAAGAATATATATATGTGTGTGTGTGTAAAAATAATACAGCTTTAATTTTGTAACTTCATGGTAAATTAGATTTTAGACAAAATTTGAAACTAATACCCAACGTGTACAAAAAAATAAAATTCTCTAATACAATATTTGGTAAAATTTATTTTTCGTGTTTGCAAAATAATGGTTTAAATTATCTTAAAAAGATGATTTCTTCCCTCGACATTGCTGTTAGTACATACTACCTTTAATCCCTGGGCAATTTTTATTATTTAAAAAAAAAATGATGGTTAGAATTTTAATAAAACCAAAATATATGAAAGTGGATTTATACATTTACTTTGTTCTTTAAGAATTTACAACAAAAACACTATTTGTTTATTTATAAGAACAATTTTATATTTACATTCTAAGAATGCCACCCAACTAATACAATGCAATGTCATCATTTACCAATTTATAAAGAAATAAATATGAGTTTTTTTTATCCATAAATTTATAAGAATATATTAAATTATTAAAATATGTGAATCAACTATAAGGAAATTCTTATTTATCATTTTATAAAGCTTGAATTGATCGACACTTCACTGGCGTTTTGCCAACGTCAACAGTTGCTTTAGTCAAAATGTTTAGTGCTCACTTCTCATTTAAGATTTCTTTATCAGTCAACATTTGGCTCATAATAAATAATTTATTGACAGATTTTGTAGACATTTTTAGAAAAATTAACAACTTAATTTTTTTTTTTCAAAAGCAAGTAGGAAGGCGGGTAACCTATAAATGCTGGAGTTTCAAACCATGGCTTTATTTTGGTTAGGCATCTTTTGTCCAATATCACGATTATAAGAAAAATTGGAAATTCAGGCAATAAGTAATGCAAGACAGGAAATATAATGTTAGGAAAAATCATGCATATTTAAATTAAAAATTTTCTTCTGGATAGGTATTTTTATAAAATTATGATTAAAAATCTTAATTATTTATAAAATGGTAAATAAAAAGAACTGCATGTTGTTGGTTTGCATATTTTGGTAAATTTTTTAATAAAAAGATTTCCTTTCAAATATATTTCTTTATAAAATGGCAAATAATAAATATATTGTACTTGGTTCACATATTTTTATAATCTTGTAAACAAACATTATTGAAGGAAGTGCTACATCTTTTTTGATGCTACTACTATATGTAAATTCCAAAAGAGGAATCTGCAATGTTATTGGTTCTGACCTGGCATCTTGGCTTCAGTTACTTTTCCACCGCTGTAACGTAACTTCCCTGTGTCTTTATCTATAAATACTTTCATGGTAATTGTTCTAATGAACCTTTTTTTTCTATGGTACCTAGACTTTCTTAATTTAAGTGCAGTACTTGATTAGCAGCAAAGGTTACGTCATTTTTATAGTTGAAATATCTCGATGTAGCTGTAAGTTCTATGCTAACACATTTCTCATTTGTGGATCTCTTGTAGGTTAACCTTTACTTTTATATAAGCTCTTTACCAACTTCTATATTTCTTTGTGCATTTGCTATGACTAGAAACCCAAACTTGAATTCCACATGGTACCCCGTTAAAAAAAACAAAAAACAAAAAAAAAAACAGATTATTTAATAGGGGGTGGATTCTTCCCCCAATCACAATAAAAGGCCAGCAACGTAAGCTTCTTACTTTCCAGTTAATTTTGATCTTCAAAAATTTAAATGCAATGTCAATCGTTATCTTTTCTTCTTAATTCCTGTTCTCTTATTGTTCTCTCTCCTTAATTATGTTTGCTTCTTCTCATATTATTATAAGTCCTATGCTAACAGTTTCTTCTCTCACTTGTGGAACTCTCTTCCGGCTTCTTGCTTTACAATTACATTTGATATTTAAAAATTTAAATGCAATGCCAATTTTTATCCTCTGTCTTAATTCCTGTCCTTTTATTGTTCTCTCTCACTTTGTTTTTTCTTCTCATATTATTATAAGTCCTATGCCAATAGTTTCTTCTCTTGCTTATGGAACTCTCTTCCGGCTTCTTGCTTTACAATCAACTTTGATCTTCAAAAATTTAAATGCAATATCAATCGTTATCTTCTCTCTTCTTAATTCCTGTTCTTTTATTGTTCTCTCTCCTTAATAGTATATTTTTCTCATTCTCTGACACTCAGTAACCCCTTTGTCTTACTGGCTTTATTGCCTTGCTTGGAGTGAATTGATAAAAAAAAAAAGTATTTGTAGTATAAAGTAATAGCCTTTTCAACAGACAAGCTGTCCTTTTGAAACGGTGTTTCTGAGGGCACAAATGTAAAACTTTACCCAATATTTCTTATATCCCCAAATCATCAACTCTTCAATTGTCAAAATAATAAAAACCCATTTTCATAATGTTATTTTACAGCCATCAAACCAAGACTGACAAATCTTGTAACTGAATATTTTTGTTTGATACGAGCAGAAGATTAACATTATATTTGCGTTTTTTTCATGAAGTGAGTGAATAATTTTCAATCGGTACAATTTGGAATTTTTATAAAAATGGCATCATGACATTTTGAAGAACGGAATATATTGCTAATCAGCCGGGTTAAAGAAGGTTAACGTTTGGGGTGATCAAGTAATCTCCAACTTCTGAAGGGTGTCTGATTTGAAGGTAGATATTCAAATTTGACCCAAGGAATTCCTTTTCAAACATTACTGGCCAAAACCATCAGTTTATGTAAATTTATGACTTGAAGAAATTGCGAGGTCAGTTAATTTGATCAGATTTATCTTGACAAGTTACAAGATAAATCTTTGCAAATTCACCAAAGAGTTTTGCTGCGTTGGTTTATCCCCACCCTCTCCCAGGCCACCTCAAACATGAAATTCAATGCTCGTCATGTTAAGATACAATTAAAAATACAATTCCACGAGAATACGTTTGGATGCCTGCACGAATTCTGATAATGATCTCAGTGTTGTATGTATCCCACAAAAAACCTAAACTTGTAGCCAATGGAGGTCCCTTTATGTGGGAGTGAATGTTTTGCAAACTGGATGGAACGTGTGCAAGGCAAGAGATGGCAAAAGAAGGATGATTAACATGAGATGCCCTGAGAAACGAGAATCAAAAAAAGGGTTCTGAGCAATGTCACAACAAAAACAACAAAGATCAAAACAACGGTCAGAACATTATGAGTTGTACCAGCAAAATTAAAATACTGGTCTGAATTAAAGGTAGACAATAATAGATAATTACACTTGTCCAAAAATTCAAATAACTGAGAAAAAGTTAAGATTTACCAACAGAAAAAAAAAATCGTTGACAGTCAAAAAAAAAAGTCATCCAAAACAATGGCATAATTTCTTAAGTCCTTACTATTATTAGAAGGTTTTCACATGTCAGTCTTTAAATATATAAATTGACTAGTTTACCCAGGCCGTCCAAAATGATGGCATATTTTGTTAAGTCCTTACTATTATTAGAAGGTTTTCACATGTGAGTCTTTAAATATATAAATTGACTAGTTTACCCAGGCCGTCCAAAATGATGGCATATTTTGTTAAGTCCTTACTATTATTAGAAGGTTTTCACATGTCAGTCTTTAAATATATAAATAGACTAGTTTACCCAGGCCGTCCAAAATGATGGCATATTTTGTTAAGTCATTACTATTATTAGAAGGTTTTCACATGTCAGTCTTTAAATATATAAATAGACTAGTTTACCCAGGCCGTCCAAAATGATGGCATATTTTGTTAAGTCATTACTATTATTAGGAAGGTTTTCACATGTGAGTCTTTAAATATATAAATAAACTAGTTTACCCAGGCCGTCCAAAATGATGGCATATTTTGTTAAGTCCTTACTATTATTAGAAGGTTTTCACATGTGAGTCTTTAAATATATAAATAGACTAGTTTACCCAGGCCGTCCAAAATGATGGCATATTTTGTGAAGTCCTTACTATTATTAGAAGGTTTTCACATGTCAGTCTTTAAATATATAAATAAACTAGTTTACCCAGGCCGTCCAAAATGATGGCATATTTTGTTAAGTCCTTACTATTATTAGAAGGTTTTCACATGTCAGTCTTTAAATATATAAATAGACTAGTTTACCAAGGCCGTCCAAAATGATGGCATATTTTGTTAAGTCCTTACTATTATTAGAAGGTTTTCACATGTGAGTCTTTAAATATATAAATAAACTAGTTTACCCAGGCCGTCCAAAATGATGGCATATTTTGTTAAGTCCTTACTATTATTAGAAGGTTTTCACGTGTGAGTCTTTAAATATATAAATAAACTAGTTTACCCAGGCCGTCCAAAATGATGGCATATTTTGTTAAGTCCTTACTATTATTAGAAGGTTTTCACGTGTGAATCTTTAAATATATAAATAGACCAGTTTACCCAGGCTGTCCAAAATGACGGGGTTATTTTGTTGAGTCCTTACTATTGTTGGAAGGTTTTCACATGTGAGTCTTTAAATATATAGACTAGTTTACCAAGGTCGTTCAAAATGATGGAATATTTTTTAAATTCCTAATATTATTATCTTTTTACGCATGAGTTTTTGAACAGAATAAGTAAAGAACAAGTAGGAAAAAAGTATCTTTAATCTAACTTTTTACTTTAACAAGCTTCTTTAGAAACTCATTTAAGAATCTAAGAGACAGCATGTTGATTAAGGTTTAGTTTCATTGGTCAGATACGTGTCACATGTGATAATGCAATGGATGAATTTCTTCTATATTTAATATACATCCATTGCTTTATCACACGTGACCTGTATCTGACCAATAAAACTATACCTCAATCAAAATACTGTCTTAGCTTTTTCAATCATTCGTCTTTAAAGAATCTCTGAAGAAGCTTGTTATAGTGAAACGTGTTAGATTAAAGACACTCTTTCTTACCTGTTTTTTACTTATTCTATTCATCTTGTCGGATTCCGATCCATGTATTCAACTCATGAGTTTTTTTTTAAATGATTTTACACAGTCGGTCTTTTTATTTGGTAAACTCTTCAAAAATATTTACAAAGTCATAACAAAGACACTGCCACCCAACACGAAAAATTTACAGTCAAAAGATAAATACATTTGGCGGCAGTAAACGATTTCAACAGTAAATAAATAAATAACAGAAAAACCCAAAAACCATTCTAAGCAAATTCTTTAGGCATTAGGGGCAAGGGTGGGGAATTTTTTTTTTTAACATGATTTTATATATTTGATGGCTTTAAAAAACTTAATATTTTTTTTTTCCAAAGTAAATGTCAAAACCCAATCAACAAAGTCCCATAAAATTGAAGAAATGATATCTCCCCATTTTTTTTTGAGACTCTTATCCAAACTATATTAGAGAATTAGACATTTTGGAAGGAAAAATTTTAAATTCTATGATTAGATATTTTAAAAATTATCTTGAAAAGAATCAGTGTTTTTTTTTCTCCCCAACTTTAGACAGTTATAAAATTTTTTAACTTTTTTAAAAAAATTGTTGATTTTTTTTCTTTTTATTTTTGGTCATTTGCCTTTTCAAAGTTTGAATAAAATCTTAAATGTCAAAAAAAATGTTGAAAAAGATATCTAAGAGTTGATGAAAAAACAAAATCCCAAAAAAACAAATGAGGGCACACAATAACAGTGAAAGAAAACTTTTCAGAAAGTCTTGCTACAGGTTGGTCATTAGCAATTTTGATTTTCCCAGGTTGCCACACTGACCTGACCCCACAGGGACGATTTGCTGGCATTGGCTGCAGCATCAAATATTTTTAAGCACTTTCAGACACCGGTGAGGAATTTCTACTTGGTATTTTTTGGGTACATTTTTGTTATGTCTTGACTTTTAACCCCAATCCTGGTGTCAGTGAATACAGGAATGATTGATTGATTCTTTTTTTTGACAGCTTATCAAATCGTTTTGGGTTATTTAAAGCTTAAACATATTTTGAATTGAAAGAATAATTCTTTTTTTTTAAATTTTTTCTCAAATGAGTATTGCATTAACATTATTTTCCAGGTGCAAACCCTACAATTTAACCCATAGATCGATTCATACCTTTCTCAAGTGTATTTGTGGATAACTTAATGTAACAAACCTGAGTGGAATTTGAACTCAACTCTCCAATTTCTCATTCCGAGCTCGTTATCCATTACACCACCCACACGTCAATGAATACAGTAGGTACTTCTTGTGGTGCGAATCACAGAATCTGTACACTGTCCATAATAAAGAAGTTAGAGCTTCTGAAAATATTTTTCTTTATGAAACAACATGTACTGATTAAAAAAGTATTTTAAAGGTAGGATGAAGTGGTTAGCTGTTGAGATAGGGGTATTCTAATGTAACCAGTGTTCATCTCATAAAATGACTTATCTGGCATTATGCAACAATGTCAGATTAATGATAGGTCAACCTGTCCCTTTATATAAGCTCTTTACCAACTTTTATATTTCTTTGTGCATTTAGTAGGACTAGAAACCCAAACCTGAATTCCACATGGTGCCAGGTAAAAAAAAAAACAAAACAGATTATCTAATGGGGGAAGACCTCCCCCAATCACAATAAAAGGCCAGCAACATAAGAACATTTCACACCAGCCCGTTTTTCACAATAAAGCTTGTTTCACGGACAACAAGCTTTGAGTCAATGAGTGTGCGTAAGATCCAAAGTCAGTAGTGATTGAGCGCTACATTAAGGCAAGGCAAAACACACAACTGGGTGGGGAGGATAAAAAAAAGAAAAAAAAAAACAGTAACACAGAACTGGGAGAAAGCTTCCCAAAACATAAGTTTATGGGATATCTTTCTGGAAATCCATTTTCATCACAAATTCTAATTTCTGCAGTTGCGATTCCGACTTGGCTTTGAATTCTTTGCTCACACGTCCAAATTCCATGATATCTTTTGGTTTGTCTGCCAACCAGAATTTGTCAAACTGGTAAAACAAATAACCTAGAATAAAAGAAAAACAAAAAAATAGAAATAAATCAATTACAAAACAACAATAAAAAATAAAATGAGATTTTTTTCCCTGTAGTTTGTTTATTTAATGGCATATCAACACCTTATGGGTCACTTAGTGCCAAAATTTTATTTTGTATTGAGCTTTGGTAATTTCATTTTTTTCTTCCAAAAATTCTATTACTGGTAATTCTTTTAATAGTTACATGTTTTGACCTCAGTTTTGGGTTCGCTATTTGACAATGGATGTGCATTGTAGCGCAGTGGATATCGGCTTGGAACGAGAAATCGGAGAGCCAAGTTCAAATTCCGGTTGAATTTCTTGCATTCACTTACGCACAAATACCCTTGGGAAAGGTATTAATCCATCTCTTCCCTCCAGTTATGGGTCAAATAATAGAACAGTTTGTGTTCTATAGCCTTGGTTGGCAACCAGTCTACGGCAGAAAGCAATGGCAACCTACTGCGGGATAATCTTCTGCCCAGTCAGTCATGTCTTTTTCGAGGCATGATCGCCCAAGTGTGTATCACGTATGGCACTTAACTGACTGATTTGGCAATATCTGGTAACTATAACAGGTGGTTTACCACCCTTGGCCAGGGTAGACCTGTGAACAACAGCAATTGTGAAGTGGTTCCATGCTCCTCAGAGCGTCTTGATCAGAAGCCTTACTGCCGGATGTACTTTATCGTTATACCCAAGACGTTTTTCCTAGGGAAGATCACAAACGTTATCGAAATAATAAAAATGATCAAATATTACAAAATCGTCCAAAACAATTTTATTATAATTTTGTTGGTCTCTCTCTTTGTGAATTCTTAGTCTGCACGACCATTATGCCCTGACAATACCTTACAAATAATGGATTATTTTGTTTTGACCCTGTGAAAAGACCGAAATGACATATCAGAAATGTTACTTGTTTCAATGAGAAAATTAAAAAAAATAAAATAGAAGCGTTTAACATTTCCAGCCAAAAGCTCAAAAATTATTTTAAAAAAAAAATACATAAAAATACATCTAAGACGCTACTAAGTTTCAGAAAGAGAGAAAGCAAGAAAAGAAGACAAACATTTAAAGTCTGTTTCAGCAAAATAGAAAAAAAAATTGTCAATATCAAATTCTTGCATTTATACCCCC
The DNA here is from genome assembly GCA_037127315.1 of Ascarosepion bandense. NCBI lineage: Eukaryota > Metazoa > Mollusca > Cephalopoda > Sepiida > Sepiidae > Ascarosepion > Ascarosepion bandense. The sequence goes on along the minus strand of JBBBDQ010000787.1, from coordinate 1,403,432 downwards.
TTACTTCTTAAAATAATGTCCCACATTCATAGTTATCATTGTTACAGCAATATTTTAAAGTTGTTAAGCTCAAATATTTAACGATGTGATAGGTAAATTTCTACAAATACTTTATTGTTGCTGAACTCGCTATGAGCTTATTCAATCATTAACTTAATTAAGATTCATCAGAAAATTCAAAAAGGAAAACCGTGAAATGTTCATGGGTCTCTCCAGTTACTTTTAATTTCTCCACACATCAACCCATGTATCCAAGGGAGAGAATTCTAGACAAAAGCAGCAGCCTTGTGCCTACAAAAAAGTATTTATGCATGATTAAGTACCTACGTTGTGGTGCAGTAGATATCAACTCAGAACGACAAATCAGGGAGCTGAGTTCAAATTCCAGTTGAATTCCTCGCATTCACTAACACATAAATACCCTTGGGAAAGGTGTTAATCCATCTTTTTCTTACAGTTATGAGTTAAATAATAGGATAGATTGGGTTCTATAGCCTTGGTTGGCAACCAGTCTACCACAGAAAGTAATGGCAAACTACTGCGGGATAATCTTCTGCCCAGTCAGTCATGTCACTTTCGAGACATGATCGCCCAAAGCGTGTATCATGAATGGCACTTAACTGACTGGCTAAGTACCTACATAATGACTTACAGCTATATCACATTTAAACAGGTTAACACATCACTTAATAAGTCTCGGGCCTAACTACTAAAATAATTATTGAAGGATACTGAGAATAATATGAACTGAATATATGAGCAATAAGAAAAGGACACTTGTGCTTAGAATCAGTAACAGACCTAAAATTTCTACAATGTGTTCGAAGGGAAGAGAGCTTGGAGAATTTGACACTCAAAAGATGCTGAAGACAAGAAGAGCAGAGAAAAACTGCAAGTAACCAACCTAACAAGGTTGTGTAAATGAAAGGCAAAACAGTAACTAAGAGGAAGTTATGGAGAGCCATAATTGTCCACGTCAGCAGCATGTAGAAGAAGAATTTATAGAAATAGGAGACAAAACAAGAAATTTTGTTGTTATTTGTTTACCAATTAAGATACAGAGGCATTCTGTAGTAATGAATAAGCGACTCAGATTGAGAAGCCAGTAGAGGTGTTTGAATTCCAGTCAAGTTCATTACATTCTCTTATGTGCTAATACGCTTGGGAAAGGTATGAATCTATTTCTTCTATACCCAATCATGGATAAATAGTAAGACAGACTGGGTTTATAGCCTTGAGTGGCAACCAGTCTAGGAGAAGGATAAGTCTATATTCAAACCACCTGCTGATGTGTTAATAGCAGGAAAGACTGGGTTCTATAGCATTGGGTGGCAACTGGTCTAGAAGAAGGAAACTAAATTCAAAACCAGATTGGAGAAGATTAATATCAGGACAGATTGGATTCTATAGCCTTGTGTGGCAACCAGTATAGGAGAAGGAAACTCTGAATTCACAACCAGATTGGAGAGGGTTAATAGCAGGACAGACTGGGTTTTATAACCTGGGGTGGGGGAACCAGTATGGGAGAAAGAAATTTTGAATTCAAATCTAACTTAGAAAGGGTTAATAGCAGTTCAGGCCGGGCTCTATAGCCTTGGGTGACAACTGGTCAAGGAGGAGGAAAATTCAATTCAAACCAGCCTGAAAAATCTGGAGGGTGAGACCTGAAGGCAATTAATAACTCAGTCCTATCTGTTATCCCCTGAGACCTGCTCATCTCCCCAGACACTGCACACTTGTGTGCCCTGGGGTTTTAGAAGTAGAAAAGTTTGCTCAGTGCAAACCATTGCAACCTCCTAACTGTGCTAGGTTGGATTACCATTAATTCTCGATGGATGGATTTGATTGGAATTAAGATAATTTTTTTCAGCAAAAGTGACTGCACAATGTGACGTACCAGTAATATCAAAGGCAACTACAAAAAAATCAGTGTTGTAACAGAAGATGAGAAGTATGAGAAAGAACTTTAAAGGTATAGTGAAAAATGTCTCTCAGAAGCTAAGCAAAGTATTAAGAAACAGGAAAATGTCATTAAATTAAAAGAAAAGAGTGTTGAACTGCTATATAATATTTACTTTCCAATATTTATGAAGTGGAAAGACATTATCAAATCCATTGCTAGGTCAGCTGCTAAGAAAATTGTTTCAGTGTGTTGTGATAGACAATTTTTCTTTCTTGAATCTGTCTTACATATCTGTAAGTCAGCCATTCATCTATGCCTTGAATATTGTTGTCACATATAGTCCAGTGCTTCTGCTTTATGTCTAGAGATTCTTGGCAAAATCAAAAGAAGAATCAGCAATATTATTAGTCCTGGCCTGGCATCCAGGCTTTAGTCACTTTCCTGTATCTTTTCTATAAATACTTTCATGGCAAATTTCCTGATGAAATTTGCTCATTGGTGCCTGCATTTTATGAATTTAAATGCTGTACTAGATTGGCAGATAGGTCACATCATTTTGCAGTTGAAATTGCTACATGCTACTGTAAGTTCTCTGTTAACAGTTTCTTCTCTCGCCCTTCACGCTTGTGGAACTCTCTTCTAGCTTTTTGCTTTCTAGCCAACTTTGATCTTCAAAAATTTAAATGCAGTGTCAATTGTTATCTGCTGTCTTCCTGATTACTTATCTATTGCTCTTAGTAAGACTTGAAGCAACAGAAATGTGGTTCTACAGAAGGATGCTGAGGATACCATAGCCCAAACAATGTGAGCAACGATGAAGTTTTGGAGAGAATGAAAAGAAAAATGAAAACTTTTACATAACATCAGGAAGAGACAGCTGAAGTTTCTGGGACACGTAACAAGGAATGAAGGCTTGGAGAGTCTGATACGCACAGGGTGAATAGAGGGAAAGAGAGACGGGGAAAACAGTACACGAGATATTTGATGGGCTTGAGCAAGTGGATGATAGAGCAGGGTTTGGGAGAAATAACAGGGCAAAATATATTAAGAGCAACGAGGGACAGGAAGATGTAGTAGGCCATGATTGCCTACGTTCTGAAGAAACAGGGCACATAAAAGAAGAATATTTTTGGTCTTTAATTTTTTCATAGCCAGTAACCCTTTGTGTCATAGTGGCTTTACTACCTTGCTTGGGGTAAATCTGATTCAAAAAGGAAAAAGTAATCTGTCAATGAATGTTGTACAAGTTTTATATATGAGAAACAGTTTAAGTGACTCCAGATAAGTCGAGTTGGTTTTCTTAGTTATCTCCCTTTGACTTGAGTAATGCACTGGATATGGGTTATCTGCTCTTGATGAATCGGCCATTTCGCCAAACCGTAATTCATTAGAAAAGATGTCACGACAGACACATTTGAATAACAAGCGCTGTATCAACTTGCATGCTTTAAAGATGTGGGACAACCATAAGAATTGGATAGAGGCACTTTAATGTGGTGTAACGGTTAGCAAGATTGAGTAGTGAGTTTGATCATCACTTGGTACTATGAGAACTGGTCTGCCCCTGTTGATTAATGGTTCAGTCCAAAATTACCTGAAAGTTACTTGGATCAATATACACCTGAGGAAGTTTTGCAGGGCACAATGACTAAAATATTGTCATAACAACAACAAACATGAGGACTATAGTCCATAAATGAATTGATACATTTCTTTGTTCTTGAAAATTGACAACAAACACTTTATTGTTTATTTACACTATTTATTGGAGTCGTTCGTAATTCGCCGATGTTCTGCCAATCATTTGAAATTTTATTAAATGATAAAAATAATAACAATTTCCTCAGGTGATTGAAATTTCAAACTGAACACTTTTCAATCACTGGAATATACTGTTAGTGTTTTCCTTTGTGGAATCCACCATATATTTTTTTTTAATCATATCACCCTGAGCAAGGCGGTAACGCCACTGATGTGCAGGGGGCTACGTAAGAGTGAAAAGATTGGAAAAGAGAAAGCCAGAAACCACATCCTAAACAGGGAACAAGGGATGAGCCTCTTCACCTGTTCAATAGACGTGGGTGGAGTGTGAACCGGGCGATAATTTAGTCTATCTACTCCAATTGAAGAAAAAAAAAAGAAAAGATTGGAAAAGAGAAAGCCGGAAACCACATCCTCAACAGGGAACAAGGGATGAGCCTCTTCACCTGTTCAACAGACGTGGGTGGAGTGTGAACCGGGCGATAATTTAGTCTATCTACCATGCAATGTTAATCAAAAAAGCAGATACGACTATTTGCATATCGCACTCGTCATGAATCCGGATAAAAAAAAAATTTACATTAGCACAAAACTTACTTAAAAACGATAACGTATGTGTGTAACTGTTCCCTATGCACGCCCACATATTTTAATCAACGCCATTCAAACTTTCTAGGGACACATATCTACAGGGAAACCAGGTCGACACATACTTTTTGAGTTTAACTTAAGCAATTTTCCCTTTCGCACTTTTTGGCCAATGGAGTCGATTGTTTACATTTGCTCCATAAAACATCTAAGATCTAAGATGGTTACTAAATTACGTCACAGAAATCAAATCACACATGTCAAACGCGACTAAAATATATTTTATTAAAAAAAACAAAAATATGAGCCTTTATATTTAAAAAAATCATTTGGTCAACAATATTTTTCCCTGTAATTTTGAAACAAAAGAAATATTAAAAAAAAAAAAAAGTATTTTTTCAAACACAAACAAAATATGTAAATAAAAAAGTGCCAATTGTTAATTTAATTATTTAAGTCTTTTTTTTTTCCAGATTTAATATTTCATACTTCAGAAAATAAAATTAAAAAAAAATAAAGCTTTTTTTCTTCATTGGCATCTTCTACTTTTTTTTTTTTAATCATATCACCCCAAGCAAGGCGGTAACGCCACTGATGCGCAGGGGGCTACGTAAGGGTAAAAAGAATGGAAAAGAGAAAGCCGGAAACCGCATCCTAAACAGGGAACAAGGGATGAGCCTCTTCACCTGTTCAATAGACGTGGGTGGAGTGTGAACCGGGCGATAGATTAGTCTATCTACTCCAATTATGTTGAATGAACATTTCAATATGAAGTCCCTAAGAGAGAATTCACGTCTACTCAGCAACACAGTCGACATCAAAATGAAGAAAAATAAGATTAAAAAGAAAAAAAAAAAACGGTTAAGATTTGAGAAATATACATAACAAGAAAATTTTTAAAAAAATTTATTTTAAAAATAATTTTATTTTAAATTTTTTAAAATATTTAAAAAAAAAAAATATATATATACTAAAATGTTCTGAGTTGCACAGTCAATGCCAGGCTATGATGCTAGTTTACACTAAAACACAAAATAAAATATATATAAATATACAATTGTGGCATTCAAAACAGAAAATATAGGTCTACTGCCAGAGAGAAGAAGAAAGGATAAATATTGTATGTGCTATCACTGGAAATCCTCAAATATGTGTATGTATATATATATAGATTAATTTTCAGTTTGGTCAATGTAAATATTAAAAAATTCTATTTACCAGTTTAGTTCCAAAAGTTTGTCTTGTTCGGTTTTTGTTGGTTGGCAACTTTTCATAGAGATTCTTTCAGCTGGATATACTAATCCGTGAATCAAAGCTGGAGTTGATAATGCCAAAAATTCCCTTTTTTAACCAACAACTCTCTTCAACAAACCTATTTTTATAGGGGCTAGCACTTAATTAGCATATTTCTTGAATCATATAGATTTTTCTCAAATATACTGGAATGATCTTGAATCTTCCAAACATTCTATTTCTAATTTCTCTATTTTACAACTACTTCATGAATGAAAACTTTTTTGTATTAACAAGTAGGACTCAGTCGAATCTCTTACTATAAACTTTGTTGACTTTATTAATATAATTGAAAACAGCATCGTATGAAGAAAAAAGGTCTGACACTTAATAAAAACAAAGTTTTTTCATCAAAATGTTTATATTATTATTAAGAGGAAAAAAATCAAAATATTTTTTAATTATTTTTTACATTTTTTAATTCTTTCTAACACATTCAAAATTTTGATAAAATATTTTGTTTTTTTCGCTAACATATGACCATATTTTTATGACAGTTTACTATGGATAATGTAATATGAAACTTTTTCCTGATGAAAAATACATTAATTTGGAAATTCTTGCAAAAATTAAATAATTGTTGGATTTTAATGAAACTCAGGACACATTTGCAAAAAATGAAATTATTTTTAGAAAATCTTAGTCAAAATAATTTTTATTTTTTCATCTGTAACCCTCCCCCACCAACCTCCATGTAATTTCATTAAATTTCAAGACGTTAGATTCTGTTTCAAAAATTTGTTTTATTAGTTAAACACAGTACTCTTGGGGAATGTAAATCATGTATTTTTTTTCCAAACAGTCAGCCTTTTTTCTGAAAATCTGCTCCAAATAGTAAAATAAAAAATGCAATAAAACTATAACATTATTGAATTAGATAAGCTGTTAATTGCTTGTAGTATATATATATATATAAAAAGGACATTCTTAATTACAATAATTTATAAAAGTTTAAATTTTTTTTTAAATTCTTCAAAGCCTTGTTGTGGTCAGGCTATAAATTTATTAAGTGAAGACTATATTTATTAAATTTATTAATTGAAAATTTAAAATCTTTGAGTTAAAATATATTTAAAATAATTTTTAATGTTTTCTTTTACCTTATTTACATTGTTCAGACTATTGTCATCATCTTTGTTGCCATTTTTACAATGTTTCAGTCGTTGTATGCTCTGGCCTTCTTCAGGTTCTAGTAATTTTGGACCAAACCCTTTATTTTGATCACTCAGGTATATCATTCTCATTCCATGTGTGATGTCATTTCTGGTAGCCATGTAGTTGTCTCACTTTAACTCTCTAAGTTATCTGTTTACCACTGCTGTAGTTTGGTATTGAACTTACAACTCTTTGGGTCAAGTCACTGGAAGTAACCAACTGATTATATGAAATCCTTGAGGATTTTTTGTGTAAAAGATTTTTGTTTTTAAGTATGGTATTTCATGTGTGACATTAAAAGGTCATACGTTTCAGTTTCTTCTCCTCACAGGAAAAAAAATTTGGATAATTATATCAATTCTGGTCAACCATACTTAGCTTTTCACCACATCAGATTAATTAAACTTTAAATTTGCTAACTTTCCAAAAATAACGTGTTATAGATGTGTATTTTATTTTTGCAAGATTTTTAAAACTGAGAATCAACTTTTGTTTACAAACTTATCAATCTATCAAAATGGACAAATGCTTAGAGGAAATAATAAATTTAATCATTTAGCTTTCAATGAAAACTAAAATGAAAGTTTCAAGAAAGTTAAAAATTCACTTTAAAACTTGATGATTGAAAATGAGTGGAGGTACCAAATTTTAAGCAAATGAGACCAGTAGGTCTTAGAGAGGACTGTACTTTTTGGAATCTCATGGACAGAATCACAAAGACCTGTGCCAAATCATAGAAACCATATCACTTGAGGATTTTCAGTATCAGCAACAAGTAAAATGCATAGCACATGGAATCTGAAGAGAAAATAATGTCATAATCAAGATGTTAATTTTCCACACACAACAAATATCCATACTACAAATGGTTCGGAAGGAATTCTCCAATACTGGAAAGAGCTGTAAGAGCAAACTTGAGAAACTTATTTTTTTGAATTTTTTTTGTTTTAAGACAGAGATTTAATTTCAATCAAAAGTAACATTGACTATATAATTACCATCAGAGATGAGGAAAACAATTATTAAAACAATTATTCCATTTAACTCAAAGAGAAAATATCGACATAAGTTGTTGACGCTCCACACTACTTCAAACAAAAGGTTAGGAAGGAAACCCCCAATCAGTACTGGAAAGAGTTATAACAGCGACTGGACTTAAGAAACTTATTTTCCAAACAGATTGTTTTAATAAAATGATTTTATAAATTTCAGCCGATAACAGCACTGGCTGTTTCGTCAATGAATGCCAAATGTTTCTTTATAGGGAAACGGCTCGTATCACCATTAAAAATGAGGACAGAAACCAAGCATTAATCCCATCTCAATGACCAGGGAGCAAAGAAAAGCATAACTCGAGTAGGACTGGATGTTTAGTTATGAATGTCAAACGTTTCTTTATTAGGAAATATGTAATATTGCCATGGAAGATGGTAAAAACAGATAATACCCTTTGATCTTATTACAATGACCAGGGAGTGAATAAAAGTCTAACTCAAGTGAAAACTGGCTGCTTTGTCAATTAATGTTGAAGGTTTTCTTATGTTGTTGGTCGGTTGGTTGGTTTGTTTTTATGGCATATCAACCCCGGCGGGTCATTTATTGCCAACTAAATTTTATTTAGTTGGCAATAAATCATATTATGTTCTGCACGCAAGGATGTTCTTCCTCCCCACCAAATTAATTCTATAATTTATCAATATAAATTTTTCCGCTATTTGTGAACACCTTATAAAGAATAGAAAGTGTGCTGCTAATTTTAGTGTTGATCGTTTCACTGTTGTGTGCCGATCGCACTCTTCATTCCAACTTAAGGTTCTGGAAGCTTTGTATATCGGGTCCTGAAAGCCTGCGTTGTGCAAACAACATGAGTTGTTGGGACTCGATATAATTAGCCTCTAGCATCCACATTTTTTTTTCCTCCATCTTTCTCATTTCCATGACACACTTTTTTTATTTTTTTAATTTTGATTAAAATCTCCCGTAGAGGCCTGAAGAGCAGAAGCGAAACTAGTTGCTTCGCTTTTTAATATATTTACAATGTGTAACATCAAGCTGCACACTTCTTTCTTTAATTAAATTTTATTCATTTATTGTTGGTAATACCTTTTTTTCTTTCAACAATTTATTGTTTTTTTTTTTATATAAGTTTTGTGTCTAGTAATACTTTTTTTCTTTTTTGAGTATCAAGATTCATTGGGATTTGTTTTTAAGGGCAGGGTCCCCAAGTCCTACCCTTGTTATTTAACCCATAACTGGAGGGAAGGGACAGATTAATACCTTTCCCAAGGGTACCAGTGCTTAAGTGAATGCAGGGTATTCAACTGGAATTCGAACTCTGCTCACCAATTTCTCTTTCCAAGCTGATATCCATTGCACCACAACGCACATCCGTCACTAAACGCTTACAGCACCTGGTATTCCCAAGCGGTCACCCATCTAAGTACTGACCAGGCTCAACGTTGCTTAACATCGATGATCAAGCAAGAAACGGTGTATTCAACATGATATGGCTATAAGCACACACATCATCACTAAACGCTTACAGAGGAAATGGTTAATATTACCAGATATAGAAATACTTACAGTAGGCTTCATGGAAATGTTCCAATTTTGGTGCTGCCAGACAGACGTTGTAGAAATGGTAACGCAATCGTCCAGATTGTAACAAATCTCGTAAGGTGCTTGTTAAGGAAATTCCAACAATTGCAAACGGATAACTGGAAGGAAAATTTCCAAAGAGATTAATTCACAATTTACCGTCAAAAAGTTTTTATAAACATCAAATTCCAATGAAAGTAGAAAAACACTTTTACTTTTTAAAAAACAAATTGTTACAAAGTTTGTTTAACACTTGTAGCACTGTTTAATAATAGCGGAAGAAAAGACTGGAAAAAAATGTTGAAGTTTTGTTTGGTTTGTTTTGTTTTACGGGATATCGACCCATCTTGGGTCATTTAACGCCGAATCGAATTATTAAAAATCAAACAAAAAGTTAAGAACAATTTCAAAAAGTTTGTATATTTAACAAATTAATATACATAACAGACTTATATATTTAGACAAATTCATACATTTAACAAATTTATGTATTTAACACATTTTAAATTAATAAAATATTTTATAAAATGTATATATTTAATTTGGCTGTTTAGATTTTATGGCATACCAACCACCACATCCAGCCTACATACATTGTATGTATATGTATTACATATACAAGATTTGTAAAAACACATTCGGTAGAACCAAGTTTTAGCAAGTTGGTAGAAATACATATATCTATGTGCATGAGATCGTATTCAACCAGTTATATTTTTTTTGAGTACATTCTGATTTCTTTTAAGAATTCAAGTATCTTGCTTGGTCTCATTTACATAAACATTTTTTTCAAACTACTTGTTTGGTCAGATTTATTTCGCACTCTATTTAAGTGATGAGTGAAGAACGAGCTTGATGCCATGAGAGACATAGATTAATAATATTGTAGTAGGGAATGCTGTAGTTCAGTGGCAATGCATATGATTCAAATGCTATGACCTGTCACCCACTTTGCAACGACAGTTCATATGGGCAGGCGTTCTATTCATAGCAGATGAGTGAGTCCATGTTCAACAATTAGTGCAAAGAAGTTGAGGCCTCTTTCTACAGATTAGATTGCAATAGTCGCCAAAGTAATCAGTCGGAATATTACTTTATGCCTCAAATGCTAACTAAAATGGGCCATTACATCATTGAGAGTGCTGCAGGGGTGTCAGCCACTCTACAGCATACTGTTTATCACAAACTCAATCCCATTTGTTAGACATTTCTGACAATTACACTTAACCATGGCCAATTACTTTAAGACAAGATATTTTTCTTGGAAGAGTAACTATATTGTTGGTTGGTTGGTTCATTTAACCAGCATATCAACCTTCATTAGGTCATTTAATGCTGAAAATCATTTTTATTTGTTTTATTCAATTTGTTTTGTTTTTGTTTGTTTTTGTTGGTAATGTTTTTCATTCAAAAAAATGTTTTGTTGGTAATGTTTTTCATTCAAAAACGTTTTGCTGAATACTTTTATAGTATTTTGACCCCAGTTTAGGGGTCAACTATTTACCCATAGCCGGGACCCTAACAGGTGCTACCACTCTGGGTCAGGGTGGACCTGGAAACAACAGCAGTTAAAAGGTGGTTCCATGCTCCTCACAACCTCCCAATCAGAGGCCTTGCTGCTAGATGCAGTTTACTGTCATGCCCAGGACCACTATATTTTTGAGGTTTTATTTAAAATCATTAGCAAAAAAAACTCCTAAATAACCGAACACACCGTGCCATTTTTTTTTCAGTCTATTTTTATTTCTTATCGCCTAATTTAATCTCAGCTGTCACTCGTTTGTTTTAACCTTTGACCCCGGGACTGGTGTTCAGTCTTTGTATTAATCTGACAGGATGTGTGTCATCACAAAATAAATTAAAAAGATTAACTGCTTTTGTTTGTTTTTTTTTTTAAGTTAATGTTGACAAAATTGCTGGAATTTTTACTATAAATTGTTTCGTTTTTTTTAAAATAGTAAATGTTCCTTTCTGAAATTGCAAAATTTTTGTTTATAAGCAACTGTGCTCAAAGGGAATTAAAACAAAACTTGTTATTTAATCCATGGGGGTAGATTGTTTCAATTGCCATAGCAACAGTCCGGATACATTTTGATCAGCCCTCGTACATATCTTTTAATGTTGCCCCATAGATATAACTGAACGTATTATTATTTTATGCAAAGTAACCTTTTAATGAATTCCTTTTATTACTACTACTACTACTTTATAAGCAGTTCAGAATTTGTTATTGTGATGTATGTTAAAAGCAGTTTTTTTATTTAATGTAAATTTATACAAAACAAGAAAATATAAATTAGTTCCACAAATGAAAGGAATTGAACTCTCTCTCATGTCACGTTTAGGCAAGATGTATATCTGTTAAATTCTTTGGGTTAAAAGAATTTGAAACTGTAGATGGCTGATGACCCTTGACAATGTAGTTAAAAAAGTATATGACCATCATATAGCAGTCAGTGGGCCACACAATTTGAGTTTAGGGTCCTGAATTTGTTTCTGAATTATCAGTAGTATTTTTCAGAAACTTAAATAAACCTTCTTTTTACATTCGTAGTTATGTTCTCATCTTAACGGCCAAAAATATTGTGGTAATAACAACAAAGATGAGGACATTGGTCAAAATGTAAATAATAGTAATTTCTCATCATAAATATTTGGTTCGAAAACAGTTACTGTTCATATGCTGAGTACAAAATATTGAAAGAATAAAATTATCAGTTGAACGAGGAGACAGTTGTGTGCTATGAGTCCAAAGCATTCTTTATAGAATTTATGAAAATTTGATGGCCTCATTAACACTAATGATTTTATCTGTGGGATTTTATGTTACTTTATGAACATGTTAAGTTAACTTTACTAAAATTTTAATTTAATTTTCTTTTTTTTTTTTTTTTTGCACACAAAAAATCCCCCTACTGAATGTCTCATTTTTATGCACCCCTAAAATACCTCCACTGAATGTCTCTTTTTTATGCACCCCTAAAATACCTCCACTAAATGTCACTTTTTTATGCACCCCTAAAATACCTCCACTGAATGTCTCTTTTTTATGCACCCCTAAAATACCTCCACTGAATGTCACTTTTTTATGCACCCTTAAAATACCTCCACTGAATGTCACTTTTTTATGCACCCCTAAAATACCTCCACTGAATGTCTTTTTTATGCAGCCCTATGTGCAAGCAGTTTTTGACCAAGTACAGCATTCCCCATGTCCAACAGCCACCATATTCCCTAGATTTCTCTCCTTACAAATTTCTCATCTTCAAAAATCACACCCCACTTGAAAAAAAAAAACAAGATTTGAAGGCATCTATTTTTCATTTTATTTTTAATGTAAACATGGATATTTTCCTGTAGGAATGAAGAAATTAAATGTAACCATGAATATTTTTCTTATGATTGAACTTTAACAAGGTAGATATAAATTCTTTCCATACAAACAAAGTGAATTAAAAAAAAAAACTATCAAGTGATGAATTGTTTACGCAAGGTCTTATCAAAAAGTATCTGGACTATTACCATGATAACAGGCTTAAAGTATACAAAAGTGAAGTCATTTGACACAGATCGAGCGTGAACTGTGCCACACGTATACACTAAGTTTAACATTCTCACTCACTTCCTTTGTTCATGGAAGGGAAGTGTGCAGAGTGTGGTCATCTTGCCACATCACAGATATTCCATCAGTAACCATAGCAGAAGTTTTTGGCCAAGCACAAAATTCCACATATCTGAAAACCACCATATTCCCCAGATCCTATCCTTCATGAATTTTTATCTTCAAAATATCACATCCCATTTGAAAGACACTTAATTTGAAAACATCAAGGAAATGCAAGAGAATGCGACAAGGCAGTTGCTCACTACTTCCAAAGAGGAGTTCCAGGAATGCTTCCATCAATGGAAATGGCACAGGATAATGTGTATAGCTTTAGAAGGAGACTAAATGGCGAATTGGTAGATGTTGTAGTTTTCTTTTTATAGTCAACTCCCAATACATCTTGATCTGACCTCATATAGATGTAATTTCTAGAACCCTAAAAGCAAGCATCTAGGAACATAAGACCTCTGTTGAGACAACCCACTGAACTCTCTCATAACACAGAAATAAAACAAGGCTATAAATTTGTTTTAAAAAATAACATCAAAATAAAAAAAAAAGGACATACTCTAGTACAAAGGAAATATTTAGAAGGAATATCAATTAATATCCTTTCATTGATAAAGACATGCCAGACACACTTTTTTCTATCACTAACAGTTACAAAACCCAATGATTTGATAATGTAAAATCCAGATACCTGCAGATGATATAACCTAAGCCTTTCACTCCAAGCCACCAAATATTTCTCAATACTCATATATATCAATAACAATAATAATAACATCTAATAATGAATTAAACCAACACAACACACAACTCCAAATTTCCTGATATACACAACTTTCCCCTCGACCGTAGATTCATCCCAACATTAAGAAAGTACAACTACCCAACTGTCAATACATGTACTGACACACCCATTTTTATGATCATCTCACTATCATCTTGAGGAATTAAACACACGGACACCACCAGACACCGACAGACATAGAAATGCTCATTAGAATCCAGACACACACACACACACACACACAACACTATGTAAGTTTGGCCTGATCAATCAGTCAGTTAAGTGCCATACGTGATACACGCTTGGGCGATCATGTCTTGAAAGAGACATGACTGACTGAGCAAAAGATTATCCCGCAGTAGGTTGCCATTGCTTTCTGCGGTAGACTGGTTGCCAGCCAAGCCTATAGAACACAATCTGTCCTGTTATTTAACCCATAACTGGAAGGAATAGACGGATTAATACCTTTCCCAAGGGTATTTGCACGTAAGTGAATGCAATGAATACAAAACAGAAAAAAGAGCTCGAGTATGGGAAATTTCTCTTCAACAATGCATTTCCAAAAATTAAACAACGTTTAAATAAAATGTGAAACATGTTAAATTTATAAACATTTCCGATTTGTTTTTTATTCTATCACTAGCATTATAGCCCGGCATTGCTCGGGTGTAATGAAAGCTTTAAAACTAATCCATGGTCCTGGAGCTCAGACTCTTTGGACATTGGCATGAAAGACTAAAAAGCAATAGTTCTTTCCAGTTAAAGCAAAACCATAGACTGAAAGAAAAATGAATGAATGTAAGTCAAATTTTGATTTCCTGGTATCGATATCAAATAAGAGTTTTTCGTCGTAAACTGAATTTTGAAGGCTAAATAAGTCCTCTGAGTAAATGGTATCATGGCTGAGACCAAGAACTAAAATTATACCTACTTAGAGCCAAACCTGAAGTAAAAACTAAAATAAAAGGGCTGAAAAAATACAGACAAACAGGCAGATAAACAGACACACACACAAACATCTTGACTTTTATATATATATATATATATATATATATATATATATATATATATATTATCAATTTTCTGCACTATTGTAAGAACTGCAACCTTGAAACTTCTGAATATCTTAACTTATGTCTTTGTCTATGAGTGTATCAAATTTGATTAAAATCGGACCACTCTGTTATATATCGACAAACAACAAACACGCATATATATAAAAATATAAAGTTATATTTTTATTAATGACGATGAACCGTGTAGCATAGGGAACAGAGAATTGAGAGAGCGCGCTTCTAATGGGTTGACGGGAGTGTAGTCTTATCTGTTGTGTCTCTCTTCACCGGCCGATCTCTGTTGCTCCTCTCTCTGGCGAATCCGTGTGCCGAGGTCTTTTTATAATCTTCCAGAACCGGGACTTTTTCTTCCGGTTTTGCCTCGCCCACGCACGCCCACATAATTCTCAGAGACACCTGTTCTGTTTGCCTCTGTAGTTATTTCCGCTGCTGCCGGAAATAAGGTCAAACGACATCCGTTCCTTTCAACGACCGGAAACACCCTCGCTTGCATCAGCCTTCCTCGGGTGGGGCCAGATTGTTATATTACACACTCCTTCTATAACCCGATTTTTTCGATTATCGATTTTCAATATTTATCAGGGGTACCTCGACACAAAACCTAGCTAAGAACACTCGCAGATGCTTTTAGTACAACTGTGTAAATTTTCAACAAAATCGGTTCAGCCGTTTCGGAGCCTATAGGTAATGGATGGACACACACACACACACACACACATACATACACACATGAAGTTCCATTTATAAATAAGTTTAGATAGATTTACACTGATGAAAATAAATTTTGTACGTACCCATTGATGGGATGAATTGAATGACTGTACACGTGACGAGCCACATCAGGGTAAACTGTTACAAAATACCTGCAAAAAGATTTTAAATGTTTGTTTATTGCAAATTCTATGCATTTGAAAAATTATAAAAAAAAAAAATTTTTTTTATAGTCAGGTTCAGCCTTTACAAGGCCTGGAGGCCACTCAAAGTAGAGGGCTACATTAGGAGGCAACCTATGTAGATAGGAGTGGAAGATAATGGTTGGCTCCAGCCTTGAACAGGGTAAGATTATAGTGATTGGGGAAACATCCTCTTGGGAGTCGGTTCCACAATGCAGTGGTTTGCAGAAAGAAGCCGTTTGAGTAAAACTAACTTCTAAATTTATTA
>JBBBDQ010000787.1:767500-777500 GCA_037127315.1 Ascarosepion bandense | reverse complement strand
TTGTTCCCAGGTCCACCCTGACCCGAAGTGGTAGCAAGGCCTCTGATTGGGAGGTTGTGAGGGGCATGGAACCACCTCTTAATTGCTGTTGTTCCTAGGTCCACCCTTACCCGAAGTGGTAGCAAGGCCTCTGATTGGGAGGTTGTGAGGAGCATGAAACCACCTCTTAATTGCTGTTGTTCTCAGGTCCACTCTGACCCGAAGTGGTAGCACCTGTTAGGGTCCCAGCTATGGGCAAATAGTTACCCCCACCAAAAAAAAAAAATTGGGGTCAAACACTATGAGAATAAAAAAATAGACTTTTATAGAAATATATACGTAAAAATGGACTTTTATAGAAAAATATACATTTTTGAAAAAATTATTACCACAACCACATGTTTGAAGAAAAAAAATTATTGCCATGATACATTTTTTAAGGAAAAAATATTACCAGCAATACATTTTAAATACAAAACTAGAAAATATCTTGTTTTCTAAAATAAAAAATAAAATTTTTTCACCAAAACCTGAGTAAATCAACCTTCTCACTATAACCAAACATTTAAAAAAATACCTTAAAACCCTACCTTTCTGGCATTAAATAACCCACAGAGGTTGATATACTGTTAAACAAACTTCTCTCACTAAAGCAACTCGATCTCATTTCCCTTACAGTTGAAATTGCTACATGTGCAAGTTCTATGGTAATAGTTTCTTCTCTCGAACACCCTTGTGCAAATTAATTGAAACAACTGCTTTAGTTTTCTTTCCTTTAACATAAGGTCAGTTCTACACCCATTCGAGTGACAGGGTGTAGATGAGACGGAGACTATCTCCACCAAATGCACACAACAGTGAGCTGTTTGGA
Source organism: Ascarosepion bandense (assembly GCA_037127315.1). Taxonomy (NCBI): domain Eukaryota; kingdom Metazoa; phylum Mollusca; class Cephalopoda; order Sepiida; family Sepiidae; genus Ascarosepion; species Ascarosepion bandense. The sequence goes on along the minus strand of JBBBDQ010000787.1, from coordinate 776,650 downwards.
AACCTGGAGTGCATGTTATTTAATAAGTTATTAAATAAATGTGATGCACAGTTGTTCCAGATTGAATGTGGCCATTGTGATCCGATACTTACCCTTGTACATATTGCCTTGGATGTCTCTGTCTAATACTCTCAGGTTGGGAGACGTCATTTCTTTGATCTTTTTCAGATCCTTTATAGAAATATATAATTTCACTTTTGTTAAAGCCACATTCACATTTTCTGTTTTCAGGAACTGGGATAAGATTGTAGCTGGGGCCATGACATCCGTCATGAGAGGACCTGCAATATCAATCGTTACATTTTATCTTCTTAACTAAACTATCGCCCGGTTCACACTCCATCCACGTCTATTGAACAGGTGAAGAGGCTCATCCCTTGTTTCCTGTTTAGGATGCGGTTTCCGGATTTTTCTCTTTTCCAGTCTTCTCACTTTTTTTTTTCAATTGGAGTAGATAGCCTAAACTATCCCCCGGTTCACACTCCACCCTCGTCTACTGAACAGGTGAAGAGGCTCATCCCTTGTTCCCTGTTTAGGATGTGGTTTCCGGCTTTCTCTTTTCCAATCTTTTCACCCCTGTGTAGCCCCCTGCACATCAGTGGCGTTACCGCCTTGCTCGGGGTGATATGATTAAAAAAAAATTCTTATTTATGTTATCTAATTTTTTGGAGAGTTGTCTTCATCTTTATTGACATATTCACAACCTTTCGACAATTGTACACTCCGGACTTCTTCAGGTAATATTTATTTAAATTTAGAGCTTCTTCTTCTTCTTCTTCTTCTTCTTCTTCTTCTTCTTCTTCTTCTTCTTCTTCTTCTATGTACACTGTCCTTTCAGAACGTAGGCGATCATGGCTTTTCAAATATGTTGTCTGCTGCTTTTCCCTCCATCTGGACTGTTAGTATCAGGTTCTCCAAGCCCTCTTTCCTCATTTCATGTTCCAGGAACTTCAGCTGTCTCTTCCTGATGCTCAATATTAATTTCTTTTTCGTTTCCATCCTTTCTAAAACCTCGTCATTGCTCACATGCTCGATCCATGATATTTGCAGCATCCTTCTGTAGAACCACATTTCAGTTGCTTCAAGTTTTTCCTTCATCTTGGATGATATTGTCCAGCATTCACTGCCATATTGAAGAACTGACATCACATAGTAATCAAGTACTCTTTTATTTGTTTCTAGCGAAAATGTCCTGTTTCATAATACTTTACTCAACTTCTGGAATGCTTCCTTCGCCATGCCAATTCGCCTTCGGATCTTTGTCTCACACTTTCCGTTTTCTGTTAGAAAACTTCCCAGGTATTTAAATTTTTGTACCTGCTTGATTTTAGTATCCCTCACCTTTATTTGGCATTTTGGGCTGCCCCTTTTGCTGATGACCATGCATTCGATTTTCTTGCAATTTATTTATAGTCTTTTCTTATCACTTTCTTCAGCTACCTTCTGTAGGAGGTCTTGTAGTTTCCTTTCCGTGTCTGCAATCAGTACTGTATCATCTTCGTATCTTATGCTGTTCAAATTGTGGCCTCCGATTACAAATCCTGGCATAACATCTAGGGTCCTCAAAAGAGTCTCGCTGTACATGTTGAACAGATCCCGTGAAAAGACACATCCTTTCTATCTTTGTAAATCTGATGAATTTGTTACCTGTCCGTATTCAGGGAGTTTACTGCCAGTAGAGATTCTTAATTACTGTAACGCCTTTCTCAAAAATGTCGAGGTTGTTGAGCTTCTTCATGTTCTCCTCTTATAACGCTTCCCAGGTATTTAAATTTTTGTACTTGCTTGATTTTAGTGTCCGTCACCCGTATTTAGCATTTTGGGTTACAATTTTTGCTGATGACCATGCATTCGGTTTTCTTGCAGTTTATTTGCAGTCCTTTTTTGTCACTTTCTTCAACTACCTTCTGTAGGAGGTCTTGTAATTTTCTTTCTGTGTCTGCTATCAGCACTGTATCATCTGCGTACCTTAGGTTGTTTAAATTGTGGCCTCCGATTACAAATCCTGGCATAACTTCTAGGGTCCTCAAAATTAGTCCACGGACATAGATTGTTCTAATTCCCCGTGCCATGCCTTTGAATGTCTCAATTTTAGTTAATTCCCACTTAATAATTCCACTCTCCAGGCTTTTGTTCACTGCTGTGGCCAGGTATTGAACTCACAACTTTTTGGATTATTCAATGTAACAACGCTTTTATCCAATTTGAGAGCCATCAGTGGATGAAGTTGTTAGATCTATAAAGCTAATGTCTATTAAAAACATTTTTAACACAGCTCAGATACAGTCATTTTCTCACCGGCGCAATGAGGCTTCCCTGTGTCTCTTCCACAAATACTTTCACGGCTTCTGCTCCAATGATCTTAGCTCACTGGTGCCCCCGATATATGAATTTACTCGAGCCACAAAATTAGCAAATAGGTCCCACCCTTTTACTGTGAAACCAATAAAATGTAAATGCAAATTCTACTCCATCACCTTCTTTTCTCGCACTTCCCGCCTGTGGAATTCCCTTCCGTTTACTTGCTTCCCCGACAGCTACAATCTCTAAGAATTTAAATGTAAAGTCAATAGTCATCTCCTATCTCACTAATTTGCATCCTCTCTCTCTCTCTCATGCTCCTTTCTTCGTCCACTCCACTCTCATCAGTATTCTCATCCTTCTCTTACTCACTTCCTGACACCCCTTATAACCTGTCACTCCTTCTCATAACTTTCCTCATATGTAACCCCCCTGCAAAACTGGCAGTAAAATGCTTTGTTTCGGGCCGATATAGATAGATAGATAGATAGATAGATAGATAGATAGATAGATAGATAGATAGATATGGAAAGACCGAGATAGATAGATAGTCAGTATTCTCATCCTTCTCTTACCCACTTCCTGACACCCCCTATAACCTGTCACTCTAATAACTTTCTTCCTATGTAACCCCCTGCAAAACAGTGGCAGTAAAATGTCTTGCTTGGGGCGATATGATTATAGAAAAATAAAAAAATTCTATTAATACAATTGTTTTTAATTGCTTTCTCTATCTCACTGTATTACTGGTTCCCATACTGTATTCATGTCTATGTTTTCTCGTCTTAGAGCATGGGACCTAATATATGTCCTGATTCCTGAAGTTTTCGGATTTCCAGGGATGATGTGTGTTGAAGTATCTACAGCACAATATACGTGCTAATGGATATTAAGTGCAAACAAGACAAACACAGATAAGACATAACAACAATAATTAGAAAAAAGGAGAGGTTGAGTTGTTAGAGTCGCAGAGAGCACTGTCTGATAATTCGCTCCAATATTCTTGCTTTCCTGACGGCTACAACCTCCAGAAATTTAAATGCAATGTCAATACTCATCTATTAACCACTGGACTCTAGCTCTCTCCCCGCCCCCGTATATCCTTCCCGTTCTCTCCCCCAACGTATGTATCATCGCACTTCCATTCTCAGCTTTGTATTGTTCTTTTCTAACTAGTTTGTACTCCTCACTCTTTTCTAATTAATCTTTTTACAATTATGTAGCCCCCCGCTCATCAGTGGCATTTCTGCCTTGCTCGGGGTGAAATGATTAAAAAAAATCATCAATGACACTGTTATTAATCTTTATTTATGTAGCTATTTCGGGCCACAGACCATTCCATATTTGAGAGCGCTAGAGGGGTGTCAGCTGCTCTACAACACCATTCTAGTGATTTCCCACCCGATGTTATTATTGATCCGATGATCAAGAAATGGTTTCTGGTATTAGAGAGGTAAATATGATAAACCTACCTTTGATTTCCGAATTGGAGTTAGTTGGTTGGTTCCGGTTTTCACTAAAATCCTCTTTCAGTGCTGCATCTTTTTTGAAATTATTTTGTAAGCGCTGCAAAAGAAAATTGTTTAATGTCAAAAGAAAATTACAAAATAAAGAAGCAGTTTTTTCTTAATGAATGTGCTAAAGAAACCATTTCTGAGTTGACTTGGCAGGTTCAGTGACAATTGAACTAGACGTTCTCTCGACTATATTTTGACTTTTCGCTACTAGTCATTTGTGTGGACTTTTTAAATAAACTTGAGCTAGCTTGAGTTACTATAGAAAATCAATAAATAATTATTGGACACATTTCAGTCAGTTAAGTGCCATACGTGATACACGCTTGGGCGATCATGTATCGAAAGTGACATGACTGACTGGGCAAAAGGCTGGTTGCCGATCAAGGCTATAGAACCCAATCTCTCCTGTTATTTGACTCATAACTACAGGGGGAAGAGATGTATTATATTATTAAGTAGTAATTAGTGGGGGATCAGTTTCATATTGTTATGAAGTAATAAACTAACCCCCCACTTTATGCCCAGTAGTAGCCTTAATCATGTTTCCAACTATTATATTCAGTCAGTTAAGTGCCATACGTGATACATGCTTGGGCGATCATGTCTCGAAAGTGACATGACTGACTGGGCCGAAGATAATCCCGCAGTAGGTTGCCATTGCTTTCTGTGGTAGATTGGTTACCGCAGAAAGCAATGGCAACCTACTGCGAGATAATCTTCTGCCCAGTCAGCCATATTTCGAAAGAGACATGATCGCCCAAAGCATGTATCACATATGGCACTTAACTGACTGAATATAATAGTTGAAAACATGATTAAGGCTACTACTGGGCATAAAGTGGGGGATTAGTTTATTACTTCATAACAATATGAAACTGACCCCCACTAATTTCTACTTAATAATATAATACATCTCTTCTCCCTCTAGCTATGAGTCAAATAACAGGACAGATTGGGTTCTATAGCCTTGGCTGGCAACCAGTCTACCGCAGAAAGCAATGGCAACCTACTGCGGGATAATCTTCTGCCCAGTCAGCCATGTCTCTTTCGAGACATGATCGCCAAGCGTGTTTCACGTATGGCACTTAACTGATGATCTAGCGGTTAAAGCACTTTCTATATATTTTCAGCTTATTAAATTGATTTCTCTTTTAAGTAAAGTAGAATTGATGGAGATGCTAGGCAACCTCGACATTTTCGGCAAAGACATAAGAATAATCAAGAATCTCTACTGGCAGCAAATGGCCTGCATACGGACAGGTAACGACCTCAGTAGATACACAAAGATAGAAAAAGGCGTAAGACAAGGATGTGTCTTTTCACCGGATTTGTTCAACCTATACAGCGAGAATATTTTGAGGACCCTAGATGACACGCCAGGATTTGTTATTGGAGGCCACAACCTGAACAACATAAGATATGCGGACGATACAGTGCTGATTGCGGACACGGAAAGGAAACTACAAGACCTCATACAGAAAGTAGCAGTGGAGAGTGACAAGAAGGGACTACAAATAAACTTTAAGAAAACTGAGTACATGGTCATCAGCAAAAGATACGACCCAAAATGCCAAGTACAGGTGGGGGATAACAGAATCAAACAAGTACAAAAATTTAAGTACCTAGGAAGTGTTCTAACAGGAGATGGAAAGTGCGACACGGAGATCCGAAGGCGAATTGGCATGGCAAAGGACGCGTTCCAGAAGATGAGCCAAATACTAACACACAGGAAAATCTCAATAGAAACGAAGAAAAGAGTGCTAGACTGCAACGTGATGTCAGTTCTTCAATACGGCAGTGAATGCTGGACAATATCATAAAAAATGAGGACAAAACTGGAAGTGGCCGAAATGTGGTTCTACAGAAGGATGCTACGGATATCGTGGACTGAGCATACAAGCAACGGCGATGTGTTAGAAAGAATGGCAACAAAAAGGAAATTGATGCTGAGCATCAGGAAGAGACAACTGAAGTTCCTGGGACATGCAATGAGGAAGGAGAGCCTGGAGAACCTGATACTGACTGGACAGATAGAAGGAAGGAGAGACAGAGGACGGCAGCGGATAACATATTTGCAGGGTCTGATCAGGTGGATGACGGAACGGGGGTTGCCAGGAGCAACAGAAGCAAACATACTAAGAGCCACAAGGGATAGGGAGACGTGGAGAGCCATGATCGCCTACGACACATAGAAGAAGAAGAAGAAGACGAAGAAGAAGAAGAAGAAGAATCATCATCATCATTGCGGTAGATAACTAATGCATCTACTGTTTTTTAACCTTTTTCTGTGCAAATATTTCAATTCCTTGAGGTTTTTCTTCCGATGTATTTCTTATGGCAGCCATTACGAATGACAGAATAAATTTCCTCTTCAAGTTTTAGCTCATTATTTTATTTTGCACAGGGTCATCCATAAGTAACTACACTACAGGCCATGACCCTAAACCAGTTAAAATCAAACCACCTAAACCCATTAACCTTTCTTTCACTAATATCCGGGGCATTCGTACTAACTTTCCTAGTGTAGAAACGTTCCTGCATGAAAAGTCACCGGACATCCTTGCGCTCTGCGAAACTAACCTCAACTCAGCTATTCCCTCCTCTGACCTCTCCATCTCTGGTTATCTTCCCCTCTTAAGGAAGGATTCCACTGTCCACATGCATGGGCTGGGTGTCTACGTCAGCGAACACCTCCCCATAGCTAGGGTGACTTCACTCGAATCTACTGACCACCAATACATATGTCTCCGCCTGTCTCTCCTCAGTTCGGTTAGTTACCTATTCTTTTTTTACCGCTCTCCCTCTTCTCCTGACTGCTCCCTACTAGATAGCGTTGCTGACAACATAGATAAGGCTATTTCCTATCACCCATTCACCCACATATTTGTATTTGGAGACCTCAATGCCCATCACTCTTGAAAACGCCGTTACTGATCCAGCGGGCATTCACGCCATGAACTTCGCTATTTCCCAATCCCTTACGCAAGTGGTGGACTTCCCCACTCGCTTCCCAAGCACTCACTCGGGTCATTCCTCACTACTAGATATATGTTTCACCTCTGCGCCTGTCGCCTGTCAAGACTCGCAGCTTTGCCCTCTCGGCAACTCCGACCACGCTGTAGTCTCTCTCAGTATTTCTTTCCAATCTCACTCTCCCCAGGAGCCCCCTACCTATAGGACCTCCTACCGCTACCAAAAAGCTGACTGGGATGCCTTTCGCGATTTCCTCTGCGGCGTCCCTTGGGGAAAAGTGTTCGACCTATCAGTTGATGACTGTGCCTCTAAGGTCTCGTCATGGGTGAAAGCTGGCATTGATGCTTCATACCCACCAGGAAGTATTGCTTAAAACCTCATTCCTCTCCGTGGTTCTCTCCGGCCTGCTCAGCCGCCATTGCCCACAGGAACCATTACTTCCGTCTATTCCGGAGACAGTCATCTGATCACGAAAGGCGCCTGTTCATATCTGCTCGCAATGAGTGCAAGAGAACCCTAAATGTCGCCAAACCATTGTTTGCTGAGAGAATACAACAGCGCATAGCTGACTGCAAGTTCGACTCCAAGGACTATTGGAGGATTTGCAAACGAGTGCTCAACAATAGGAAACCCTCAATACCTCCTTTAATCCATGAATTTGAGGTTCTCACGTCATTTGCGGACAAAGCTGAGTGCTTTGCCCGCAGATTCTCATCCAACTCCACATTTGACTCGTCCGGAGTACACCCACCCGACTTCCCTATTAGAACTGAGGCCAAACTGCACGACGTATATATTACCCCGACAGTAGTATCCCGAATAATTTCAAAACTCGACCCCATAAGGCGAGTGGAGACGATGGAATCCCAGTGATAGTCCTTAAGAGGTGTGCTCCTGAACTTTCCCCTGTCCTCTCTAAACTGTTGAACTACTGCCTTTCTGCTTCCTGCTTTCCTGCATGCTGGAAGTTCTCTTCAGTCGTTTCTGTATTTAAGAATTGTGGTGAACACTCGGACCCATCCAACTATCGCCCTATCAGTCTTCTACCGATATTCGGGAAAGTATTCGAGGCCATAATCAATGCTGAAATAGTTCATCATCTCACTGCCCACAAACTCTTCTCTGACAGGCAATATGGCTTCCGCTTTGCCAGGTCCACGGCCGACCTGCTAACAACCGTAACGGAGTACATGCTACAGGCCCTTGATGAGTCTGACGAGGCTCGTGCGGTTGCTCTGGACATCTCCAAGGCTTTCGACAGGGTTTGTCACTCTGGCCTCCTATGCAAACTAAGGGGTTACGGTATTACCGTTCGCCTGCTTGACCTAATCCAATCTTTTTTAAATAACCGCAGAATGAAGGTCATTTTGAATGGGCGTGCTTCCTCATCCTACAGCACGAATGCTGGTGTCCCACAGGGCTCTATCCTGGTACCGACGCTCTTCCTTATTTTCATCAACGACCTCCCAGATGAGATCAAGTCCCAAGTAGGCATCTATGCAGATGACACTACAATATGCTCCCGCACCAGTAAGAAACCTGTCGTGGCGGACAGACATAATCTCGCTGCTGACCTTGAACGGGATCTACACTCTGTGGTGAACTGGGGCAAGAAGTGGCTTGTCAACTTCAATTCGTCTAAGACCAAGCTGTTGTCTGTCAACCATTACAGGCAACCTCTCCTGCCTCCCATAAGCATGGACCAAGCGATTCTCCCGGAGAGCAATACACTACACCTCCTCGGACTTACCCTGTCCTCAGACCTCAAATGGAACCACTATATTGAATCCATAGCAAAATCTACTGCTAAGAAGGTTGGGTCACTATGTCGATCCAGAATGTTTTTTGCGCCTGAATCCATCCTGCATATATACAAGTCAACCATCCGTCCGTGCATGGAGTACTGCTGCCATATATGGTCAGGCGCCCCTGCCGTCCTCCTCAGTGTTCTTGACAGGCTCCAAAGGGGAGTCTGTAATGTGATAGGTACTGATCTGGCGGCTCGACTGCAGCCACTTCCCCACCGTCGAAATGTGGCCTCCCTTTGTCTGTTCTATAAATACTTTCATGGCCTCTGCTCGGACGAACTTAAGTCACTGGTGCCTCCTCAACAGGTGTTTACTCGTGCAACCAGATTGGCAACTGGGTCCCACCCATTCACAGTCAGGTTAGCCAAATGCAGACGACAATTCTACTCCTGCAGCTTCTTCTCTCGCACTTCCCGCCTGTGGAACTCGCTCCCATATTCTTGCTTTCCTGACGGGTATAACCTCCAGAAATTTAAATGCAAAGTCAATACTAATCTACTAACCACTGGACTCTAGCTCTCTCCCCACCCCCGTATAACCTTCCCTTTCTC